>LR738713.1:135686107-135734182 GCA_902687465.1 Secale cereale
CCCCCCCCATTCATACCTCGTGGGCGCCAAATCACCTTCTCCCCGGAAGCTCCATTCTCCCGAGCCGCGAAACCTTAGCCCCTCCTCCATGGCGCCCCCCACCGCACCAATTTCACAGCCGCCCTCCTCCCTAATGCCGGAGATGCTATCCATTTGTCGTCGTCCACTGGGCCGGTTGCCTCTTACTCCGTGCTGCTGGAGCTGCCTCGACGACGACCGCGTGAACCGTACCAGAGCCGATTCACCCCCGTCGTTGTTCACGGTGCCGGAGCGGCTCCAACTTCGGATCCGTCCAGAGTCCCGGCGCTGCTTCCCCGTAGCCGTCAACCGTCGCGGCATCGCTGTTTCCCTGCCGCCGGTGGCCACTGCAACCGCGTCGGCCTCACCGACTCGGCAGCTGGACCTTCCTACTTTACCATGCCGCCAGATAGGTCGCACCCTCATCTCAAATCACTTTATTTAGGCGTCAGTTGTCTGAATTTTTATTCTGGGCCAATCGATTCGCAATGGGAAGCAGCACCCCTCGAGGCGGCGGAGCTCCTAGGCTGCCGGTTGGCTGGTGTCTAATGTAAGGGTGCGGGGCCGCAAGTTCGTCGTGGAAGCAGCGCTTAGATGGCTATCTTAGAGTTGTGTGGGTTCAAGGTACTGCCGCCGCCGGATCTGGATGACGGGGAGTCTTTGTGGATTGGCCCGGGGGCGGCGCAACCACGGCAGTGCGGTGGGGCGGGGAGCGGGGTTTTGGCCGGGGCCACGGACGGTGGAGGCAAGCTGCTCTGTCGTTGGTCGCTGGCTCTTCGGGGAAGATTACTAATAGTGTCAGCCGGGAGGCACAAGACGGCCATCAAGCCATCTGGCATAGATCGGACAGTACCAAAATAAAATAAAATCGTGTGACCCCAATTTAGTCTCAGTCAACAGACGTGTGACCACTCTCGTACCTTGCTGTTGATCTCTTAGTGTATTTCTTCAGATCAAAGAGATGTGTCGTTCTTAACATTATGCGTTATCTGCATCCTCAGCAACACCGTCTTCTGACTCACCGCAGCTGCTCCAACAAGGGAATCATACACCAGAAGGGAGCTATAGTCCCCACTCAACAGTTCCCTGCATCAAATGCGCATGCCCGACATGGACATCCACAACAACTGCAGGGCCATCGACAAGTCAGCACATGATGCTCACTCCTATGGATGGTGGCCAGATAGGTTGTACCCTCACCTTACTTGTGTGCAACATTTATGGCTTTGTTATTCATCTAAGCATGGAAAATAGATTAGCACATTTCACTATATATTCATGCTGATCTCTTACGGGTCTTGTTCAGGAGTTAACGTTGTTCCATAGTTCAGCTAAGATACTTATTCTTTATGTAATGATGTTCCATAGTTATCATCCAGCAGCCAATGCTATCCCACAGTCTAGTGATTATAGTATTATACCACTTCTAGTATTACCTATGTTGTTCTTTAATACTTTTGTGTGCCATCTAGTTAATCTCGAGTACAAACGATACATATTCTGTAGCTTTCATCTGTGTTCTCCCTTTAGTTTTTGAGACCTATTGCTGCTAGTTAACCCCAGTCCTACTATTTATGTCGTCTGCTACAGGCACTCATTACATAAATCTAACTACTAGTTGTCTTCCATGCATGTCAGATATAATTGCACACATTGATATATCCACAAGAACCTCACGGGGCAATGTAAAGGCCAATAAACTTGATACTAATGATACCCAATATGATGGAACATGTAAAGGCAGTTCTTCAGAAGACTTGCAGAAAGATGTTGAATCCTCTTCACCCCACAAGGTCCTTGCTCTAACTTGGCCCGTGATATGGGTACAACATGCATATAATGTCATGTAGTGTATCTACTCTGTTGCAATGCCATGTGCTTAGCATGCTGATCATGCATGTAAATATGTCATGCCTTCGTATTTTTTGTACCTATTCCATTCATGATAACATGTTTTCAAATTTAAGTATTGTCATTCTACTCTATCGCAATGCCATCTGCTTAATTTGGACATCATGCTTCTGAATATCTAATGCATTGTTATTCATCAATATGTACTTCATCTGTCTACCATACCATGTTTTTTTCCATTGAAGTGCCGTTCTAGTGCTCTGTTGCAATGCCATCTTAGTTTCCCAAAACTACACGTGTATGTTGCCTTAGTTTTTTCTGTACGTATTCTGCTAGCATACAGTTTTACATTCAACTAGTGTTTTTTACTCTGTTGTCCTGTCGTATCCCTAGCTCTTACACCATACTCCCTCCGTCCGGATTACATGTTGCCGAAATGGATAAAAAAGGATGTATCTAAAACTGAAATATGCCTAGACCCATCCATTTTTTTCGGATGGAGGGAATACATGTCAATATGTCATGCCTTTCTATTCTTCAGTACCTATTCCATCTCTCTGCTGTAGCATGTTTTATAATTGAAGCACCATTCTTTTATACAAGGCATGCAAGGGGAAGACGACTATGTTAGAGTCTGAAGGGTTACAAACCAGGTCTTTGCAAAAGATCAAAACGCCAGGAGATAATAAACCAACTCCAGTTTTTAAAGATACTGCTACAGCACGAAGAAACCCAACTCCTACTAATAATAAGTAGATTCCAGTGGCCAAAGAACTAGTCCGCTCCAGTCCAGCAAAAATATGTCAACTCCATTCTAAGAAGCGTGTGCGTATCCTTGCATCATGAAATTTTATAGCATGCTGATCATATTTTCTACATGTTTCTTACCCATCTCTCTTTTAGAAAATAAGCTTAACAGATAGAAGAATTTCTGCACTGGTATGGTCTGTGAGGAAAGATTCTTGCAGGAATTCTCTACACTCCAATGCAGATGTAAGTACCTGTTGTATATCACTATATTTTTACATCAGCATGTATTTTGTTAATCGGCATGAATCCAACATTTAACGGTGTTCCGCTACGGTGGATGCCATGTGTCGGTCACCCTTGACACAAGCACATCTGTGACGCGCGATTTATCATCATGGAAGTGGACATTTCCGTGATGATAATTTTGGTAATGTCATGGAACACTTCTACGATAGCACAGGTATGACTATCTTCATTCTGTCGTAAATTTGTCATGGATGTACATGCATGACAGAAAACGTGACCTACTGTGACAAACACGTATCATCACAGAAGTGTATTTGTTTGTAGTGATGGGTCTTGTCCATCACATCATTCTCCTAATGATGCAATCTTGTTGATCAAATGACAACACATGTCTATGGTTAGGAAACTAAACCATCTTTGATTAACGAGCTAGTCAAGTAGAGGCATACTAGGGACACTCTGTTTTGTCTATGTATTCACACATGTACTAAGTTTCCGGTTAATACAATTCTAGCATGAATAATAAACATTTAATATCATATAAGTAAATATAAATAACAACTTTATTATTGCCTCTAGGGCATATTTCCTTCAACTATTGGGGAACGTAGTATTTCCAAAAAATTCTTACGATCACGCAAGATCTATCTAGGAGAAGCATAGCAACGAGCGAGGAGAGTGTGTCCACGTACCCTCATAGACCGAAAGTGGAAGCGTTTAGTAACGCGGTTGATGTAGTCGAACGTCTTCACGATCCAACCGATCCAAGTACTGAACGTACGTCACCTCCGTGTTCAGCACGTTCAGCACGATGATGTCCCTCAAGCTCTTGATCTAGTTGAGGATGATGGAGAGTTTCGTCAGCACCACGGCGTGGTGACGGTGATGACGAAGTTACCGGCGCGGGGTTTCGCCTAAGCACTGCAACGATATGACCAAGGTGTGTAACTGTGGAGGGGGCACCGCACACGGCTAAAATATTGGCTTGTGTGTTCTAGGGTGCCCCCTCCCCATGTATATAAAGGAGGGAGGAGGGGAGAGCCGGCCGGCCCCTAGGGTGCGCCCCAAGTGGGGATTCTTACTAGGACTCCTAGTACTAGTACGTTTTCACCAAAAGGAAGAGAGGGGGAATGAAGGAGAGGGAGAGGAGAAGGAAAGAGGGGGCGTCGCCCCTCCTCCTAGTCCAATTCGGACTAGGCCCATGGGGGGCGTGCGGCCAGCCCTTGTGGCCTCTCCTCTCTCTCCTCTAAATCCCACTAAGGCACATTAGTTCCCCCGGGGGTTCCGATAACCCCCGGCACTCCGATATTTATCCGGTAACCCTCAGAACTCATCCGATGTCCGAATAACATCGTCCAATATATCATTCTTTATGTCTCGACCATTTCGAGAAACCTCGTCATGTCCGTGATCTCATCCGGGACTCTGAACAATCTTCGGTTATCAAAAATACATAACTCATAATACGAATCGTCATCAAACGTTAAGCGTGCGGACCCTACGGGTTCAAGAACTATGTAGACATGACCGAGACACATCTCCGGTCAATAACCAGTAGCAGAACCTGGATGCTCATATTGGCTCCTACATATTCTATGAAGATCTTTATTGGCCAAACTGCGTAACAACATACGTTGTTCCCTTTTCATCGGTATGTTACTTGTCCGAGATTCGATCATCGGTATCATCATACCTAGTTCAATCTCGTTACCGACAAGTCTCTTTACTCGTTCCATAATACATCATCTCGTGAATACCTCATTAGTCATTTGCTTGCAAGGCTTATTATGATGAGCATTACCGAGAGGTCCTAGAGATACATCTCTAACACTTGGAGTGAAAAATCCTATTCTCGATCTATGCCAACACCACAAACACCTTCGGAAACATCTGTAGAGCATCTTTATAATCACCCAGTTACGTTGTGATGTTTGATAGCACACAAGGTGTTCCTCCAGTATTCGGGAGTTGCATAATCTTATAGCCAGAGGAACATGTATAAGTCATGAAGAAAGCAATAGGAATAAAACTAAACGATCATAGTGCTAAGCTAACGGATGGGTCTTGTCCATCACATCATTCTCCTAATGATGTGATCCCGTTGATCAAATGACAACACATGTCTATGGTTAGGAAACACAACCATCTTTGATTAACGAGCTAGTCTAGTAGAGGCATACTAGGGACACTCTGTTTTGTCTATGTATTCACACATGTATCAAGTTTCCGGTTAATAAAATTCTAGCATAAATAAAAGACATTTATCATGAAATAAGGAAATATAAATAACAACTTTATTATTGCCTCTAGGGCATATTTCCTTCACGGACTTCACCGATGATCCCGTGGATTCGCCTCCGCTCTTCCTACAGCTTCGATGGCCGATGGCGGGGAGGGGAATCCCGATGCCTTTGCTCCGGTTAGTAGTTTAAGTTAGGTTTTTTAGCCCACGCAGGTGTGACGCTCGGGAAGATGGCAGAGCTTCTTCCTCAAGTTTGTCTTCTGAAATTTGATCCTCCTCGAGTTTGTCTGTCTAGATGTAGTCGACGGAGATCACGAGTGCCCAGTGCGTCTCTCGAAAAGGGAAGGCCAAGGGTTCCATGGCATGTCCTCCACATCAACCTTAAGGGTCCGATGGTGAGGGACTTGCTCCAGAATTTTGGGAAATGGTGATGGTGGCAAGGCGGCGGCTGGATTCTTGTGGATCTTGCTCCCATCGGGTGCACATTCGTGATGTCATGGTTAGCGCTGCTCCAGGTGCAACCACGGTGAATGATCGTGAATGTCGCCTAGAGGGGGAGGTGAATAGGCACTTTAACATAATTACAGTCTAGGCTTAAACAAATGCGGAATAAAACTAGCGTTTAATTTGCCAAGCACAAAACCTAAAACAACTAGGCTCACCTATGTGCACCAACAACTTATGCTAAGCAAGATAGACAACTAAGTGATAGCAAGATATATAGCATGAAACACTATGGCTATCACAAAGTAAAGTGCATAAGTAAATTGTGATAGACTGGCTTATTAGGGATGATAGACTACTCATATCAATAAGGAATTCCTTCTTTTTCAGGAGTCCATTCGAAAAAAACTCTAGAGTTAAGTGTGCTCAGCTTGGAGTAATTTCAGGATGGGTGACCGACCGGGAATTTAGTCCCGGGTGCGCACGAGTGAGGACAAAGTGCGCAGAAAATACTAGTATTGATCTGTCGGGCTAGTTTACATCCCGCGAGGAGTAACGACCACCGGCGGGTGTGTCCGGGGCGTTACATAAATGGCTCAGATAAGAGATAACCGAGACATGCAGAGCCGATGTATCCCGAAGTTCACACCCTTGCGGATGCTAATCTTCATTTGAAGCGGTGTGGAGGCACAATGCTCCCCAAGAAGCCACTAGGGCCATCGTAATCTCCTCACGCCCTCGCACAATGCAAGATGTCGTGATTCCACTATGGGACCCTTGAGGGCGGTCACCGAACCAATACAATTGGCAACCCTTGGGGGCGGTCACCGAACCCGTACACTTTGTAAACCCTTGGGGGCGGCCACCGAACCCGTCAAATTGCCCAGGGCGATCTCCACAACCTAATTAGAAACCTCGACGCTTGCCCGGAATTTTACACCACAATGATTGAGCTCCAAACACCAACAACCGTCTAGGGCGCCCAAGCACCCAAGAGGAACAAGCTCTAGGGTACAAAGCACCCAAGGGTGCCAAGCACTCTAGGGTACCAAGCACCCAAGAGTAATAAGCTTATTAACTTGTAACTTCCACGTATCACCATGGAGAACACAACCCGATGCACCAAATGCAATGGCAAGGGCACACAGAGTGCACAAGTCCTTCTCTCCCAAATCCCACCACAACAACTAAGGCTCTAGAGTAAAGTGAGAGGAAGAACGAAGAAGAGAACACAAAGAACTCCAAGATCTAGATCCAAGGGGTTCCCCTCACATAGAGGAGAAAGTGATTGGTGGAAATATGGATCCAGATGTCCTCTCTCTTTTCCCTCGAGAACTAGCAAGAATCATTGAAGGGATTGAGAGATATCAACCTTAAGAAGGTTAACAATGGGGGAAGAACACAAGCTCAAGAGATAAGGTCCTTTGGGGAAGAAGAACCCCTTTTATAGGACCTCCCGAATCCAACCGTTATGTGCTCAGTCCGCACACAAGCGGTACTATCGCTCCATGGAGCGGTACCACCGCTTGGGCGATAGTAACATGAAAATTGAGCAACGACTAGGAACCTTGGGGCGGTAGTGTCGCCGCTCATCCAAGCGGTACTACCACGGGGGGAGCAGAACACAGGAGCAGAGGAGGCAGGGCAGAGCGGAGTGTTACGGCAGTACTGCAGTAGCGGTACTATCGCCCGATCAGGACTATCACACTTCACCGCCACCCTACTATCGCTGAACCCGACACGAAAAATAGTACCCCAAGAATAAGCGGAAGTACGCGCGCCACCCGACAGGGAGGTTCTACCGCTTACAAGCGGTAGTACCGCTGCCCAGAGCGGTACTACTGCGGGGGTGCATCAAGTAAGCCCCAAGCAAAACAGATGCAACAAGAAAACCATAACTGCCATAACTTCTGCATATGAGCTTTGAATTGAGCAAACTCAAGCTTGTTGGATAGAAGACGACGAGTAGCATCCAAACAACGACTAAGAAGAAGCGAGGGAGGTGTGCCTAAGATATAGAGAAGTGAGCCCTCCATCAGAGAAGAACCATCATAACCTCCAACATGAAAAATATCATAGAAGATGCATGTGTACTCCGTTTTCGATGAACTCGAGCTTGTCATGAAGATGACCATGAGATCTAAAACTCACAAAGAGAAACTCCAAAAAAGAACCAAGAAAGATGATGCAATGATGCAATGGTTTGAGCTCTCTACGAACGATACGATCAAGCTACTCACTGGAGAGCCCCCCTTGATAGTACGACAGTCGATCCTATAACCCGGCCTTCAAACTACCACCATGAGACCGGCAAAATAGAAAACCTATCAAGAGCAAACATTTGCCTTGCACATAGTCTACTTGAGCTGGATGATGACGATCTTAACTTCCTCAAGTTGGACCACCTTTCTTGATTGCGTTGGCTCGATGAAGACTAGTTGATAACTCCCCATAATCCACTATGGGTGAGCCACTAGTCGGCAAATCTTCACAAGTCCATTGTCACCACAATGGATGGCAAGCTTCAAGCATGATATCTTTGTGATGCTCCACTTGAACTTGCACACCGCAATCTTGATGACGATCACCACTTGATGTCATCCTCCATGGGTTGTATGAGATCTTCCTCTTGACGCAAACCCATGGAAACATGCCTAACCCTGCATAGAATTCTCACGTAGATCATGTGTTAGTACACAAAGCGTAATTGACAATGCTTACCATACCATGGGCTCACTCGATCCCTCTTGGTACACCTTCTACGCTTTGTGAGTTGATCAACTTGATTCACTCTTTGATTTAGTCTTGATCAACCTCTCACAAGACCAATCTTTAGATAATTCTTTGAATAGCTCCTTGGTCATCACAAACTATCCTTGAAACCAACAAATGATGTTCAAGAATAACCTATAGAAAAACCCTTCAAATTTAACTTAAGAAGCCATTAGTCCATAGAGATTGTCATCAATTACCAAAACCAAACATGGGGGCACCGCATGTTCTTTCACGCGAACTGCCTCCCGTAGTTGACCAGTGAGCTCTCATGATGCTGAATCCCGCCCTGCTCATCTGAATTTCAGGCCAACGCCTCCGGCACCGTCTCCTCAATGCATCCTCCTTCATGTGTGTCGCTGGGAAAGGCCCTCGTGGTGGATGGCAGCGGGGTGATACATTGGATTTGATCACGGCGATGATCACCATGGTCACACATTGAGAGGCAATAGAGGAGGCTTTGCCGGATGCGGCAGGCAGGCCTATGTGCGGCTTCCAATCAGAAGACACGACAGCGGGCCTGATTGCGGTGGCCACTGAAAGATCTCGGTGACGGTTTGTTGACTTTGGCGGGGAGATGTAAATTATGAACGACGGCTTGAGACGTAGGGAGGTTGTGCAGTGGCGGCGTAACACACATCACATGTAGCTGTGGGATCACATAAAAGTGATGGCGACGACACATGAGTGACGTCAATGGTGGTGCTACTTGAACACCTGGTCTTGAACTCCGAGGTGAAAGCCTAGGTCTGATTCGAGTTTCACCTCGCAATGAAGATATTTTTATATCGTTTCCTTGTTGAAGGCATTGCTCGGATATGTTCGGACTGATTCTTGAGGACGAAAATCCAGATTTTAACCTTGAGAGGTTGGATCTGGTGACTACGGCACTTGAACATCATTCCTTTTCCGAAGTGTCGCTATTGAAGAATCTCATTGTTCATATTGTGTCGTGAGATGATTGGTGCGGATATGATCATTGTTATACTTTACGATCACGGATCTGATTGCTTTGGGTGTTTATTTCCTCGCCTATGCATTGCTTTGATTTTTTATGTTTTTGCTATTTGTTGACGTGTTTTTGTGTGTATTGATGTTGGTTGTGTGCATCCTAACTATGCAGCAGCCGGGTGTATGTTCATTATGTTTGTATCCTTTTTGATGCTTCATTTTGAGCTAATAAAAGTCTACCCTTTGTCAAAAAAAGATCGAAAGAAAAAACCTTTCTCTTCCAAAAATTACACATTCTCCTCGATTTACATCTCTATCTGTTTCTCCTCAACGCCTATGATACTCACAAAGCCGCGGAGCCGTGCATGCGTCAAAATTTCAGCGCGTGCGACCTCTCGATGACAAGTGAGAGGAACAGGAAAGCCGCGACGGCGACGACCAGCGCGGCGGCCAGCGCAGCGAGCATGCCCTGCAGCGTGGCGCCGGGGCTCAGGAAGAAGACCGCTGCCGTCGCCGCCGCCTGCCACATCTTCCCCAGCGCGAATGCCGCCTCCTGCACGCACGCACGCACGCATTACATATTACTACTACTTTTCAGCTTCGTCAGATAAAATAAATGGATCATTGACACAAGCTGAACATATGTACCTTGTCGTTCTCGAAGAGAAGGCCGATCAACGCACTCAACTGCGTGTTCAGAATCCCATCTCCGACGCCCCATACGGCGCCGACGACCAGCGGAGCTGCTGACCCAAGCAGACCGTCCATGGGACTGTAACCAGATTCCAGGAACATGCATGCACATTATGATCACCACAATGACAGTTGACAACTTATATGCATCTGAAAGAAACAATTAAAAATCTCTGGTGTAAACAATTAACCTGTAGAAAAAGAGCAGCCAGAGCAGCACCCCGGCCTGGAGAACAGCTCCGGTTGACACAATGAACGTGGACGAACGGAGGCCGGAGGTCAGACGGCCGGCGACCAGCGAGCTCTGTAATCCAGTGGGAAGAAATCTCTCAAGGTTAGCTCAACACCTCGAAAAAGCATGGTATGTTGTCAGAGACATATCGGATTGGTGGTGGTTTGGCGCTTACGACGACACCGGCCGCGCCGTAGACTGCCATCGCCCCGCCGACTCCGGCGACCCCGAGAACGGGGGTCACGACACTCTTGGTGAACACGGCCCTGGTTACAGAATCCAAACCAAACATTGTTCATAACATATTGTGCTCGATCTGATCGTACGTACCCACCCATACAAGTAGAAAACCAAACGAGATGCTCACCATACAAATGCCTTTTGCAGGCCGTAGTAGGCGAGGAGAGGAGCGAGGAGGAGCATCCTCGGGTCAGCAAGCGGCGTGACGGCAGATCTCGACGTGTCAGCGAGAAAGGAACACCCTTGGGGTTCATGGCCGTCTCTTTCTGCTCTGTTCTCATCTCTTCTGGAGAGCAGGCACATGAGCACGATGCCGATGACCATGCAGCCGAGGAATACAGTGAACAAGAGGTTCTTCTTGTTGGCACCTCCATCCTGAGGTGGTTTCAGAGGATTGTTGGTTCGATGAAACTAGTAGGAAATCACACACGGATATATGCAGCGAATGAAGAATTCAATTAAGGTGCTAATTAATTACCTTGTCATTTCCCAGCACGAAGAGCGAGATTAAATTTCCGGTTACCTGCAAAATATATTGAAATTTAGTACTATATAGGAGTACATGATGCGTTTCAATCAAAATTTGTCCGCCAAACTAGCTCTCTAGGTAATGAATTTGTAATATACACATACGTACCTGCGTGCTTGCAAACATTCCCCAGAATTCCCCGTTGAATCGACCCAAAACTTGGCCCAAATGAAGCTTGTTCTCGGTCGCATGGCTGAAGGCAGCGGACGTGAGATATGTGCCCTGAAACGAAATAGGTAAAGACGCCTAGTCAGCAAAATTTCCCAGGGCCCATTCACATCCGAAATGTGTTTTTTTTCACAAAAAAAAGTCAAATCGTGCACGATCATATGCTATAACAAGTGTTCTTGCCATATTTTATGAAAATGAATGTATGATTCGATTCTTTCTTCTACAGTACAAAAGAGGTTTTCATGCACAAAATGTACGAACGCTGTCATGTTACTAATACAAAAATGTTCAGATGGGCGGTCGCCCCCGGTTGATTTTTTAGTGCCAGGAGGTTTTCCACATGATGTGTGTGAAGTACGACGTGAACCATTAGCTAATGAGCAGTACTATGCTGTGGTCAACTGAGTACCTGGCCAACCCACATGAGGGATGAAGTAAAACCCAGGTAGACGGAAGCCGGCACCATCGTGTACCACGTTGGGCGGAGGTTGGCGAGGATGAAGAGCGCGTAGCCGCTGGTGCCGACGACCAGCGCGCTCCTCGACCCCAGCCGCCGCACCACGGCCGCCGCCGTCGCCGTGAACACGGTGAAGCAGGCGTACAGGATCCCCAAGGACACGGCTCCCAGGTTGCCCTCCTGCAGCGTGAATTACCGGAACACGTCATGGACCCAAAGATTCACTGCAGCTTTGGTACCACCGGAACACGTCAGGTACGTACGGTGTTGAGTGTGCTCTGCAGGTTCTGCGTGGGGAGGTAGGCGGAGAAGACGAAGAGGAAGGCGGCCGACAGGAGGTGGACGTCGCCGGCGTGGCTCCGTCTCAGGCCGCTCGGAGTTGGACATGCCGCCGCTAGGAGGGGCACGGCAGCCGCCTGCTCCTCGTCGTCGCAGCGGGAGCCCATTGCCACTCGGCAGCTAGCTAAGCTCGCCGAAATACACTAGTTCTACTTCTATTTTTGATAAAATATATAGGAGTACTTAGTTTATTAACAGAGGCAACTATCAAAGTGTTTGCACAATTCTCCTGCCTAGCTAGGTACTCTGCTTATAAGGAGAGAGAGGAAGAAAACTACTCTCTTTCCACTTGTATCGTGATCTGGAGTACGAGCTAAGGTGGCATGCATGCATCAGGTGGGGTCTCACAGGTCAAAAGCACATGCTCCGTCGATGAGGTCGACGATGGCACCCGCCGCTAGGTGGAAGATCGAACTTATAAAGATGGGATCGCCAAATCACCAAGTAAAACCTTTTATATTGCTCTGTTTTTTTTTCTTCGATAAATGCTCTGTTTTTGTTGACGGAAACATTTTATATTGCTACTTTTTAGGTTGCCAACTTGGCATGGTCCTCTAGCTAGCTGAACCACTTTGTTCTGTGTGTATGAATCCTTGGTTGGTTCATGCATATCCGGCCGTGTGACCAGTGGCCGCTCATGCATTCATGTGCCGCGAAAACAACACTATCAAACAATCACCACTCTACAAGTCTAGCTACCAAACAAAAGCTCTGATTGATAACTGCAATAATGACAGTACTGAATATTCAGCACGCGGCTACGCGAGCTCGCTAGCCCTCTCACTGCTGATTCAGCATGCATGTTTGTATATTCCTTCAGCGCACCCTGGCTGGCGGGCTATGGAAGTGAGAGATCGAGGACGGGGGCATCCACCCGTTGGCTGGCCAGCTGGGTATCTGCCAGCTCGTCTGGGTTTGAGCCCCAGCTCTAATATGCGGCCCTCGTGGAGTTTTTTTATAAATAAAAGCCAACGAAGGTTAACCTTTACGCTGATCTTATTTTTTGAAAGGACGAGATCCGCGATCGATCACATCTGTGAAGCGGTAATTTTTTTCGTGAGGGGTAGAAGAGGGCTTATACAATTAAAAATGAAAAACTATTACCTTCGTCCCATAATGTAAGATATTTTTGCAAGCTATGTTAGTTTGCAAAACAGCCTTATATTATGGGACGTAGGGAGGTTACAGTCACGTTCACATAGGGGGATAATATGAGGCGGCACACTTGCAGTGAGGAAGAAATCGCCATTTTTGGTAGAGTATGTATCAAGACGGCAACTGGGATGAAACCCGTCGGGTTTTGCATCCCCATCGTCGTCCCCGCGCACAAGCTCGTCCCTGTCCATGTCCCTATCCCCGTGCACGGGAACTGTCTTGTGCCCATCCCCTATACCCGACAAATTTTCTATATCAACAGGGAACCTATACCCGTGAGCGGTCAACAAATATAGCAGCATTTCGCAAGAAAATATGTTTATATTCCAGCAATAACAATAGCAAAAATCAACATATTTTTGCAGCAAAACATGAGACCAATAGCAGCCACATAATAGCATTTCAGCAATAACGGCCGGCTGATGTCTGTTCAAGGCCCATACGTAAGTCGTTTCATGGGTCTGACAGATTTCGGGTTCAGGTCCTGTGGGGTTAGAAACACGCCAATTCTCGTCCACTAATAGGGTAAAAACCTGCGGGGACGCGGATTCCCATTGCCATCTTGAATTATGCAACTAGCTCATGGGCTACACAGTTACTCTCTCTACTAATCTTCTCAACATGGCAGTATTTGAATTCTTTGATTGCTCGCTTGGTATTTTCATACACCACCCACTAGTTCGTTTTGTTGATGACCTGACTATCGATAGTTGTGACTACGGTGGAGCAATCAAATTCGATGATTATTATTCCTCTGAACACTTGTTTTGTCTAGTCTTGCCAAGAAAGCATGGGCTTCAGCTTCCTCAACATCCGTGTGACTTCAAGCATCCAAACTATTCTTAAAAAAAATACCTACCACACGGATAGGGAACGAAGCATGAAAATAAAAAAAATCCTATGAACACCCAAGATCTAATCTAGGAGATGCATAGCAATGAGAGGGTACTGTGTCTACACACCCCTGTAGATCCAAAGCGGAAGCATACATAACGCGGTTGATGTAGTCATACTCTTCGCGATCCAATCACGACCCAAACCGATCTTGCGCCGAACGGATGGTGTCGGTGTCAAAATCGACAGACCTCGAGTAGGGGGGCCGAGCTGCGAGATCAGATCGATGGGTAACAGAAGACAAGTGACACATTGTTTTCACCCAGGTTCGAGCCCTCTTGAGGAGGTAAAACCCTGCGTCCTACTCTTGCTTATTGTCAAGGGGGTGACCCCTGGGTAGGCTCCTCGAGGACTTGGCAATTTTCAAAATATCGGGACGGCAAGCGCCCCACAATCCGGGTCATCCTCCAGCCGGCCGTTTGGCTCTAGGTCAGCTGGGTGCAACGACAAAGCTTCGTCCGGCTTCCCGTGAGCCGGCGAGCGGCGGTTCAGTGCCCATCCCATCCAGCTGTACGAGGAGACCGTGAAGGAAATATGCCCTAGAGCCAATAATAAAGTTGTTATTTATATTTCCTTATACATCATGATAAATATCTTTTATTCATGCTAGAATTGTATTAACCGGAAACTTGATACATGTGTGAATACATATACGAAACAGAGTGTACCTAGTATGCCTCTACTGGACTAGCTCGTTAATAAAAATGGTTATGTTTCCTAACCATAGACATGAGTTGTCATTTGTTCAACGGGATCACATCATTAGGAGAATGATGTGATGGACAAGACCCATCCGTTAGCTTAGCAACTTGATCATTTAGTTTTTTCTGTTATTGCTTTCTTCATGACTTATACATGTTCCTATGACTATGAGATTATGCAACTCCCGAATACCGGAGGAACACCTTGTGTGCTATCAAACGTCACAACGTAACTAGGTGATTATAAAGATGCTCTACAGGTGTCTCTAAAGGTGTTTGTGGTGTTGGCATAGATCGAGAATAGGATTTGTCACTCCGAGTGTCGAAGAGGTATCTCTGGGCCCTCTCGGTAATACACATCATAATAAGCCTTGCAAGCAAACGACTAATGAGTTGGTCACGAGATGACGTATTACAGAACGAGTAAAGAGACTAGCCGATAAAGAGATTGAACTAAGTATGATTATACCGACGATCGAATCTCGGGCAAGTAACATACCGATGACAAAGGGAACAACGTATGTTGTTATGCGGTTTGACCGATAAAGATCTTCGTAGAATATGTGGGAGCCAATATGACCATCCATGTTCTTCTATTGGTTATTGACCGGGGATGAGTCTCGGTCATGTCTACATAGTTCACGAACCCGTAGGGTCCGCACGCTTAACGTTTGATGACGATCAGTATTATGAGTTTATGTGTTTTGATGCACCGAAGGTAGTTTCAAGTCCCGGATGTGACCACGGACATGACAAGGAGTCTCGGAATGGCCAAGACATAAAGATTGATATATTGGAAGGTTATATTCGGACACCGTAAGTGTTCCGGGGATCACCGGATAAAAACTGGAGTACCGGGAGGTTACCGGAACCCCCCGGGGGGTATATGGGCCTTGATGGGCCTTAGGGGAGAGAGAGAGGGTTGGCTAGGGCTGGGCCATGCGCCCCCCAAGCCTAGTCCAAATTGGACTAGGGGGGAGGGCTGGCGCCCCCTCCTTTCCTTCTCCTCCTCTCGCTTCCTTCCCCCCCTCCCTCCTTGGCCGCCTCCTCCTCCCTCCCTTCTTTATATACGTGCGGAGGGGGCACCCCATAGACACACAAGTTGATTTGCAAGCCGTGTGCGGTGCCCCCCTTCACAATTATACACCTCGGTCATATCGTTGCAGTGCTTAGGCGAAGCCCTGCGCCAGTAACTTCAGCATCACCGTCACCACGCCGTCATGCTGACGAAACTCTCCCGCGATGCTCAACTGGATCATGAGTTCGTGGGACGTCATCGAGCTGAACGTGTGCTGAACGCGGAGGTGCCGTACGTTCGGTGCTTGGATCGGTTGGATCACGAAGACGTTCGACTACATCAACAGCGTCATTAGACGCTTCCGCTTTCGGTCTACGAGGGTACGGAGACACATTCTCCCCGCTCTTTGCTATGCTTCTCCTAGATAGATCTTGTGTGATCGTAGGAAAATTTTGAAATACTACATTCCCCAACAGTGGCATCATGAGCCAGGTCTATGCGTAGATGATATGCATGAGTAGAACATAATGAGTTGTGGGCGATAATAGTCATACTGCTTACCAGCATGCCATACTTTGATTCGGCGGTATTGTGAGATGAAGTGGCCCGGACCGACATTATGTGTACGCTTACGCGAGACTGGTTTCACCGTTACGAGCACTCGTTGCTTAAAGGTGACCGGCGGGTGTCTGTCTCTCTCACTTTAGTTGAATCGAGTGTGACTACGCCCGGTCCTTGTTAAGGTTAAAACAACACACTTTACGAAAAATCGTTGTGGTTTTGTATGCGTAGGTAAGAACGGTTCTAGCTAAGCCCGTAGTAGCCACGTAAAACTTGCAACAACAAAGTAGAGGACGTCTAACTTGTTTTTGCAGGGAATGTTGTGATGTGATATGGTCAAGACGTGATGAGTTATACATTATTGTATTCGATGATCATGTTTTGTAAATTATCGGCAACCGGCAAGACTATGAGTTAGCAATAGTAGTAGTAGCAATAGTTGGCGAGACGACCACAACGCTATGATGAAGATCATGGTGTCAAGCCGGTGACGATGGAGATCATGACGATGCTTTGGAGATGGAGATCAAAAGCACAAGATGATAATGGCCATATCATGTCACATATTTTAATTGCATGCGATGTTTATCTTATTATGCTTCTTATTTTGTTTAGTATGGCGGTAGCATTATAAGATGATCCCTTACAAAATTTCAAGGTACAAGTGTTCTCGTTGAGTATGCATCGTTGCGAAAGTTCGTCGTGCCAAGACACCACGTGATGATCGGGTGTGATAAGCTCTACGTTCAAATACAATGGGTGTAAGACAGTTTTGCACATGCAGAATACTCGGGTTAAACTTGACGAGCCTTGCATGCACAGACATGGCCTCGGAACACCGGAGACCGAAAGGTCGAGCGTGAACCATATAGTAGATATGATCAACATAAGATGTTCACCATTGAAAACTACTCCATCTCATGTGATGATCGAACATGGTTTAGTTGATTTGGATCACGTGATCATTTAGATGACTAGAGGGATATCTATCTAAGTGGGAGTTCTTTAGTAATATGATTAATTGAACTTTAATTTATCATGAACTTAGTCCTGATAGTTTTTGCATATCTATGTTGTTGTAGATCAATGGCCCGTGCTACCGTTCCCTTGAATTTTAATGCGTTCCTGGAGAAAGCTAAGTTGAAAGATGATGGTAGAAACTACACGGACTGGGTCCGTAACTTGAGGATTATCCTCATTGCTGCACACAAGAATTATGTCCTGGAAGCACCGCTAAGTGACACGCCTGCTGCAATAGCAACTTCGGACGTTATGAACGTCTGGCAAGCTCGTTCTGATGACTACTCGATAGTTCAGTGTGCCATACTTTACTGCTTAGAACCGGGACTTCAAAGACGTTTTGAACGTCATGGAGCATATGTGTTGGGGATATAAGTATTTAATATGACCCGCCTAGGAGGGGCCGGGTTACCCGACGGCGGTTCATAAGACCAGCCCAGAAGCTCATTAAAGACGGCGGTTGAGATAAGGGCCCAAGTCCCGCAGCGGCATAAGGCTGCAAGTATCAACCGCCATATATGTAACTTGTAGTGTAAGGCATGTAATATGAGTCACCGGGCTGGACACGATTGTATGAGCCGGTCGGGACTCCGTAAGCCGCAGGGCGTCAACCCGTGTATATAAGGGGACGACCCGGTAGCGGCTTAGGGCAAGAAACAAGAGATCGAGGGCTAGGCGAGCGCATCCGCAACCTAGCAATCGACACCCCAGCAATTCCAACCTAAACTGGAGTAGACTTTACCCTCACTGCAGGGGTCGAACCAGTATAAACTCTCCGTGTCCTTTGTCTTGTTCTTAACCCCTTTAAGCTAACCACGTCGGTATGGCTCCACAATCAAGTCCATACCTTAGGACATCTGCCGTGACACTTCCACGATAGTTGGCGCCCACCGTGGGGCTTGCGGCTGGCGGTTTTGAGTTCTTGAAGGGCAACTTCGAAGGGCTTATGGGATACGATGTGGGCCGGATGACTAAGAGTCATCACGGCAAGCTTTACATCGATGACGAAGGCTGGGGTCCCGAGGCCGGCTCAATTGAGTACGGGTACCGGGTCCCCTTCGACGGAATTCATGTCTTCATCGGCAAGATCGGCGAATCAAGCCCTGAGCCGGACATCTACACCGACATCGTCGAGCCGGCTCAGCGTGCGCGACCCGCCTGGGTTCGGACCACGAGGAAGCGTGCTTTCATCGGATACATCCAGGGCACTAGAGGCTCCGGATCTTATGAAGAAATAGCTGTTCTCTCTGATGGTGAGTCATCTACAGGTGAGACTAACTCCATGTATCGGATGCAGAGCAGACGGCTTGGGGGCTCGTTCGATGGCAACAGTATTCCGGACTTCACTGAGCCGCCGAATAGGGTGGCGATCTTCATGGCCGGCACCCAGATGGCTCTTAGGTCAACAGTCGTCGGGACCATAACACCCGGCGCGACGGCAGCTGCGGCAGACGCGAACGGCTCAGCGCAACCGCCGACTCAAGCTTTATCAGATATATTGGAGAATCTGGCGACTCTGATGGGAACGGAGGTTACTCCAGAAAATCAGGATCAGCACAAGAGAGCTGTGGATAAGTTGCGGCAAGAGATAACACAAGTTAGGGAGGACATGGTAGCCGAGAACACGAGGATGGCTGAAGAGCGGGCTGTTCTGGATGCCCGAGCCCAGCGGATTCAAGCGGAAGCTTTCCGGCTGTCAGTAGGACAGAACGCTGCTAATGAAGCCATGATGAGGAGAAAACAACAGAGTCGACTCCCCTTTGTTTACGAGCCAAGGAATCTTTTTTTCAGATGGGGCAGGGGGCAGTGGTCCGCCGGTATTAAACCGGACGACAGAGGCACCCAGGACCGGTTGTCTGGTTCATCAACGTACAACCGGATCTCTGTATGCAGATCGGAACCGCCCGACCCCTCGCTATCCTCCGGCACCGGCGGGTCACTACTCCAACCCTCTGGATAACATGATAGCAGCAACATCAAGGCTGGCGGCTTTGCTAGTTGAGGGCGAAACACCGGTGGCAGTAGAAACCCAGAGAGGTCAGGAGCTGCTTCAGACAACACTACAACAGCAGGCTTATTCTTATAGTCGAGACCGGATTCACTCAACCCCCTATCCAAGTGCTAGCTACAGCAGACACGTTGACTCGCCAGAGGTTTCAAGCGCAGAACGACATCGTAACTCGCCTCGTGGATATAACCCGGCGCGGCATGACGCCGGGGGACATGATGTGCCGGTTCAGGCGGCCGATCATCAATCGGCGCCTCATTACCCGACAACGTCAGTGGAAACATGTAGAACTTCCCCGGCGTGGGGTGTGCCATGTCTGACGGCGGCTATAAGGAACGAACGGTTGCCTAAGGATTTTAAGGGTCCTCGCAAGGTGTTGAACTACACAGCAGATCAGCCCCGTGAGGCCTGGGTAGAGAGCTACGAGATGGCGATGGAGATGTTGGATGTTAGCGAAGCTGCATGTGCTAAGTACTTCACCATGATGCTAGAAGGCACGACTCGCAACTGGTTAAAGGGATTACCTGTCAATTCCATTGGGTCATGGGCAGAGTTGAAAACCAGGTTCATCAAGCACTTCAAGGACACGTGTACGCAGCCCATGTCGATCGTGGATCTAGACTCTTGTGTTCAGAACGAGGGTGGGTCAATAACTAGTTGGGTACGCCGGGTTTCAATCATCATGCACTGCTCAGATAAGATCAACGCTGAATCAGCAATAATCACGTTGGAGAATAATTGTCGTTTCCCTCCACTCAAGCTGAAGCTTGGCCGGCTTAAGTGCCATTGTAATGATGTGGGGGAGCTCATGGCGGCTCTTGTCAAGTATGCCGACTCTGATAGTACCAAGGACCCCAAGTCTGAAGTAGACAGGCCGGGAAAGGGAAACAGGGGTAATGACCCGGGAGGACAGCAGTATAACCCGGCCAATCAGCACAGTGGTAATAAACACAAGGCTGATGCTTTTGTAGCTAATACAGGGGCACGGAATTTTAACCAGTGTCGCAAGAGGAGGCCACCTCCAAGGTACAATATCGATGAGGTGATGAATCAGCCGTGTCCGAAGCACGGGTCGAATGAAAAACCGGCCATCCATGCATGGAAGGATTGCAGCATCATGCGATCTTATAGAGAGTTCATCCAGAACGGTCAGGGACCGAACAGCGGCTTAGGATCCGGTTTTCAGGGTCCGGGTCATGGAGGCGGTGGTTCCAGCTCCGGCTTTCAGGGACAAGGAAGTCAAGGCGGCAATATTCATCAGAACAGCCAAGGGAATCAGCAGCAGTCCGGTTATCAGAGTAACCCGAAGCAGTTGAGCAATGGGCAATACCACGTGTTTACCACAATTCTATGCAAACGAGACCAAAAGCTCCATAAGAGGGCAGTGAATGCCGTTGAGCCGGCGGTGTCCCGTTACTTAAGATGGTCTTAGCAGCCCATTATGTGGAGCCGCGAAGATCACCCGCCCCGAGTTGATAATCCGGGTCAACTGGCCCTAGTGGTAGCCCCTCAGGTTGGAGGGTATAAGTTCACCAAGGTACTCATGGATGGAGGGAGCAGCATCAATATTTTGTATTATAATACTTTCCGTCGTATGGGGTTGACTGATAAGAAGCTTAAACCACCGAACACCGTCTTTCATGGAGTTGTGCCTGGTAAGTCGGCGTATCCAGTTGGTAAGATTGATCTGGAAGTAACCTTTGGAGATGAGTATGATGCCGAGATAGAAACCTTGACGTTTGAAGTTGTGCGGATCCACAGCTTGTACCATGCTTTATTTGGCAGACCGGCTTATGCTAAGTTTAAGGTAAGGCCATGTTATGTTTATCTACAGCTCAAGATGCCGGGTCATAAGGGGAATATCACACTGCATGGGAGTCGCACCATAGCTTTGGAATGTGAAGAAGGCGATGCAGCTTATGCAGAGTCGGTTTGTGCCACAGAAGAGCTCAAGTTTACAAAGATAATGTTGACCCGGCAGATATGACGTTTTTAAAGAAGCCAACTACAGAGCATGATCCGTTGTTGAAGTTTAAGTCGGTAGATGACACCAAGATGGTAGATTTTGTTCCTGGCGACTCATCCAAGCAGTTCAGTATCAGTGCCAAACTGGATCCGAAATAGGAAAGCACGCTCATCAAGTTCATCCGTGAGAACAGGGACATCTTTGCATGGAAGCCTTCAGACATGCCGCGTGTACCGAGAGAACTCGCTGAGCACACTCTTAATATTGATCCAAAGTATAAGCCGGTCAGATAGTTTCTTCGCCGTTTTAATGAAGAGAGACGGAAGGCCATTGGTGAAGAGGTGGTCCGGCTCTTAGCGGCCAGGTTCATCATAGAAGTTTTTCATCCCGAGTGGTTGGCTAACCCAATTTTTGTGCTTAAAAAGAATGGCACGTGGCGCATGTGTGTGGATTACACAGATTTAAACAAGGCTTGTCCAGCTGACCCGTTTGCCCTCCCTCGTATTTATCAGATCGTTGATGCTATGGCGGGTTGTGAGCGCTTGAGTTTTTTGGATGCATATTCTGGATATCATCAGATCAAAATGGCAGTTAAGGACCAGGAGAAGACGACTTTCATCACTCTGTTCGGAGCCTTCTGCCATGTATCTATGCCTTTTGGGCTTAAGAGTGCCCAGGCGACTTACTAGAGGTGTGTACAGAACTGCATGCACGGTCAGATTGGGCGCAATATTCATTCTTATGTGGATGATATCATGGTCAAGTCCAGGAAGAAGGAGACTCTAATTGATGACTTGAGGGAAACATTTGACAATCTCCGGGTGTATAAGATGATGCTTAACGTGGCCAAGTGTGTTTTTATTGTTCTAGCAGGCAAACTTATGGGCTTTCTGGTCTCTGAGGGAGGCACTGAAGCTAACCTGGAAAAGATCAAGGCCATCACCTCCCTGGCATGACCAAAATGTATCAATAATGTCCAGCGCGTGGCAGGACGGATAGCGGCGTTGAGCCGGTTTATAAGCCGCTTAGGTGAAAAGGCTATCCCTCTATACCAGATGATGAAAAGACAGATGATTTCGTCTAGAGTGAAGCTGCTCATGAAGCATTCGAGGCACTCAAGAAGCAATTGGCGGAGCCATCGGTTCTTGCGGCCCCCATTGACAAAGGGAATTTGTTGTTATATGTTGCTGGAAACAGCAGGTCCCTCAGTGTAGCTATTGTGGTGGAGAGAAAGGAGGCTGGTAAAGAGCATCTAGTTCAAAGGCCGGTTTACTACATCAGTGAGGTCCTCATCGAGTCTAAACAGAGGTATCCACATTGGCATAAGCTGGTTTACGAAGTCTTTATGGCGAGCCGGAAACTCAAGCAGTATTTCCTGGGTCATCCCATTACGGTTGTGAGCTCTTCTCCCTTGGGAGACATTATCCAGAATAGGGAATCTACAGGACAAGTGGCCAAATGGGCCATTGAGCTTGGGCCTCATGATTTAAAATATATGCCTCGTACAGCCATCAAATCGCAAGCGCTGGTGGATTTCATCAACGATTGGACAGAACTACAGACGCCTGAAGAAAAGCCAAATAATACGTATTGGATGATTCACTTTGACGGGTCCAGGCAATTGGAGGGCTCGGGGGCTGGAGTTGTTTTAACTTCCCCACGAGGTGGTAAGCTTTCTTATGTCCTCCGGCTCATGTTCCCATGTACTAATAATGCAGTTGAGTATGAAGCCTTGCTCCATGGCCTTCAAATGGCTAAAGAGATGAATTTAAGTCAGGTCAGATGTTTCGGCGACTCAGATTTGGTGGCTCAGCAGGTTTCTGGCAAACAGGACTCCAAGGATCCGCTCATGGCGGCTTATCGCCGAGAGGTTGATGCTATTGCAGGTCACTTCAAGGGTTACCAAGTTGAACACATCGATCAAAGGAAGAACAAGGCAACAGACGCCTTGAGCCGGTTAGGATCTCAACGTAAGCCAGTGCCGCCCAATACCTTTTTAGACGTTTTGCTTAACCCGTGTGTCAAGTTGCCTATAGAGGAGGACCTCGCTATCCCTGACCCGGAGGTACAATTGGTGGCGGCTCTTCATGTCATACCAGATTGGACAGTTCCTTATTTGGCTCATATGACCCGAGGTGAGTTACCTAAGGATGAAATATTAGCCAGTCAGATAAACCGGCGGTCTAAGTCAATGATGATCGTCAATGGAGAATTGCACCACCGCAGTGTTTCAGGTGCGTTTCAATGCTGTGTCTCGCCTGAGGAAGGCTGCGAGATTATACGAGAGATTCATGAGGGAGATTGTGGTCACCATGCCGGTTCTAAATCTCTGGTAGCGAAAGCTTTTCGTCATGGATTTTACTGGTTAACGGCTCATGCTGATGCTGAGGACTTGGTCAATAAATGTGACGGCTGTCAGAAATTTTTGCGGCGTGCTCATGTTCCGGCTCAAGAGTTGAGGATGATCCCGATAACTTGGCCATTTGCAACTTGGGGGCTTGATATGGTAGGGCCTTTTAAAAGATCCAAGGATAAGAAAACCCACATGTTGGTGGCAGTGGAAAAATTCACCAAGTGAATCGAGACAGAGCCAGTCAGCAAATGTGATGCAGAAACAACAGTGCAGTTCATCAAGAAGGTGATTTTCCGGTTTGGTTTCCCCCACAGTATCATAACAGACAATGGCACTAATTTGTCTAAGGGTGCTATGAAGGAGTTTTGCTAGCGTGAGCATATCCGGCTTGATGTATCTTCTGTGGCTCATCCCCAGTCCAATGGCCAAGCAGAGCGGGCCAATCAAGAGATCTTCCGAGGGATCTGATACGTCTCCAACGTATCTATAATTTTTTATTGTTCCAAGCTATTATTTATGATGTTTTGGATGTTTAATGGGCTTTGTCATACACTTTTATATTATTTTTGGGACTAACCTACTAACCCAAAGGCCCAGTCCAGATTGTTGTTTTTTGCCTGTTTCAGGGTTTTACAAAAAAGGATTATCAAACGGAGTCCAAACGGAATGAAACCTTCGGAGAGATATTTCTGGAGAAAATCACGCACGGGAGACTTGAGAACCACGGAGTAGGGCATACGTGGTGCCCACGAGGGTGGGGGCGCCCCCTATAGGGCGCGCCCCTGCCTTGTGGGCCCCACATTTGGCCCCCGGTGCCCTTCTTCCTCCTATATATACCTACGTACCCCGAAACCATCAAAAGAGGAGAAAAAACTCTAGTTCCACCGCCGTAACCTTCTGTTCCCGTGAGATCCCATCTTGGGGCCTGTTCTGGAGCTCCGCCGGAGGGGGGATATACCACGGAGTGCTTCTACATCATCATCATCGCCTCACCAGGAGTTGTGAGTAGTTTACCACAGACCTTCGGGTCCATAGCTAGTATCTAGATGGCTTCTTCTCTCTCTTTGGATCTCAATACAATGTTCTCCTCGGTCTTCGAGGAGATCTATTCGATGTAATCTCTTTTTGCGGTGTGTTTGTCGAGATCCGATGAATTGTGGGTTTATGATCAAGATTATCTATGAGAAATATTTGGTTCTTCTCTGAACTCTTTATGTATGATTATAATATCCTTGCAAGTCTCTTCGAATTATTGGTTTGGTTTGGCCTACTAGATCTATAGTTCTTGCAATGGGAGAAGTGCTTGGCTTTGAGTTCAATCTTGCGGTGTCCTTTCCCAGTGACAGTAGGGGCAGCAAGGCACGTATTGTATTGTTGCCATCGAGGATAAAAAGATGGGGTTTATGTCACTAAGTTTGAGTTTCTCCCTCTACATCATGTCATCTTGCTTAAGGCGTTACTCTGTTCTTATGAACTCAATACACTAGATGCATGCTGGATAGCGGTCGATGTGTGGAGTAATAGTTGTAGATGTAGAATCGTTCCGGTCTACTTGTCTCGAACGTGATGCCTATATATAATGATCATGCCTAGATAGTCTCATAATTATTCGCTCTTCTATCAATTGCTCGACAGTAATTTGTTTACCCGTCGTAGAATATCGCTATCATGAGAGAAGCCACTAGAGAACACTATGGCCCCCTGGTCTATTCTCAACATATCAATCTACAATCTACTTTACTTTTCCGCTTTTACTTTCTGTTCTTATAATAAAAAATACCAAAAATATCAAACTATCATCTCTATCAGATCTCAGTTTCGTAAGTGCCGGTAAAGGGATTGACAAGCCCTTACCGCGTTGGCTGCGAAGTTCTTATTTGTTTGTGCAGGTGCGAGGGACTTGCGTGTGGTCTCCTACTGGATTGATACCTTGGTTCTCAAAAACTGAGGGAAATACTTATGCTACTGTGCTGCATCACCCTTTCCTCTTCGAGGGAATACAACGCAAGCTCGAGAAGTAGCAAGAAGAATTTCTAGCGCCATTGCCGGGGAGGCTTACGCAAAAGTCATATATCAAGTACCTATCACAAACCCTTATCCTTCGCATTACATTTTTTTGCCTCTCGTTTTCGTCTCCAACACTTCACCCTTGCCGTTTTATTTGCCCTTCTTCTGTCGTGTGTTTATTGTTCGCTTGCCTCTTGTTTGCCTGTGTGTGTTGGATTGCTTCCTTGTCACTATGGTTCGGAACAATACCAAATTGTGTGACTTCTCCAATACCAACCATAATGATTTTATTAGCACTCCGATTGCTCCTATTACCGATGCTGAATCTTGTGAGATCAATGTTGCTTTGTTGAATCTTGTCATGAAAGATCAATTCTCCGGCCTTCCTAGTGAAGATGCCGCTACCCATCTAAACAACTTTGTTGGTTTGTGTGATATGCAAAAGAAAAGGGATACGGATAACGATATTGTTAATTTGAAGTTATTTCTGTTTTCACTTAGAGATCGTGCTAGAACTTGGTTTTCCTCTTTGCCTAGAAATAGTATTGATTCATGGAATAAGTGCAAAGATGCTTTTATCTCTATGTATTTCCCTCCTGCTAAGATCATCTCTCTTAGAAACGATATTATGAATTTTAAGCAACTAGATCATGAGCATGTTGCACAAGCTTGGGAGAGAATGAAGTTAATGATACGTAATTGCCCTACACATGGTTTGAATCTATGGATGATTATTCAGAACTTTTATCCTGGCTTGAATTTTGCTTCTAGAAATCTTTTAGATTCGGCCGCAGGAGGCACTTTCATAGAAACTACCTTAGGAGAAGCTACCAAACTCCTAGATAATATTATGGTTAATTATTCTCAATGGCACACCGAAAGATCTACTAGTAAAAAGTGCATGCTATTGAAGAAATTAGTGTTTTGAGTGGAAAGATGGATGAACTTATGAAATTATTTGCTGCTGAAAGTGCTTCTTCTGATCCTAATGATATGCCTTTGTCCACTTTGATTGAAAATAACAATGAATCTTTGGATATGAATTTTGTTGGTACGAATAATTTTGGTAACAATGCTTATAGAGGGAACTCTAATCCTAGGCCTTTTCCTAGCAATTCCTCTAATAATTATGATAATTCCTACAACAACTCTTATGGAAAGATGCCTTCAGAATTTGAAACTAGTGTTAAGGAGTTTATGATTTCGCAAAAGAATTTCAATGCTATGCTTGAAGAAAAATTGCTTAAGATTGATGAATTGGCTAGAAGTGTGGATAGAATTACTCTTGATGTTGATTCTTTGAAACTTAGATCTATCCCACCTAAGTATGATATCAATGAGTCTCTCATAGCCATGAGAATTTTCATTGATGAATGCAAAGAAAGAACCACTAGGATGCGTACTAAAAGAGAAAATTATATAAAAGCATGTTCTTCTAGTTATCATGAAAATAAAGATGAAGATCTGACAGTTATTGATGTGTCTCCTATTAGATCCTTGTTTTCTAGTATAAATCTTGATGAAGATAGGATTGGAGATGATTCTACTTTAAGATGTCTCAATGATTCGGAGTTTTTAGATCTTGATGCTAAAATTACTAAAAGTGGGAGTGAAGAGATTAAAACTTTGCATGGTGATGAACCCACTACTTTGGATTTCAAGGGATTCAATTATGACAATTGCTCTTTGATTGATTGTATTTCCTTGTTGCAATCCGTACTAAACTCTCCGCATGCTTATAGTCAAAATAAAGCTTTTACCAAACACATAGTTGATGCTTTGATGCAATCTTATGAAGAAAAACTTGAGTTAGAAGTTTCTATCCCTAGAAAGCTTTATGATGAGTGGGAACCTACTATCAAAATAAAAAATAAAGATCATGAATGCTATGCTTTGTGTGATTTGGGTGCAAGTGTCTCCACTATCCCAAAAACTTTGTGTGATTTGCTAGGGTTCCATGAGCTTGATGATTGTTCTTTAAATTTGCATCTTGCAGATTCCACTATTAAGAAACCTATGGTAATGATTAATGATGTTCTTATTGTTGCCAATAGGAATTATGTGCCCGTAGATTTCATTATTCTTGATATAGATTGCAATCCTCCATGTCCTATTATTCCTGGTAGACCTTTCCTTAGAACGATTGGTGCAATTATTGATATGAAGGAAGGAAATATTAGATTCCAATTTCCGTTAAGGAAAGGCATGGAACGCTTTCCTAGAAAGAAAATCATATTACCATATGAATCTATTATGAGAGCCACTTATAAATTGCCTTCCAAAGATGGCAATACCTAGACCTATCCATATATCGTGCCTAGCTAGGGGCGTAAAACGATAGCGCTTGTTGGGTGGCAACCCAATTTTATATATTTTTTTGTTTTTGCTTCTGTTTAGGAATAAATATTGCATCGAGCTTCTGTTTAGATGTGGTTTTGTGTTTTGTTTAGTGTTTGTGCCAAGTAGAACCTTTGGGAAGACTTGTGTGAAGTTTATATGATCTTGCTGTGAAAAATAGAATCGTTAGCGCTCGCTTGAATGGTCACCAGATTTTACTGGAGCGTGCTATTTAGTTGATTCTTTTTGCAGATTATTAATAGAAAAATTCCTCACGTTTACCAATTTAGCTTGAATTTTTTGGAGTTACAGAAGTATGCCAAACCTGCAGGTTACTACAGACTGTTCTGTTTTTGACAGATTCTGTTTTGTGTGTGTTGTTTGCTTATTTCAATGCATCTATGAGTAGTATTGGGAAGTATGAATCATAGAGAAGTTGGAATACAGTAGGTTTAACACCAATATAAACAAAGAATGAATTCATTGCAGTACCTTTGAGTAGTGGTTTGCTTTCTTATACTAACGGAGCTCACGAGATTTTTGTCTACGTTTTGTGTTGTGAAGTTTTCAAGTTTTGAGTATTGCTTTGATGGACTATGGAACAAAGAGTAGCAAGGGCCGAAGCTTGGGGATGCCCATGGCACCCCAAGGTAAAATTAAAGGACAACCAAAAGCCTAAGCTTGGGGATGCCCCGGGAAGGCATCCCCTCTTTCGCCTTCATCCATCGGTAACTATACTCGGAGCTATATTTTTATTCACCACATGATATGTGTTTTACTTGGAGCATCTTGTATAATTTGTGTCTTTGCTTGTTAGTTTGCCATAATTATCCTTGCTGGACACACCTATTTGAGAGAGTTAAATATGGCCTAGGAATTGATAGAACACTCTATGTGCTTCACTTATATCTTTTGAGTTGAATAGTTTTTGCTCTAGTGCTTCACTTATATCTTTTAGAGCACGTTGGTGATAATATTTTGAAGAAATTGTTGAACTCTCTTGCTTCACTTATATCCTTTTGAGAGTCTATTAAAACAGCATGGTAATGTGCTTAGGCTATAAAACTAGTCTTCACATGATAGACATCCAATATCAATGTAGTAAAAACTTTCACACTAAGTGCATTGAATAGGATGAGAAGTTGGATGCTTGATAATTGTTTTGAGATATGAGGATAGTGATATTAGAGTCATGCTAGTGGAGTTATTATGAAACTGAGAAATGCTTGTGTTAAGGTTAGTGATTCCCGTAGCATGCACGTATGGTGAACCGCTATAGGACGAAGTTAGAGCATGAGGTATTTGTAAAGTGTCAACCTTTGTGTGGAGGTCGGGGGCGCGCGATGGTTAACTCCTACCAACCTCCTCCCTAGGAGCATGCATTGATTGATTTGTTTTGATGACTCGTAGATTTTTGCAATAAGTATATGAGTTCTTTATGACTAATGTTCAGTCCACGGATTATACACACTCTCACCCTTCCACCATTGCTAGTCTCTCTTGTATCGCGCAACTTTTGCCGGTACCATACACCCACTATATATCCTTCCTCAAAACAGCCACCATATATATTCCTCAAAACATCCACCATACCTACCTATCATGGCATTTTCATAGCCATTCCGAGATATATTGCCATGCAACTTTCCACCGTTCCGTTCATATGACACGCTTCATATTGTCATATTGCCATGCATGATCATGTAGTTGACATCGTATTTGTGGCAAATCCACCATGCATAATTTTTCATACATGTCACTCTTGATTCATTGCTCATCCCGGTACACCGCCGGAGGCATTCATATAGAGTCATACTTTCTTCTAGTATCGAGTTGTAATATCGAGTTGTAATTCAATGAAAGTGTGATGATCATCATTATTAGAGCATTGTCCCATGTGAGGAAAGGCTAAATCAATAAATCCCCTCCAAAAAAAGGAAAGGCCAAAGAAAAAAAAGATAGGCCCAAAAAAAGGGGAAAAAGAAAAAAAGAAAAAGAAAAAAATGGACAATTGCTACTATCTTTTTCCACACTTGTGCTTCAAAGTAGCACCATGTTCTTCATGATAGAGAGTCTCATGTTTAGTCACTTTCATATACTAGTGGGAATTTTCATTATAGAACTTGGCTTGTATATTCCAACGATGGGCTTCCTCAAATGCCCTAGGTCTTCGTGAGCAAGCAAGTTGGATGCACACCCACTTAGTTTCTTTTGTTGAGCTTTCATACATTTTTAGCTCTAGTGCATCCGTTGCGTGGCAATCCCTACTCACTCACATTGATATATATTGATGGGCATCTCCATAGCCCGTTGATACGCCTAGTTGATGTGAGACTATCTCCCTCCTTTTTGTCTTCTCCACAACGACCTCTCTATTCCACCCATAGTGCTATGTCCATGGCTCACGCTCATGTATTGCGTGAAAGTTGAAAGGTTTTAAAGAATAGAGTATGAAAACAAGTGCTTGGATGAAATCGGGGTTGTGCATGATATGAATATTTTGTGTGATGAAGAGGGAACATAGCCAGACTAAATGATTTTGTAGGGATAACTTTCTTTAGCCATAATATTTTGAGAAGACATGATTGCTTTGTTAGTATGCTTGAAGTATTACTATTTCTTATGTCAATATAGACTTTTGTCTTGAATCTTTCAGATCTGAACATTCATGCCACAATTAAGAGAATTACATTGAAAAACTATGTTGGCTAGCATGCCACATCAAAAATTATGTTTTTATCATTTACCTACTCGAGGACGAGCTAGAATTAAGCTTGGGGATGCTTGATACGTCTCCAACGTATCTATAATTTTTTATTGTTCCATGCTATTATTTATGATGTTTTGGATGTTTAATGGCCTTTGTCATACACTTTTATATTATTTTTGGGACTAACCTACTAATCCAAAGGCCCAGTCCAGATTGCTGTTTTTTGCCTGTTTCAGGGTTTTACATAAAAGGATTATCAAACGGAGTCCAAACAGAATGAAACCTTCGGGAGAGATATTTTTGGAGAAAATCACGCACGGGAGACTTGAGAACCACGAAATAGGGCATACGTGGTGCCCACGAGGGTGGGGGCGCGTCCCCTGCCTTGTGGGCCCCACGTTTGGCCCCCGGTGCCCTCCTTGCTCCTATATATAGCAACGTACCCCGAAACCATCAGAAGAGGAGAAAAATCCCTAGTTCCACGGCCGTAACCTTCTGTTCCCGTGAGATCCCATCTTGGGGCCTGTTCCGGAGCTCCGCCGGAGGGGGGATCTACCACGGAGTGCTTCTACATCATTATCATCACCTCACCATGAATTGTGAGTAGTTTACCACAGACCTTCAGGTCCATAGCTAGTATCTAGATGGCTTCTTCTCTCTCTTTGGATCTCAATACAAAGTTCTCCTCGGTCTTCGAGGAGATCTATTCGATGTAATCTTGCGGTGTGTTTGTCGAGATCCGATGAATTATGGTTTTATGATCAAGATTATCCATGAGAAATATTTGGTTATTCTCTGAACTCTTTATGTATGATTATAATATCCTTGCAAGTCTCTTCGAATTATTGGTTTTGTTTGGCCTACTAGATCTATAGTTCTTGCAATGGGAGAAGTGCTTGGCTTTGGGTTCAATCTTGCGGTGTCCTTTCCCAGTGACAGTAGGGGCAGCAAGGCACGTATTGTATTGTTGCCATCGAGGATAAAAAGATGGGGCTTATATCATATTGCTTGAGTTTATCCCTCTACATCATGTCATCTTGCTTAAGGCGTTACTCTGTTCTTATGAACTCAATACACTAGATGCATGCTGGATAGCGGTCGATGTGTGGAGTAATAGTAGTAGATGCAGAATCGTTTCGGTCTACTTGTCTCGGACGTGATGCCTATATATAATGATCATGCCTAGATAGTCTCATAATTATTCGCTCTTCTATCAATTGCTCGACAGTAATTTGTTTACCCGCCGTAGAATAACGCTATCATGAGAGAAGCCACTAGAGAACACTATGGCCCCCGGGTCTATTCTCAACATATCAATCTACAATCTACTTTACTTTTCCGCTTTTACTTTCTGTTCTTATAATCAAAAATACCAAAAATATCAAACTATCATCTCTATCAGATCTCACTTTCGTAAGTGATCGTAAAGGGATTGACAACCCCTTATCGCGTTGGCTGTGAAGTTCATATTTGTTTGTGGAGGTGCGAGGGACTTGCGCGTGGTCTCCTACTGGATTGATACCTCTGTTCTGAAAAACTGAGGGAAATACTTATGCTACTGTGATGCATCACCCTTTCCTCTTCGAGGGAATACAACGCAAGCTCGAGAAGTAGCAGGATCAAACCCCGGCTCATGGTTCCTCTAAAGAGAACACCGGGTTGTTGGGTGGAAGAGTTACCTTCCGTGTTATGGACCATTAATACAACACCCAACACGTCTACAGGATACACGCCCTTCTTCATGGTCTACGGAGCAGAGGCTGTTCTTCCCAGCGATATCCGTCATGACTCGCCCCGAGTGGCGGCTTACGTGGAAGCTGACAATGAGACGACACGACAAGATGCGTTGGATCGACTGGATGAAGAGCGTGATCTCGCGGCGGCTTGATCGGCGATTTATCAACAAGATTTACGACGATATCACAGCCGGCGGGTCAAGACCAGAACCTTTCAAGAAGGAGACTTAGTTCTCCGGCTCATCCAAGATCAGACTGACATGGCCGTGGAATATTGCTCACCTCCGGCCTTACTATACTTAAGCCTCCGGCTCTCATGATGTAATTCAATGATGTAAATATCAGTACAATATAATAAAGCCGCGATCCCCGCCAATTCGGGGCCGCTGTCATCTTTTCAAAGTTGAGTCTCTATTATCACCATACATATCTTTTCAAGAAGCTTAGTACCCAAATAACAGGGATCATGAAGAGTTGGATGCATAGCATAGCTCCAACAAAAGCTCTTGATGAGAATAATCAACAAGTATGGCACTTGGGGTCTTCCTATTCAAACATAGGTGTATTTGACCAAAGAGAACACATCGTTACTACCCATTTGACCAGGTTATGTTCAATCATAGGCATATTCGACCAAAGAGGACATAACATGTGGGTCATCCTACTTGTACCCAGCTGCTTCAACTCCATCATGTCATCCTCATTGACCCGGTGAATTCTTGGCGATCAGTCTTAATGGCGTATTCGACCAAGACCTGAGCTTGCTAAGGTTCAAACGTCGACTGTCACTACGAGAGCACGGTGATACAGATAGTCAGGATAGATCCAGGCTCAAAATGCCACCTTCCTTGAAACTTGGATAACTCGGCCTATGACGCAAGATGCAACTATGACCCCGCGTACTCTAGGCAAGTCTATCTTTAACAAACAAAAAAAGACCTACACTTGTCTAGGTTCAAATGTCAATTGGGTACTGTGAGATCCGGCTCATAGCACGCATGTATCTTCCAGGGGCCACCAAGGCTAGTTTCATTGAAGAAGAACCTTTGGCTTGGCGGCTGATACGTCTCCAGCGTATCTACTTTTCCAAACACTTTTGCCCTTGTTATGGACTCTAACTTGCATGATTTGAATGGAACTAACCCGGACTGACGCTGTTTTCAGCAGAACTGCCATGGTGTTGTTTTTGTGCAGAAATAAAATTCTCGGAATCGGTTGAAAATCCACGGAGAATTATTTTGGAAAACATAAAAAATACCTGCAAGAAGATTAAGACCAGGGGGCCCACACCCTGTCCACAAGGGCGGGGCGCGCCCCCTGCCCAGGGCGCGCCCCCTGCCTCGTGGGCCCCCTGGTGCTCCACCGACATATCCCCAGATCCTATATCTTCACTTTCGGAGAGAAAAAAATCAAGGAGAAAGAATTATCGTGTTTCACGAGACGGAGCCACCGCCAAGCCCTAATCTCTCTCGGGAGGGATGATCTGGAGTCCGTTCGGGGCTCCAGAGAGTGGAGATCGTCGCCATCGTCATCATCAACCTTCCTCCATCACCAATTCCATGATGCTCACCGTTGTGCGTGAGTAATTCCATCGTAGGCTTGCTGGACGGTGATGGGTTGGATGGGATCTATCATGTAATCGATTTAGTTTTGTTAGGGTTTGATCCCTAGTATCCACTATGTTCTGAGATTGATGTTGCTATGACTTTGCTATGCTTAATGCTTGTCACTAGGGCCCGAGTGCCATGATTTAAGATCTGAACCTATTATGTTTTCATGAATATATGTGTGTTCTTGATCCTATCTTGCAAGTCTATAGTCACATACTATGTGTTATGATCCGGCAATCCCGAAGTGACAATAATCGGGACCACTCCCGGTGATGACCATAGTTTGAGGAGTTCATGTATTCACTATGTGTTAATGCTTTGGTCCGGTACTCTATTAAAAGGAGGCCTTAATATCCCTTAGTTTCCAATAGGACCCCACTGCCACAAGAGGGTAGGACAAAAGATTTCATGCAGGTTATTTTCCATAAGCATGTATGACTATATTCGGAATACATGCCTACATTGCATTGATGAACTGGAGCTAGTTCTGTGTCACTCTAGGTTATAACTTCTACATGATGAATTGCATCCGACGTAATTTCCCATCACAGATCCAATGCCTACGAGCTTTTCCTATATTGCTTGTTGCTTATTTACTTTTCCGTTGCTACTATCATAAAAACTACAAAAACACTATCGTTACTTTATTGCTGCTACCGCCACTATCATATTACTTTGCTACTAAACTATCTTACTGCAGATACTAAGTTTCCAGGTGTGGTTGAATTGACAACTCAGCTGCTAATACTTAAGAGTATTCTTCGGCTCCCCTTGTGTCGAATCAATAAATTTGGGTTGAATACTTTACCCTCGAAAATTGTTGCGATCCCCTACACTTGTGGGTTATCAAGACTATTTTCTGGCGCCTTGCCGGGGAGCATAGCTCTATTCTTTAAGTCACTTCGGATTTATATCTGTTGATCACTATGAAGAATTTGAAGGACTCAAAAACTAAGATCTTACCCTCAACTACGAGGGGAGGTAAGGAACTGCCATCTAGCTCTACACTTGATTCTCCTTCTGTTATGAGTAAACTTGCGACACCTACTCCTGCTATTGAATCTGATATGTCGTATCTTCTTGATGATGCTACTTCTGCTATGTATGATGAAACTACTTCTATGCATGATACTATGCCACTAGGTGAATTTCTAGATGAACAAATTGCTAAGGTTAGGGATAATGCAAATATTGAAACTGATGATATTTATGAAAGTGATGATGAAGCTACTCATAATAGATATGAATTGCCTGTTGTTCCTGAGGGTTATGTTATGGATGAAGAAACTGCTAGAGACTTTCTTGCTTGCAATGATAGATATGATCTTAAGAAATTATTAGCTAAGCTGAAGTAAAAGTCCTTGAATGCTAGAATGAAACATGACCTGCTTTTGCTACTTCACCTATCTGTGTTATTGATAAGGATTATGAATTCTCTGTTGATCCTGAGTTAATTACTTTGGTTGAATCTGATCCTTTCCATGGCTATGAGTCTGAAACTGTTGTGGCACATCTTACTAAGTTGAATGATATAGCCACCCTGTTTACCAACGATGAAAAGATTCGATACTACTATATCCTTAAGTTATTTCCTTTCTCGTTAAAGGGTGATGCTAAGACTTGGTTTAGTTCTCTTGATCCTGGTTCTGTGCGTACTCCCCAGGATATGATGTATTACTTCTCTGCTAAATATTTTCCCGCTCATAAGAAACAAGCTGCCTTACGGGAAATATATAACTTTGTGCAAATTGAAGAAGAGAGTCTCCCACAAGCTTGGGGGAGGCTTCTCCAATTACTTAATGCTTTGCCTAATCATCCTCTTGAGATGCATGATATACTTGATGTCTTTTATAATGGACTAACCGATGCTTCCAGAGACCACTTGGATAGTTGTGTTGGTTGTGTTTTCAGGGAAAGAACAGTTGAACAAGCTGAACTACTATTGAATATGCTGGCCAATGAAAATAATTGGACACTTCCTGTACCAGCCCCTAAGCCAACTCCGAAGAAAAGAGGTGTTCTATTTCTCAGTCCTGAAGATATGCAAGAGGCAAATAAATCTATGAAAGAAAAAGGTATTAAAGCTGAAGATGTTAAGAAGTTACCACCTATTGAAGAAATGCATGGTCTTGATAAGCCGACACAGGTAGTAAAGGTAAATTCTCTTTGTAGATTTGATGAAGGTGATATTCCTCGTTATAAGTCTGCTAGCCAATGCTTAGAAGACTTTGACAATTTTATTGTGAAACAAGAAAACTTCAATGCTTATGTTGGTAGACAATTACAACACAATGCTTATATGATTGAACGCTTGAGTGATTATCTGTCTAGAGCTAAATGTGAACTGAAACTCATTAGTATACATGCTTCTATGGTAACCACTCAAGTAGAACAAGTACTTAAGGCTCGGAATGATTTGCTCAAGGAATTAAATAGTAAGAATAATGACTATGCTGTTAGAGTTGCAACTAGAGGTGGTAAAATGACCCAGGAACCTCTGTATCCTGAAGGCCATCCTAAGAGAATTGAGCAAGATTCTCAGAGAGCTAATTTAGATGCACCTAGTTCTTCCAAGAAGAAGAAAAAGAAAAATGATAGGACTTTGCATGCTTCTAGTGAACCTGTAGCTGACACACCTGAGAATCCCAATGATATATCTGTTTCTGATGCTGAGACACAATCTGGTAATGAACATGAACCTAGGGATAATATTAATGATGATGTTCATGATGATGCTCAACCTAGCAATGATAATGATGTAGAGATTGAACCTGCTGTTGATCTTGATAACCCACAATCAAAGAATCAACGTTATGATAAGAGAGACTTTGTCGCTAGGAAGCATGGTAGGAAAAGAGAACCATGGGTTCAGAAACCCATGCCTTTTCCTCTGAAACCGTCCAAGAAAAGGATGATAAGGATTTTGAGCGCTTTGCTGAAATGATTAGACCTATCTTTTTGCGTATGCGTTTGACTGATGTGCTTAAAACAAATCCTTATGCTAAGTATATGAAAGATATTATTATCAACAAAAGAAAGATACCTGAAGTAGAAATTTCCACCATGCTTGCCAATTACACTTTTAAGGGTGGAATGCCTAAGAAATTAGGAGATCCAGGAGTACCTACTATACCTTGCTCCGTTAAGAAAAACTATGTTAAAACTGCTTTGTGTGATCTTGGAGCTGGTGTTATGTCGCCCCCCGGTCCTTTGGTAATATAATTTACCGGAAGACCGGACACTGTATTAAACACACGAGGAATAAAATTCCTGCTGGCAGATAAATCCTTGATACAGAATTTCCAGTACACTGAATACTATACAAGGTTAAGCCAAAGATGGCTCAACAGATTTTATTACAAGCGTGCCAATATATTACATAGAGGCGGATATGGCACAAGGTAGGATAGCATACTACTGACTCGTAATAAAAGGCGGTGGAATGTGTCACAATGGAGTGGGTGGTGTGACTCCAATATTTTACAGCTCATCGAGTGTCGGAGTGAGACCCGATGAATTTATTTGGTGGTAGGCGAAAGCGGTTATAAAACGGTGATCAACTCCAGGATCGCAAGAGACTGACTGGGACTCCTCTAAGTGTCGGACTCGCAATCGAACTCTTCATCCATGAGATCGCCTTCGTCCACATCTAGCCAAATCAACAAGCCAGGTGAGTACTTTGAATGTACTCGCAAGACAGTTCGGACTCAAGATATAACAAAATGCCAACATGAATGCATAAGAGTATTCGATGCAAAAATTGCGACCGGAACAAATACGAATGCACTAAAGGTAAGGCTGGAAGTCGGGCGGTAATCCTCCCGAAATCCAAAAGGAAAAATAACAGGGGTCAACGAGGGTCTGGGTGACGCCTCGTAGGAGAGTAACAAATGATAACAGGCCACAGTCGGGCGTCTGAGCGATACCACAAAAAGGGCTTATAATCAAAGTAAATAACGAAAATGCCTCCGTCGGACGTCTGAGCGACATCACATACAGGGCCTATAAAAAAATGCCACAGTCGGACGTCTGAGCGACATCACATAAATGGCTCATAAATAAAAAGAATGCCACAGTCGGACGTCTGAGCGACATCACATAAAGGGCTTATATAAAAAGAATGCCACAGTCGGACGTCTGAGCGACATCACATAAAGGGCTCATAAATAAATAGAATGCCATAGTCGGACGTCTGAGCGACATCACATAAAGGGCTTATATAAAAAGAATGCCACAGTCGGACGTCTGAGCGACATCACATAAAGGACTTATAACAGCAATAAATAACAAGGGTGCCACAGTCGGACGTCTAAGCGACATCACATAAAGGGCTTATAACAGAAATAAATAACAAGGGTGCCACAGTCGGACGTCTAAGCGACATCACATAAAGGGCTTATAAATGACAGGATATTATTTCTGAAAATAAATACTGAGATGGTTAGTGAGTTCATCTACCAAATGAACTTAACAGAAATATTACTCTGGTTACTCTCGAGAATAAACTAGAGACGGTCACCCAGTTGATATGAAGATTGACTCTAGGCCATAAAACATGGCTACTGAAGGAATTTAACTCTGCAGAGCTTGTACCATTAACTCATAGCCAACGGGTTCTACTAGCCACGTGGGCTAACCCCGTCTACGGTGTTTTAGCAGCAACTCAACTAACCAGTACACACCCATTTAATATCCTGTCGTCCGGAATCACCCGTGACGACATTCACGGAAAACTTTAAGACGGGGAGGCTACAACCTCGAATAGCATGGGATCAAACTTATATATGCGCGCTCTAAGGGGTGCCCCCCTCTCGGTCCCAACCAGAAACACCCATGCCCCCTGACCGGATGACGGGCTTTAATCCAGGGCCATGGAACCCTCATCCCGGCCCCTCTACTTGGTGTGTACTCGGAAAGTGCTTTACAACTGACTAGACCGTAATCCCAAGGGACGGCCTATGATAGTACTAAAAAAGGAGATGAACGGAAACGAGGTGTGATCCCCGTTGATACTGAGTTGACCAACTACTGGCATGCTCCAACAATACCAATGTTCCACCCCATCATATCACCTTATGACCGAGGTGGTGCAACACTCTCCTTCGGGACTCACCCGAAGCATCACTTGCATGAAATATGCCATACACATATGCTCATATAACCATGCTTATGAACGAACTACTCGAGCAAACATGCAACACACTCATCATATCAAGAGTTCAAACATGCTTGCCTGGTTCTGAAAAGTCGGAGTCTAACTCGGCGAGGTTCGCGTCTCCGTCACGGCCTCCGGTATCTATGTATTCAAACAAATACATACTAACATAAATACCGCGCGTGCAAATAAAGTTTCTCAAAATATTTCCACATAAATATGACAAAAAACTAGACAGAAAACCAAGATGGACAGAAAAAGAATCAACTCAAAATCACTTTTAGATTAAAAGATATTAAGGTTTCTGTCTAGGGACCTATCTGTAATGAAACAGAAAAGATCCAGGGGCTAGAACAGAAAAGGATAAAGCGAACCGGAATGTGATACGCCAGCCGCAGAGGGAAGACGTATTTTGCAGATTGCGCTAACAGAAAACGTTTCAAAGGGAGAAAGATGAGAGACTGACAGAGGCCCCCTCGTGTCAGGTTTGAAAAACGGAGCAGAGCCGCGCCGGCGACGGTGCTGCGGTGATCGCCGGCATCGATCCACGGCGAGATAGGGGAGGGGAGGGGTACCTCTAGCTTCACGGTAGCCTTCCGCGTCGAACGGTGGTGGAGTTGGAGGCCGGCGAGTCCCACGTCGACAGCGAGCCTATCTCCGGCGGACGGCGGCTCGGGTGTTCGTGGAGCTCGTCGGGGAAGGTTCCTGGGGAGAAATTGGGCTGGGGGTTAGGACTAGGGGGACGCCAGGGTACTACGTTCAAGCTCAAGGCGGCGGAGGAGCCCTCACCGGAGTGAACGAAGCTGGAGCCCGAGGCGGCGGCAGTTGGCCGGAGCCGGGGAAGAAAAGCCTCTCGGGGCTCTTCCAGAGGTTTGGCGTGGTATAGGGGAGTAGTGGAGGCGTGTGTGCTCGAGCACGAGCTCGGGGGTGCCTTTTATAGGCGGCTCAAGGTGGCTACCACGAACGGATAAGTCCGGCGAGCTAATTGCGGCGCTGCAGTGGTCGGACGGCGGGGTTAGTGGCTTGAGCACCTTCCACGAGTTGTTGCGGTTCCATTCCCGTGCTTAACTGGGCAGTAGAAGGGGTGTTACGACTTGTCACTGACGGAGCGGCCGTGCGGCACGTCGGCGGCAGAAACGGCGCTCTGCGCGTGCCAGGCCGTGGCAACGGCGTGCCAGGCGTGCGCTGGCTGTGGAGAGGGACACGCGGTGCACTGGGGTGGTCTGGGCGGCGTGGAGCCGCGGTGTTGCGTTTGTCAGCCGCCACGGGCGGCGCTGTGGCCGTGGCAGCCGCCGGCGCGGTCGGGCCAGGGCGCCACCGACGCCCAGAAGCTGCCAAGTGACCGTGCGGCGCGAGGATAAGAAGGAGCTGCAGTGCAGCGTCGAGCCAAGGGAGATACAGACGTGTTTTGTCGCCGCGCACGATGACTGTCGAAACTGACCAAACTGACGAAGTGTTAACTGTCGACAGTTTCAGTTAACAGATAATAGTTCAGGGTAGGCTAGGTGTTTGATGAAATGATTCTGGTATTTGTGCAATGACTCTGGAGCTGATTTTTGGTGGAGTGGCCTCTTGATGTATCTAGAGGCTGCATGATTTTTCACAGAATTTTTGGAAGAAGATAAATATGAATTTCACCAAATTTTGCAAATCTGGTCCAAACTTGCAGCAGGTGAAATTTTAAAAATTTGAACTGTGGACAAGTGAGACAAGCTGGATCTAGGTTGTGGGTATTAAGGACAATCTAGGAGAGTTGGTTTGGAGTGAAATAGGAAGATGAAAAAGGTGGTTCCTTTGTAAATCACCAAGATCCACTATAAAAGACAAAATTGTTTTGAAGTGAAATAAATAGGGGAAAAATCCCAATGAGGTTCAAACTTGCTGGAATTGAAGAAATGCTTGTCCCATGACGGGAAGAGAGTTTTGGAGAGGATTGCTCATGTTGGGATCATGGCAAGATGAAGGTTGGAGGGGAGAGGAGTCAAGCCTAAACTTGAGAATTAAAAAAAACAAGAAGAGGTGAACTCAACAACTCCATTTGAATCTCAACTTGTGCTTGAGCCAAACACAAGAGGAGAACTTCAAGGCCAAAAACCAAGCTTGAGAATACACACAAACGTTGGCAAAGAGGGGTTTTAGAAGGGCAGAAAAAAAGATCAAACAATCCCCTTTCAAAAAGGCCAAAAGTTTGCAAGAAAAAGCAAATCAAAAATTTGGGGTGTTACAACACCTACTCCCTTAGGAAAAATCTCGTCCCCGAGATTTCTGCTGATCCTCAAATAGGCGTGGGTGTTCTGTCCGAAGGAAATCTTCCCTTTCCCAGGTTGCCTCATCCTTTGTGTGGTTACTCCACTGAACCTTGAGAAACTTTATAGTTTTCTGACGGGTTCTCCTTTCAGACTCCTCCAAAATCTTCACTGGGTGCTCTCGGTATGTAAGATCTGGTTGCACGTCAAGACTTTCATGTGACACATGTTTGTCTGGGTTGCTTACACACTTCCGTAGTTGCGAGACGTGGAATACATTGTGTACATCGGACAATTCCTGGGGGAGGTCCAGTTGGTAAGCTACTGTGCCTCTTCGTGCAATTATACGGAAGGGTCCGATGAATCGGGGTGCTAGTTTCCCCTTGACCTTGAATCGTTGTAGACCTCTCATTGGTGATACCCGCAGGTATACGTCGTCACCGGGCTCAAAACTTATTTCTCGATGCTTTTGATCGTAATAGCTCTTTTGTCGGCTTTGGGCGGTCCTAAGTCGATCCCGTATCATTTTTACCCTTTCCTCGGCTTCCCGTAACATATTCGGGACGAATATGCGACTGTCCCCTGTTTCTGACCAGTTCAAAGGAGTACGGCATCTTCGTCCGTACAGGGCTTCGAAAGGTGCCATCTGTAGGCTAGCTTGGTAACTATTGTTGTATGCAAACTCGGCATATGGTAAGCTTTCCTCCCAACTGGCCCCATAGGTGAGGACACATGCTCTCAGCATGTCTTCGAGTATTTGATTTACTCGTTCCGTCTGTCCTCCAGTCTGGGGGTGGTAAGCCGTACTGAATGTTGGTTGTGTTCCGAGGGCTTGCTGCAACTGGTCCCAAAATTTTGAGACGAACTGAGTACCCCTGTCGGATATTATAGTCTTGGGAACACCATGTAGGCATACTATCCGGGCGAGGTAAAGCCTGGCGAGCTTTTGGGTGGTGTGTGTTGTCTTGACAGGTATGAAATGTGCCACTTTGGTTAGTCTATCCGTGATGACCCATATGGCATCGTTACCGTGTTGTGATTGTGGTAGTCCAACAATAAAATCCATCCCGATATCATCCCATTTCCATCCTGGTATCTTATTTGGCTCTAATAGCCCTGCGGGTCTTTGGTGCTCGGCTTTAATGCGTTGACATGAATCGCAACATGCAATAAATGTGGCTATATCCCTCTTCATGCCGTGCCACCAAAATCTTTCCTGAATGTCCTTGTACATTTTTGTACCTCCAGGGTGGATTGAGTACGGGGCGGTGTGGCTTTCTGCTAGAATTTGTTGTTTGAGGTCGTTGCTGTTGGGGACGCAAAGTCTGTCTCCAAACCATAATATTCCATCTCTGTCTATGGTGAATTCTGAAGCCTTGCCTTGACTTACTTTTCTTTTTATTCCTTCGATGCTGGGGTGTCCGAGTTGAGCCTTCTTTATTTTCTCTAATAGTGTAGGCTATATTTCTAGCTTGGATACTTCGCCTTCCATGACCATCATTAGGTTGAGTCTTGCGAATTCTTGCTAAAATTCGGGTCTCAGGTACTGTATGCTGCCGCTGTTCGGGTAACGGCTAAGAGCATCGGCTACCACGTTTGCTTTCTCGGGGTGATAGTGGATACCGACGTCGTAATCTTTTACCAATTCCAACCAGCGTCGTTGTCGTAAATTTAGATCTGGCTGTGTGAAAATATAGCTGAGGCTCTTATGATCCGTATATATTTCACAGCGATTTCCAAGTAGGAAGTGCTTCCATTCCTTGAGCGCATGAATGGCTGCTCCCAATTTCAAATCGTGAGTAGGATAATTTTCTTCATGCTTTCGTAGTTGCCGGGATGCGTAGGCGACTACTTTGCCTTCTTGCATCAGTACGCATCCGAGGCCTTTCCGGGATGCGTCACAATATACTTCAAAGCTCTTGTGTATGTCTGGCACAATTAATATTGGGGCTATCGTTAACCTCCTTTTGAGCTCTTGGAAGTTTTTCTCACATGCTTCGGTCCACTCGAATTTCTTATCCTTCTTGAGTAGCTGGGACATTGGTTTGGCTATGGTGGAAAATCCTTCAATAAACCTTCTGTAATATCCGGCCATACCGAGGAAACTGCGTATATCTGTTACACTGGCTGGCGACTTCCAGCCAAGTACGGCCTTGACTTTATCTGGGTCCACAGCAATTCCTTCTTGCATTAATACGTGTCCTAGGAAACCCACTTGTCTCAACCAAAATTCACATTTGCTGAATTTGGCGTAAAGCTGGTGTTTCCTTAATTCTCCCAGTACAATGCGGAGGTGCTCAGCATGTTCTTCCGGTGTTTTGGGATATACCAAAATATCATCAATGAATACCACCACAAATTTGTCCATGAATTTCATAAATACTTTGTTCATGAGGTGGACGAAATATGCGGGGGCGTTGGTTAGTCCGAACGGCATTACTGTAAATTCATAAAGTCCGTATCTTGAGGTGAATGTTGTTTTCAAAATATCTTCCGTGCGTACTTTCAGCTGATGATAACCCGACCTTAAGTCAACTTTTGATAAAACCTTGGCTTGTGCGAGCTGGTCAAATAGATCATTTATCCGTGGCATCGGATATTTATTTTTGATGGTGACCATGTTGATAGCTCGGTAGTCTATACATAGCCTCATGGTCCCGTCTTTCTTTTTGGCAAATAATACCAGCGAGCCCCAAGGTGAGGAGCTGGCCCGTATAAATCCCTTATCCAGCAATTCCTTTATTTGCTTCTTTAATTCAACCAACTCGGATGGTGCCATTCTGTATGGTTTCTTATATATGGGTGTGGTTCCTGGAGCTAGCTCAATAATGAACTCTATTTCTCTGTCTGGCGGCATGCCTAGTAATTCCTCGGGAAACACATCTAGAAATCATACAACTGGAACCTTGCTTAACTCAGATGTATCCACTTTGTTCAATTTTGGTTGCCGAGATACTGGTCTCTCTTGAGCTGCGATTCTTATTGTTTTACCATGATGGTGAGTAAGTGTCACTATTCTGTTGAAGCAGTCGATAAATCCTTTATTGGTGGTTAGCCAGTCCATACCCAGGATAACATCCAGTCCCTTATTTTCCAACACGATGAGGTTTGCATGGAATTTTAATCCCTCAATCTAAATGGTCAAACCTTGGCAGTAATTTTGAGTGATCTGCTTATTTCCGGGGGACTTGATGGTCATTGATTTTCCGAAGGGAAGCATTGAAAAACCATGTTGCAAAGCAAAACTCTTTGAAATGAACGAATGAGAAGCTCCAGAATCAAACAAAATCGTGGCAGGTATTGTGTTGACAGGGAACGTACCGAGTACGATATCCGGTGCATCTTGTGCCTGCTCCTTGGTCACATGGTTCAGGTGGCCTTTCTTGTGATTGTTATTGGGGTTGAAATTATTACGCTTGGGCGCGGAATTGTTCCCGTTGCTGTTCGGCTTTGGCGCTGAGTTCCTTTGCTTAGGGCACTGTTTGGCATAGTGTCCTTCTTCTCCACATGCATAGCAGGTAACACCCGGGCGATAGGTGAATTCCTTGTCTCTTGCATGAAAATTCTTATTTGGACGGGTGTCGTTGGTCGCGGGTCTGTTCACCATGTTTCTCTGGAAACTCATTTTATTCTTGTTGTTGCGGGGGTGGTTGGTCTGATCCCTCTCTCTCTTGTGAATATCCTCCAGACTGCGACGTTCATTTTCCAGCGTAATAGCTTTGTCTATCAGTGTCTTGAAATCTGGAAACGTGTGTACGACTAACTGGCATTTTAGTGCTGGTGCCAGTCCGTCTAGGAATTTCTCCATCTTTTTTCTCTCCATCTTTTTATTCTCTGTCATTCGCTCTTCGTTGGCATATCGTGATAACTGCGCGAACTGACTGTTGTACTCCTGTACTGTCATGCCTCTTTGCTTGAGGTCATCAAATTCTCTTTTCTTGATTTTCATGATACTCTTAGGGATGTGTGCTCCACGAAAGCCTTCCTTGAAATCTTCCCAGGTAATATTATTTATGTCGGGATGCATAAGCAGAAAATTTTCCCACCATGATGCGGCTGCTCCCGTGAGGTAATGTGGTGCGTACAACACTTTTTCACGGTCTGAGCATTGTGCCACAATTAATTTCCTCTCAATATCTCGAAGCCAGTCGTCGGCCTCAAGAGGCTTGTCGGTGTGAGAAAATATTGTTGGACGCGTCTTCTGGAATTCAGACAATTTTGAGTGCTGCTGGTATGGCTCGCGGTGATTTCCCATGTTAATTACATGGTTCATCATTTCTTGATGTTGTTGCTGACTTTGCTAGTAAAGGCGGCATACTTGAGAAAATGCTGTCTCACTGCCCTGCTGACTTGACTGCCCCTGTGAGAAATTGTTGTTTGTCTGTGTGCCATAATTTTCCTCTGGCGGACTTGGCATGGAGCGTGTCCAGGGACGAGTCATTTCTTACTCTGGGGTAACAAAGCAGAAAACCTGAGACGAACCGAGCAGCAAAATAAACCAAAATTTTGCATAGGCGATCAAACACGAGCTCGCAAAAGATTTTTGAAATAAACTGGTCGATTGCGCACGGAGAAGGCTGCTAGTACATATGTTACACGCAGATCCTAATTATACACACGCCACTCAGGGTGTGCGTACACATCCTGACATGTTATTAGAAACTAGTGCACTCCTCCAAGGTCCTACATTATGCGCAAACAGACTACTCCCATCAACCTATTTTACAAACCACACAAATATTACTAGCGAGCGCGACGTGTCGCGAAAACACGTGCTAGTCGGAGATGTTGAAGATTTCCCTCGGCCTGCCGAGGGCAAGGCCCAGTGGTGCTGGAGACTCACTTCCTCCTCATTGATGGGCTCCAGGCGCGGAGTAAGTGTGCGAGGTGTCGAAGCAGGTGCAGCAGGCGGTGCAGCTCTGACTGGAGTAGGAGCAATGACCTGGTCAAACTCCTCAGTGGTAGGCAGACGGCAAGCCGTGGCCATGATGGAAGGTGTATAGGAGGCAGCGGACGAGACAAATGTCATTGGTGGTGCAGTATGGAGTAGCTCCCTCCTGTTGGCTGAGCCACTCTGGACCATCTCCATACGGGCGGCCACCAGGTCGTCCGCTAGATCATCAAAGGCTGCCTCCAGTGCCTTGAGGTATTCAACCATTGATTCTATGGCTTCGTCACGCTCCCCATTTGCACATGCATATGCATAGTGGCACGTATAAGGTACGTGGCATGGGAGGTAACGAAAGCGACGGGTCTTCATCGTAGGCAGAATGTCGCGGAGACGAGCTATCGCCTCACGGGCAGCCATCTGCATGGCATGCCTCTCCGTAGGCATGGCTCTGCCCACGAATCAAAGGCGGCGCGCTTCAGAACGCCCACCTTTGAAGTGTACCACAGCCTGATGCATAGGTACGCTGTCGTTGAGCTTGTGGCGGTAGAATGTAAATTCGGAACGTGTGGATGGCCCGATTGTGACTTTGGTGATGGCGATGAGGAGCTTTACAAACCCCTCAGGAATGTTGGCGAACACTTGAACGTCACAGTCGTTGCTGGCCATCTGCAAAAGTAGACAAAAATTCCGAATAGTCAGGCCATAAATTTATGCTGACCAACAGAAAATCGCTACAGATGTAAGAAAGCTGAAAAACAGATTTTCGCTAATAACCGATTAGCGAGCGCACCTAGTGGCTTCCTACAGTCAGCCTGGCTCTGATACCAAGGTTGTCGCCCCCGGTCCTTTGGTAATATAATTTACTGGAAGACCGGACGCTGTATTGAACCGGCGAGGAATAAAATTCCTGCTGGCAGCCAAATCCTTGATACAGAATTTCCAGTACACTGAATACTATACAAGGTTAAGCCAAAGATGGCTCAACAGATTTTATTACAAGCGTGCCAATATATTACATAGAGGCGGATATGGCACAAGGTAGGGTAGCATACTACTGACTCGTAATAAAAGGCAGTGGAATGTGTCACAATGGAGTGGGTGGTGTGACTCCAATATTTTACAGCTCATCGAGTGTCGGAGTGAGACCCGATGAATTTATTTGGTGGTAGGCGGAAGCGGTTATAAAATAGTGATCAACTCCAGGATCGCAAGAGACTGACTGGGACTCCTCTAAGTGTCGGACTCGCTATCGAACTATTCATCCATGAGATCGCCTTTGTCCACATCTGGCAAAATCAACAAGCCAGGTGAGTACTTTGAATGTACTCGCAATACAGTTCGGACTCAAGATATAAAAAAATGCCAACATGAATGCATAAGAGTATTCCATGCAAAAATTGCGACCGGAACAAATACGAATGCACTTAAGATAGGCTGTAAGTCGGGCGGTAATCCTCCCGAAATCCAAAAGGAAAAATAACAGGGGTCAACGAGGGTCTGGGTGACGCCTCGTAGGAGAATAACAAATGATAACGGGCCACAGTCGGGCGTCTGAGCGATACCACAAAAATGGCTTATAATCAAAGTAAATAACGAAAATGCGTCCGTCGGACGTCTGAGCGACATCACATACAGGGCCTATAAATAAATAAAAAATGCCACAGTCGGACGTCTGAGCGACATCACATAAAGGGCTCATAAATAAAAAGAATGCCACAGTCGGACGTCTGAGCGACATCACATAAAGGGCTTATATAAAAAGAATACCACAG
>LR738713.1:135738316-135783070 GCA_902687465.1 Secale cereale
CATACGTATGCCCATTGAGGTAACCTAGTGTTATTCGAAAATTCTCCGGTCATGTTACTCGAAAAGAGTTTATTAACAAGACATGATCAACCTTGTTAATGGATTCCTTTTGATGAGCAGGGGATAGGTGAATCTAGATAGCACAACCTTCTGTACCCTCTTTTTACTTTATGTTAATTAGGATAAAAAAATAGTATTTCCTGTCTGTTTCCAGACTTATCCGTGCAATAAAAAAATACCCTGAAAATAAAAGTTCTCCAAATGCCGTGAAAATGAAATATGATTTTTTCTAGATTATTTGAGGAAATATGGCACAGAACACACGTCGAGGGGGGCAGCACCTGGCCACGAGGGCCCAGGGCGCGCCCCCTGCCTCGTGGGCCCCACGTGGCCCCCTCCACCTATTCCTGCACCCATGCTCTTCTTCTTCCTCCCAAAAAAATCACCAACCAGCTCAAACCCGAGTTCTAGCTCATCTTGCTGCCATTTTCGATCTCCTTGCTCAAAGCACCATTCACCAAACTGTTTGGGGAGATTGTTCCTTGATATGTGACTCCTCCATTGGTCCAATTAGTTTTTGTTCTAGTGCTTTATTTATTGCAAATTTATGCTGCTGTGGTGACCTTGTTCTTGAGATTGCATGTAAAATTTCCTTAGTCCCAAGTAGTTCTAATGCATGATATAGTCTCTAGGCACTAGTAGGAGTTGTTGCTATCAAACTTGTTGAGTTTGGTTAACTTTTATTGTGAGTTACTAAAAATTTCAGAAAAATGCATAGGAAAAACTTCCAAGGTGGTTTTTCAAGGAAGCAAGAACCGAGGCTCGCGTTCCGTGAGTCGTATGATGAACTACCGAGGGATGCTGACGTACGGCCTTGTGAATGACCGTCAAATAACTTTATGGATCAAGCTGGCATCAAGGATGAATTTTACGCATATGTGCGCAACGCTGATCTCGAGGGGTTCATACAAGTAAGTGCCCTCAATATTGTGGCTTAACTTATAGCTTTGTGAGAAGGTTTAAATTTTCATCTTCACGTAATTCTCACACTGTCCTGTTTGACCTTTATGATAAATCTTACACCATGGACTTAGAGGATTTTAATGTTGCCTGCAAGCTCCCACAATGGGGCAGTATGAGTGATCCTCGCAAATATGAATTTAGAGATTTCCTTACTAGTATCACTGTGGGGGAATTTAGAGAAATCACACAGGCTACCATAGGGAGCATTCATTTTCCTGCTATTCATTACTTTGCTCTCTTTATCGGTAGATGCATAAACGGTAAGGATGAGGCTTGTCACATGTGTGTCCCTGATCTTAGTGTTCTCAGGAGTGCTGTACTAGGTGATAGACAATATAACTTGGGAGCCATTGTTGCACCTAGGCTACACCATAATGGTTTGCATGGAAAATTATTTGGTGGGATTTATGCCACTCGCATAGCCCGCCGTCTTGGTGTGCGTGTGCACGAGAATGATGAACCTTTACCTCCTGCTTATTTAGATTGCCATGCTATGACTAGTCACCAGTTTATAGAGTGGGATGATCAAACCCTCAAATATCGACTAATGTTTAAAAAGCAGCATGCCATCCCTATTGTTCTTCCTGCCCCCACTTTGTTTAACTTTCAGGCAAAAGGGAGATACACTATAACTATGGAGGAAGCAAATGCTTATTATAACATGACGGAGGCAACCCGCCTTCGAGCTACAGCTCAACATGCAGTGGATGTTGCATCTCAGTACAACCCCAACTACAACTTTGGATATCCGTTAGGCCAATACTGGCCATAGACCAACTTAGGCCAAAAGCCTAAGCCTGGGGGAGTACGTGTTTCTCGCCGACTTTACATTCATGTTCACACACTTATTCTAGTTGTCGGTGCTCACACTCTTTCACTGTACCATCCATGCTTAGTTTCAATTTCTTTTTCTTAGTGTTTTTCTTGTGTGCTAAAAAAAACCAGAAAAACAAAAAATATATTAGTTGTAGCTTCTAGCTAGTTTACTTTCTTTGCTTGTAGTAGTAGTTAAAATGAAAACCCAAAAAGATTTCTCGTTCTTCTTTTGCTTGTTGGGAGCTTTCCCGTGTAAATAGTTTATTTTCTTTTCTTTTGGAGTTAAGAGTAGAAGACCATGATTGAAAATGCTTAGTGGCTCTCATATGCTTTGTTGTTGATTTAACCTTGAGCCATATTACCTTGTCTTCTCTCTTGCATTAAATATCTGCAGATTCCAGCTTAGTCCAATGCACGTGCACTATTATTATTATCCACACCGTTCGGTCGTGCGAGTGAAAGGTAATAAGGATGATATATGATGAACTAATTGAGATGAGAAAAGCTGGTATGAACTCGACCTCTCTTGTTTTTGTAAATATGATGGCTCATCGTTCCTGATTCAGCTTGTTATGAATGAAACATGCTTGCAATGACAATTAGAGATCATAGCTGCTTATGCCATGCTTAAATTAGCTAAGAGTTTATAATGGTCTATCTTGCATGCCAACATGATATTAAAAGGGTTGTGATGTGGTATGATGGGTGGTATCCTCCTTTGAACGATTTAAGTGACTTGACTTGGCACATGTCCACGCATGTAGTTGAAACAAATCAACATAGCCTTCACGATATTTATGTTCATGGTGATTTATATCCTACTCATGCTTGCATTCATTGTTGATTAATTTTAATGCATGTTCATGACCGTTGCTGCTCTCTAGCTGGTCGCTTCCCAGTCTCTTTCTAGCCTTCACCTGTACTAAGCGGGAATACTGCTTGTGCATCCACTTCCATAAACCCCAAAGTTATTCCATATGAGTCCAGCATACCTTCCTATATGTGGTATTTACCTGTCGTTCCAAGTAAATATGTATGTGCCAAACTCTAAACCTTCAAATGAAATTCTGTTTTGTATGCTCGAACGGCTCATGTATCAACTAGGGCTGTCTATATCTTCCATGCTAGGTGGGTTATTCTCATGATGAGTGGACTCCGTTCATCATTCACGGGAAAATGGCTGGTAATCGGGATGCCCAGTCCCACGCTTAAAATCATAATAATTAAACAAAACTCCCCTAGGGTTGTTGATGGTTTGGACGGTACCCGTTGTTTCGGGCTAGCCGTGGAGTGTGCTTGTTGGTGGTTGGGGGAGTATAAACTTTACCATTCTGTTTGGGAACCGCCTATAATGTGTGTAGCATGGGAGATATCGAGATTCTTGGTTGTTATGTTGACAATCAAAGTATACCGCTCAAAATGTTATTCATCTCTATTTAAAAATCGAGCTCTAGCACCTCTACAAATCCCTGCTTCCCTCTGCGAAGGGCCTATCTATTTACTTTTATGCAGAGTCATCATCCTCTTATCAAAGAGCACCAGTAGGAGAGCACCTCTGCCTTTGCATTTATTACTATTAATTTGCATTGGGTATGATCATGACTCTCTTTTATCATGAATTACAATGTCTAGTCGGTCCTTGATCTTTAAAGGTGCTCTGCATTTATGTTTTGCGGTCTCAGAAAGGGCTAGCGAGATACCATCTTGTTATATCATATCATGATTGTTTTGAGAAAGTGTTCTCATCCAAGGTTTATTATTATTGCTCGCTAGTTGATTATGCCATTGATGTGAGTAGTCTTGAGACCTGAAAGTTATTGTGAATGTGGTTAGTTCATGATCTTGTTGAAAACTTGAATGTTGGCTTACATATTTACAACAACAAGAGCAAACAGAGTTTGTCAAAGTTTTTCTTTATCACTTTCAGTTTATCAACTAAATTGCTTGAGGACAAGCAAAGGTTTAAGCTTGGGGGAGTTGATACGTCTCCAACGTATCTACTTTTCCAAACACTTTTGTCCTTGTTATGGACTCTAACTTGCATGATTTGAATGGAACTAACCCGGACTGACGCTGTTTTCAGCAGAACTGCCATGGTGTTGTTTTTGTGCAGAAATAAAAGTTCTCGGAATCGCTTGAAAATCTTCGGAGAATTATTCTGGAAACTATAAAAAATACCTGCAAGAAGATTCAGACCAGGTGGCCCACACCCTGTCCACGAGGGTGGGGGGCGTGCCCCCCTACCCAGGGCGCCCCCTGCCTCGTGGGCCCCCTGGTGCTCCACCGACATATCCCCAGATCCTATATCTTCACTTTCGGGAGAAAAAAATCAGGGAGAAAGAATTATCGCGTTTCACGAGATCGAGCCGCCGCCAAGCCCTAATCTCTCTCGGGAGGGCTGATCGGGAGTCAGTTCGGGGCTCCGGAGAGTGGAGATCGTCGCCATCGTCATCATCAACTTTCCTCCATCACCAATTCCATGGTGCTCACCACCATGCGTGAGTAATACCATCGTAGGCTAGTTGTACGGTGATGGGTTAGATGGGATCTATCATGTAATCGAGTTAGTTTTGTTAGGGTTTGATCCCTAGTATCCATTATGTTCTGAGATTGATGTTGATATGACTTTGCTATTCTTAATGCTTGTCACTAGGGCCCGAGTGCCATGATTTCAGATCTGAACCTATTATGTTTTGATGAATATATGTGTGTTCTTGATCCTATCTTGCAAGTCTATAGTCACCTACTATGTGTTATGATCCGGCAACCCCGAAGTTACAATAATCGGGACCACTCCCAGTGATGTCCATAGTTTGAGGAGTTCATGTATTCACTATGTGTTAATGCTTTGGTCCAGTACTCTATTAAAAGGAGGCCTTAATATCCCTTAGTTTCCAATAGGACCCCGCTGCCACGAGAGGGTAGGACAAAAGATGGCATGCAAGTTCTTTTCCATAAGCACGTATGACTATGTTCGGAATACATGCCTATATTGCATGGATGAACTGGAGCTAGTTCTGTGTCACCCTAGGTTATAACTTATACATGATGAATTACATCCGACGTAATTTCCCATCCCCGATCCAATGCCTACGAGCTTTTTCTATATTGCTTGTTGCTTATTTACTTTTCTGTTGCTACTATCATAAAAACTACAAAAATACTATCGTTACTTTATTGCTGCTACCGCCACTATCATATTACTTTGCTACTAAACTATCTTGCTACAGATACTAAGTTTCCAGGTGTGGTTGAATTGACAACTCAGCTGCTAATTCTTAAGAGTATTCTTTGGCTCCCCTTGTGTCGAATCAATAAATTTGGGTTGAATACTTTACCCTCAAAAACTGTTGCGATCCCCTACACTTGTGGGTTATCAGCGGCCTGCAAAAGCCTCGAGTGTTTTTTGTTTGTTTTTGTTTTTCTTTTCTATTTGCTTTCTTGAAAGTTTTCGTTTTCAAGTTGTGTTCTTTGCAAAATCGGCCTAAAATTGCATCCCTTCACGGCTCATATTTGAAGCCTCTCCGGGTCTCTACAACCCAATCTACTCAACGGCTCTCAGCCACCAGAGAATAACAACTTCAGGGAATTATACCTTTACAGGGTTATGAACATATGGAGGTTGATTAAGCCAGCAGTTCAAATTATGTATTCAGGTACGGTTATGTTTATAACAATTAAATCGGCCCTGGTTTTGGACTTCTGTCCCCAGTGGCATTGGTTGGACACAGTGACCCGCCTGGTGGTAAACCGCTGGGGCACTTGTTTCTCTTTATATGCAGGATGCAGTTTATATTGATTTGCGTGCGCAAATACCATCACAAGGATAAAATAAGGATTCCAACGTTTGGAGACTCATAATGTCATCAAAAGACAAGCAGTGTGCACGATGGCGCGACAGTTGGTACGATAAACTGGCAGGAAAAGTGTTTTCCTATCCTATTACAAAAACGCTATGAGCCAGACAAAGGTCCAAATATTTCTATCATAGGTACATGAGCCGCCCGATGGATCATTCTCCTTGGCCTTGCTGCTTTAGTGATTCCGGGTCATCCGTCGCCGGTTCTACGTCCTCCACTGTTTGAAAATTCTGCGCCGACCAATCCAAGCCAGCTAGAGCTTCAAATTTAGCCGCCCCATCAATAAGGTTAGTGGGATCAATTTCATGGGCAAAGGTATGCTTACTAATTGGAGGAATCAGATCCATCACTTTATAAGAAAAAGTGGACATCTTCTGATTTTCCACATCATAAGTCGGCTGATATTTCGACAAATCCGTTTCATTTGCAATCAAGCTGGCCAATGGTCGGATGTCCTTGACACAAGTAGCGAAGTCTTTATGGTCAAAGGCCGAGCCATCTTCTTTCAAACTTGGATACCCAATAGCTAGTTCGGACGTTTCCTACTCGGGAAGCCATGCTTTAGCCCGGCTTCAGGCCGTCACAGCACCGGCTCTCGCAGATGACCGTTTGATTTCGTCAATCCTAGCAGGCAGAACGGAGAGTCTTCGCAAGATATCTACAAAGAATGTTGGTGCTTGGCTGGACGGAGAGATGACAGCCAGGGCACGCTGCGCCCTGGTGTACAATTGTTCCATGAGATTATAGACGGCTTTTAGCTTCACAAGTGGATCTTTGCCAAGAATACTGCTTCGTTTACCTACATAACCATTAAGTTGATCAGTAACGGGTTAAGTTCTCCCAAGATTTTACAAGTTGAGTATGGCGGCTTACTAAAGATGGCTGCAGTAATTTCTGAGACATGGTGTTTTAAGCCGGAGAGCTCCGTCGTCACCGCTTCAAGAGATGTTTCGACTTTTTCAGACCGTTGCACTAAGGAAGCCCTTTCTTTAGTCCATGCGGATTCCTCGGACTTAAGTTTAGCCTTCAAATCATTCACTTCAGACAAGCTAAATTGGAACTTGGATTCAGCTTTCTGAGTTTCTGATTCTTGGCGCTTAAGCCGTTCCCGAGAATCCTTCAGCTGTGTTTGTAATTCCGCAGTCGCTTCCTGAACATGTAAAGTAAGCATCAGACGGATTAACTGCCAGTTTAACAAGGATTTAAGTCCCAAGCCTTTTGCAAGCAACAACACTTGGCACTTGGGGGCTAATGGAGGCTGAAGTTTTTCCTTCTGAGTCGGATTCATGTTATTAAGTCTCAAGCACTTTGCAAGCAAGAGCACTTGACCCTTGGGGGCTAATGGAGGCTGAAGTTTTTCTTTCTGAGCAGGATCCATGTTATTAAGTCTCAAGCACTTTGCAAGCAAAAGCACTTGACCCTTGGGGGCTAATGGATGCGAAAATTCTTCTGAAGTTAATATATTCGTAAGCATAAAAGTCCCAACCACTTTGCAAGCAACATCACTTGGCACTTGGGGGCTAATGTACATCGCTTTTATATGTCAAGTTAATTATGGTAGCTAATGGCAACTTGGTTGCTATCACTGGTCTAAGGATGATGTGCAGGCAAGTTATATAATAACGACCAGCTCATTCAACCTGATTAAAGCCGGCCCTTGGGGGCTACACATGGAATGTTTCTTAAGAAGGGATTTTTGGTTAGGTGATATGCCAATCTATAGTCTACAGAACATTAAGTTTCATCATATCCACTAGACTTGGGGGCTGGAAGGACAGTTAGAAATTGGTAAAGAACGTTACCTCAAACTTTTTATGCATCTGCTTCACCATATCGATTTCAACATCACGATTTCCATGAACCTGACTTAGAAAACCAGACAAGACTTCGCCAGTACTCAACTGTGTATACTGTGACATGTCAAATCTCACGCGCCGGTTTTCAATAAGTTCTTGCTTGGCGGTGTGTTTGGCTAACACTGCTGGGTTGCCCGGCTCTCTGAAAGTAGTGCCAATAAATGTAACATCTTCAGACCGATCTTCTACCAGTTCAGAGGGGGCAGGCGGTTTGGCAGGTGCAGAATCAGCCTGGGCAGGAGCAGTGGTGGCATCAGGCACCTCAGGAGGAGTGTCGTGAGTAACCTCTTCAGTTGACCTTGGGGCATCTGTTGCGGACGCCTATAGTGCCGGCTTAGTAATCTTGGGGTCAGCCGTCGGTTTAGTCGCCCTGGCCCCCTTAACAGGTTTTGCTTGGCCTCTGCATCAATGGCAGTAAGTTGTTGCAAGGATATAAAGATCAAGTTAAAACGAACTTAGGACAAGTCATTTACCCAGGAGCGGTCTTGAAAGCCGGAAGTTGACTCTGAGATGAATCGCCGGAGGATAAACGAGAAGTTTCGTGTTAATTTGAATGGGATGAGTTCAGGGATAACTGAATAAGACCCATTGGCAGATAATGAAAGTTTAGAAATGGAAGTACCTCATTCCGGTGTTTTCGTCGAGGCGGAGTATTGGGCAAGCCGGAAGACAATTCCTCTTCTCCGGAGTTTCGGGTCCGATGGCGGTTCTCGTGTTGCTGTTGCTTCAAAAGAAAGTGAGGATCTAAATGAGCTGAAGGGTGTGAAAAGCTTACTTTCCGGATAATTCGTCGAACTTTTTGTCTTGGCAAAGATTCTGAGACGGAGGAAATAGTAATTACCTCTTCATCTGGGACCTGACTAGCCTCCGTGTCATCCTGGCAATAATCAGTGTCAATAAGATAGTTGAAATAAGAGCCAAGAGAGTCAAGGACTACCTCCGACTCAATGTCGTAATTTAGTTCAAACAGACTAGAAGCACTAGTTTTCTTCTTAGTCTTCTTAACAGCTTTCTTGGCGGCTCTGGCTCTCTTGGCGGCTTCATGATCATAAGATTTCTTCCAGAAGGCCGACTTAGCCTGTGAGAGGCGGCGAATTTAACATTGGCAATGGAGCTGAATTATAAAACAGCAACAGTCAAAATTAAGAGTTACCTATGGAGTCAGGTTAGATTTGCAGAAAGGCAACATGCCTACTTTGCTACAGTCAGACAAGGATTCATTTAAAACAGTTTTTGTCATATCTGTGATGACATTTACCTCCAGGTCCTCAGAGCTATGGCGCAAAGGATCATTCTTCTATCCAGTAGATTCACACATTAAGCCAGACCTACGGCTTAAAGGAATAATTTGCCAAGCAAGCCGACATCGAGCTAAATCAATTCCAGTTAAACCGTTTCCCAGAAGGGCATTCACCTTTGACAGAGTGGGGGCAATTGACTTGCGTTCTGCAGCGGTGAGCTTTTCAGCAAGAGGGTGATTGGCATCTAAACGTTGAGTACAGAAACCCGGCAAAGGATGCTCATCAGCCGGAGAAGTATCTTTAAAATAAAACCAAGTTTTGTTCCAATCTTTCGGATGACTTGGTAGGCAGGCATAAGGAAAAATAGAATCTCTCCTTCTTTGGATAGAGACAGCCCCAAGTTCTAGGCTAGGGCCATTGGTAAATTCATTCTGGCGGTTCAAGTAAAAGAACTCCCTGAAAAGCAAGATACTGGGTTCCTCTTGAAGATATACTTCACAAAAAACTTGGAAATTGCAGATATTTGACACGGAATTGGGTCCGATGTCTTGGGGATGGAGCTGGAAGAAGTGCAGGACATCTCTGAAGAATTTAGAGCCAGGTGGTGAGAAACCCCGGTTCATGTGGTCAGTAAATACAACCACTTCATCATCTGTGGGTGCAGGTCTTTCCTCGCCCGCATTAGGAGCACGGTAAGGCATAATTAGAGCATTGGGTAGATATCCAACTCTGGCAAAGTCAGCGAGTGTAGCTTCAGTAACAATTGAGTGAACCCAGTTGCATGTGGTAACTATCTTCGGCGGCATTGTGAACAAGCAGACCTAACAGGTGAAAGATTGTTGCCGATTCAGAAAAGCCGGAGATAATGTATTGCTACAAGTTCAGCATGACGGTTTAAATGGGGCCCAATGGCATAAGAGTAATCATAAACTAGAAAATTAAGCCGTCATGGCAAATGCGAGTGTTCAGAAAAAGCAAATTTTACTAAGTCTGAAAAAAAAACAGTTTTCACAGGTTGCGGCGGTAATTTTGGATCTACGGCTGCTCGAAAATCAAGATTAAACGACGAACAGGCAAAACTTAAGATCGATATGACGCAGTTCTAAGAGATAAATCCAGTTATCCGCAGAGATGAGATTTTACAGTATTGACTAAAGAGATGCTATCAACATCAGCATACAAAGAGACATCAAAGTTTAGAAGAAGCCATAGTTGCAGAGGAAGAAGAGGATGAACTCGGAAGAACTTCACGGGAACCCTAATGGATCTGGGAGGAGGACAAGAATGTACCTGAGTAGGTAAGACGACGGCGACGGTGCGCGGAAGAGACCTGGTCACGTTGGGTTGACGCGGCGGGTGGTACTGAAGACGAAGCAAAGGGCGACGGCGCCGGCAGAGCTTGGTTGTAGGGACGACACGAGGAAGGAGATGAAGAGAAGGATACGAAGGAGAGCATGGAAAGGGACCTTCGTCCCTATTTATAAGCTAAGTGGATAAAGGTCAGGCGCGAAAATCGAGGAGATGGATAAATAGGTAAATAACTGTGCAGGCGCCTCGATTCTCGGAATACCAATAAATACGGAAGATTTGTTAAGATCTAGACCGTTTGCAAGTAAGTGACGTCACTGCGGGTTATCGTTATTTCAAAAGCTGACGTCATGACGGATCACTGTCATTTAAAAAACGAAGATAATGGTGGTTTACAATCTCTCACAAGAAGATGAGGAAAGATTGACATGAACAAGTTCAAGATTAACCTGGGGCCTAATGTTGGGGATATAAGTATTTCATATGACCCGCCCAGGAGGGGCCGGGCTACCCGACGGCGGTTCATAAGACCAGCCCAGAAGCTCATTAAAGAGGGCGGTTGAGATAAGGGCCCAAGGCCCGCGGCGGCTTAAGGCCTGCAAGTATCAACCGCCATATATGTAACTTGTAGTGTAAGGCATGTAATATGAGTCACTGGGCCGGACACGATTGTATGAGCCGGCCGGGACTCCGTAGGCCGCAGGGCGTCAACCCGTGTATATAAGGGGACGACCCGGCAGCGGCTTAGGGCAAGAAACAAGAGATCGAGGGCTAGGCGAACGCATCCGCAACCTAGAAATCGACACCCCGACAATTCCAACCTAAACTGGAGTAGGCTTTACCCTCACTGCAGGGGCCGAACCAGTATAAACTCCCCATGTCATTTGTCTTGTTCTTAACCCCTTTAAGCTAACCACGTCGCTATGGCTCCACAATCAAGTCCTTACCTTAGGACATCTGGCGTGACACTTCCATGACAATATGCGATGTTCCAAGAGTTGAAGTTAATATTTCGACCAAATGCCTGAATTGAGAGATATGAAGTCTCCTCTAAGTTCTATAGGTGCAAGATGGAGGAGAACAGTTCTATCAGTGAACACTTTCTCAGAATGTCTGGGTACTACAATCATATGACTCAACTTGGTTGCAAAGTTGACGAAGATAGTGTTATTGATAGAGTTCTTCGATCACTGCCACCAAGCTATACAGGCTTTGTGATGAACTATAATATGCAAGGGATGCAGAAGACAATTCCCGAGCTCTTCGCTAAGCTCCAAGCTGCGGAGATAGAAATCAAAAAGGAGCATCAAGTGTTGACGGTTAATAAGACCACTAGTTTCAAGAAAAAGGGCAAGGGAAAGAAGCAGAACTTCAAGAAGAATAGCAAGACAATTGCTACTCCTACGAAGAAACCCAAGTCTGGAGCCAAGCTTGAAACTGAGTGCTTCTACTGCAACGGGACTGGACACTGGAAGCGGAACTGCTCCAAGTATTTGGCGGATAAGAAGGATGGCAAAGCGAACGAAGGTATATTTGATATACATGTTATTGATGTGTACCTTACTAATGCTCGTAGTAGCACCTGGGTATTTGATACTAGTTCGGTTGCTAATATTTGTAACTCGAAACAGGGGCTATGGATTAAACGAAGATTAGCAAAGGACGAGGTGACGATGCGCGTGGGAAATGGTTCCAAAGTCGATGTGATCACCGTCGGCACGCTACCTCTACATCTACCTTCGGGGTTAGTTTTAGACCTAAATAATCGTTATTTGGTGCCAGCATTAAGCATGAACATTATATCTGGATCTTGTTTGTTGCGAGACGGTTATTCATTTAAATCAGAGAATAATGGTTGTTCTATTTGTATGATTAATATCTTTTATGGTCATGCACCCTTGAAGAGTGGTCTATTCTTGTTGGATCTCGATCGTACTAATACACATATTCATAATATTGAAGCCAAAAGATGCGAGGTTGATAATGATAGCGCAACTTATTGGTGGCACTACCGTTTAGGTCATATTGTTGTAAAGCGCATGAAGAAACTCCATGCTGATGGACTTTTGGAATCACTTGATTATGAATCAATTGGTGCTCGCGAACCATGCCTCATGGGTAATATGACTAAAACTCCGTTCTCCGGAACAATGGAGCGAGCAACTGACTTATTGGAAATCATACATAATGATGTATGTGGGCCGATGAGTGTTGAGGCTCACTGTCGGTGTCAAAACCGGCGGATCTCGGGCAGGGGGTCCTGAACTATGCGCCCGAGGATCGATGGTAACAGGAGGCTGGGGACATTATGTTTTACCCAGGTTCAGTCCCTGCCGATCGAGGTAAAACCCTACTTCTTACTATATTAATATGGATGAATATGAATACAAGAGTTGATCTACCTCGAGATCGTAAAGGCTAAACCCTAAAGTCTAGCCTATGAGGATTTGAGATTCTCTGTTAGCCTCTACAGACTAAACCCTCCGGTTTATATACACACCGGAGGGGCCTAGGGTTTGTACATACCATCTTGCAAAGGAAGAAAAGATTACACCCAAACCTAAAACCTGCCTTTATACGAATACAGGAGTCCTATCCATATACGAGAGATGGTCTTCAACTATGATCTTCACAGCCCACCAGTGCGGCCCACCAAGAGTTATCTGGCCTCCCGAGGACCCCTCGATCGAGGACTCCCTCAGTAGCCCCTCAACCTGACTTCAATGACGATGAGTTCGGCTTCCGTATTGTCTTTGGCGTTGCAAGGCGGGTTCCTTCTTCCGAATATATCTTCTGCAAAAAGGACTATTGTGTTCGGCTCTACAAGGTTAGTACAACCCTTAGCCTCGAAGGCAAGGCTCTTAAAAGAAAATGAATGGTGTGTCTCTACTGACAACTTTTGGGTGAAGCGTCGCGTCCATCCCACTAACATATCGAACCGCTTTATTTGGTCCTAGTTTCGCGTTTTGAGGTATATCCTCATTGACATGTCCCATCAAAATAGAGATCGTGCCCGCTTATTGTGGGATCTTGATCAATATGACGTGAGCACCCACGCCGTGCATTACGCACGACCGATTGGGAACCGGCAAGGTTTATGGCTAAAGTGGGGGGACGCTCTGTATTCACAGTGTTATAAAACGATACCCAGCCCTTTCATCAGCCCCACGCCTTCCTCAAGCTCGAGCTCTCCAATCTCCCTAGCCCCAACATTCTCATCTCCCGCGCCCACCATTCCTCGTTCCTCAACCACTACTCCCCTTCCTAGCAGTGGCTGGATCAGGTGCCAGGGGCAAGTGGGGAGCTTCCACGGTCACAGAAAAGACCGTGGAGGATCTACGGAGCGCGGGCTATCTCGCCGCCAACATCGCGCACCGAGTCCCTGCCAAGGGTCAGGTGATTCCCGTCCCTGGGGCGGGTGAGAGGGTAGTGGTTACTTCCCATTTTGTTAGGGGCTAGGGTTTCCACTCCACCCCTTTGTTCGGGGTCTTTTGTTCTTCTACGGGCTAGATTTTCATGATCTAGCCCCGAACTCAATCCTTCACATATCCACTTTCATTGTGGTATGTGAAGCTTTCCTCTGCATCCCTCCACACTTCGGCATATGGCTCATAACCTTCAAAGTGAAGCCGAAGGTGGTGGATGGACAGCACGCGGAGTGCAGGGGCGCCATGATTAGCAAACTACCGAATGCAACTTGGCCCAAGGGCTCATTCGTGGAGACGAATAAGGTCTGGCAGCAGGAGTGGTTCTACATCACCGAACCCCGCGACGCCAAATGGGCGGTGGAGCCTGCTTTCAGATCTGGACCCCCAGAGGTGTTGACCTCCTGGACCAAAAAAGGTCTGGACTGGGGGTCGCATACTGAAGTGACGACTCTCGTGAGCCATGTGTCCGGCGTCATCTCCAAGGGGCACCTGCTCTCATCCATGGTTCAGGTAATGCTGACCCGGATTATTCTCCCTTGCCAAAGCCGGGACTCCTCCCTATGGAAGTTCGATCCGGCAGGAGACAAGCCGCTAAAGCATCTCTTCGGCTTTACGCACAAAGAGATCTGGAAGCATCTCTTTAAGAGCCAGAAGGAGTGGCCGACAGAAACCGAAGACGCGGGCTTTAGCACCGCGCTCTCCGCCCCAGAGGTAGTAGAAATCTTCGCCGAACACATATTCCTTCCCTTATTTAATGATAACATGAATTGGAGTTTTTGCGTGATATACAGGGCTGGACGAAGAAGGCGACCTGAATCAAGTGTGTGGCGCCTTTGCCCGAAGACCTAGAATTGCCTCAGGTGATGGCGATGCTGGTCATGACGCCATACAAGGCGTCGATCAAGAAGCCCAAGAAGAAGGGCAAGGGGGCTGGAGACAGCCCCCGCCCTGCGGACAAGAAGTCTGAGGAAATCAACATCCTCTCCTCTAACGAGCTGGAGGAAGATAATGAGGAGGAAGAGGAGGAAGAAGAAGAGCCCCCTACGTAAGGTAGGGGGAAGAAGAGGGCGGCCCCTGCTGAAGCAGGCATGGCCGCACCCAAGAGGAAGATGACCCTCGCTGCTAGTTCGGATTCATCCGAACATAGCTTCATGGTGAAGCCCGGGGAGAAACCCCTGCCCGAATCATAAGTTTGTCCGAATTAACTACTGCACCTTTTGCTTTGTTTAGCATTTACTTAGTATTTCTCACCCGCTGACCTACAGCCCTCCCGGTGGACACCCTGATGCCTCCTCATCGGAGGGGAACTCTCTAGCGCCCAGAGAGACGGAGAGTGACCTGCCGGTCCGAACTCCATCACCCACGATCGGCGGGGACACCAAAGTGTCCTCCCAGTGGGTGCCCTTCGCCCAAGGAGATGAGGGTAGGGCAGATGACGGGGTGACCGGGGGTAATACCTCAGCCGCCGCTGACCATGGGGAGACAACCCCCATGGAGACTGGAAACCGGGGGCCCGAACAATCCGAGGCCCTCCCGAACATTGACCTAGAGCCTAGTGCGGCTCTGGGATCCAAAGACCAAACCCCCCAAGCGGGGGTGGATACGGCGGCGCCCGGAGTCAATCAGGAGGCGCCAGACTCTATGGAGGGAGCACTGCAAAGTGCCTCCGTCGTAGAGGAGCACCGCACCATGATGGGTGCGGTGGCGAAGAAGATTCAGTCCGTCAAAAGCAGACTGAATGAAGCCTTCAACAACCTGCTAACAGGCTTTGAGGTAAGCAATGTAATCCTTTTTATGAACTTTATTTGTTTTAAATACACATATATAGCCAGTAGCCCCTGATGCTTTGTGTGATTCTGAAAAGAATCGGACGAAGTGTCCATAATATAACATACTTACGGAGTTGAACTGTTGTGCATGCTTCACTTGTTGCGGCAACTGCGTGAGATGTAGAGGTTGCCGAAATAAACCGGAAGCTCTTGTTGGCCAACATGGCCCTCGATCGCGTCAATCAGCGTTGTGATGAAACGCAAGGTATGCGGATTTGAAGATGTCAATAAGACTAATTAATTGAGTATGTTTATAAACTCATATATGGTATTCTATATAATATAGTTGGCGCCACTGAGCTCGAGGCCCGCAAGGGCGAGGTTGCCAAGGCCAAGAAGGAGGCCGAGGCGAACAAGGTAGCCGCTAACAAAGCGGCTGCCGATTTAGAGGCCGAAAAGGCGGAGTGCGAGAAGAACCGGGCCCGGGTGTCCGAAGTCGAGGTTGAGCTTAATGATGCCATTGTCAAATGCGAGGCATTGGATAAGAAAACTTCGGAACAAGCATCCGAGCTTGCTGCGACAGTAAAGTCTGCCCAGGATGCGCGAGGCGACTCGCGCAGCGCCCGTCAAGAAATCAAGCAGGCACGACAGATAGCATCTGGTAAGACATTTCTCTTACAGAGCATCTTCGGAGGGCAGAAGTATATTGGGCTAACACGATTATGGAGTTCTCCAGGCGTGTTTGCTGATCTTTCAAGCAGCAGCGCAGATGTCGCCCAATACATTCGAGCCCAGGAGGAGAACAATATGGAGATGCTGTTTTGGTCACAGTTCTATGCGCCACAACATCCAGTGCCCCTCAGCGACCAGATGAAGCAGCTGGTCGAGCTGCACAACATGTTGGGCTCGGCCATGAAGGACTTAATAGTCCGTCTATGGCCCGTTGATCCAATCCCAAGTAGCTACTTCGGATTGGTGAAGCAGCTTGTCGAGGCAAGTCTGTGGGTCGACGCATTGACGCATTTAGCCTGCATAGAAGGTGCTCGGATGGCCTTCGCTCATGTCAAAGTGCACTGGGCAAAGATGAATGCGGGGCATATTGCCACTGCTGGTCCATCCGCCGGTAAGGAGCACTGCAACCCGAAGAAGTACTTCAAGGACGTCATCGACGGCGCCCGCCTTGTAGAAGGCATGTGCTCGAATGATATTATCTTCGAGTAATTGTATCCGGATGAGACTTATGCTTATGAATCCGATGTATATAACTTTTACGCTATTTATAATATCAGCATTTTTTACCTCCTGTGTGACTGGTTATCTAGATCTGAAAGTTTCCAGTCGTCGGCTTCAGCCCCCATGTACATAGTACTGGGGTGTTCAGTCATATGCATGTACACTCTTTATCCAACGTCTTGGTCTGTATATGAGGTGTATGCGGAGCGAACCAGGCAATCAGACTATGTGGCGTTATTGCTTTCACTTAGTCGTAGGAGCTTCACATGTGGGGCTAGGTACTAGCCCCTGGTGCGAATATGATATTCCTTTACTTAAGGTATCCAATTGCACCTAGCTGGGTAAAAACCAACCCTTCATATAACACGGGGTAGATCTCTATCGATCGTAGTATAAAACTAAGTCGTCGGATTGCGGACCAGATTCTCGCCTATCATGACGGTCAGTTTTCGGCTTTCTCTATTGAGGTACTTAACCGGACGAGCCAGAAGTACAATCGCAGTAGTTCTCCCTTTACACCCTAGCCGAACAATCGGGAACGTAGGGGTAAGCACGGGAGCTGGGAAACCCAACTATTGACCCAAGACATGATTCAGAACTGATGCATATAAGGCAAACATTCAGGACGCCGAACACTCCTTATGGGTGTTCGGTCTTTTCAACATATACCGCGCTGAATACAACCCCGGGCAATAGACCCTTATTGACAAGACACATATGGCAATCTGATATGGGAAGAGAACATTTATGATGAGTGAATAAAACTTCGAACATAATGCGAATCAAGCCGCTCTATTAATATCCCTTTATGGTTCGGCGAGCCGCAAACTTACAGACAATGCCGAAAACCTTTTTGGAAATTTTACATGCCCAAAAGGTATATAACAAGAAAGAAAAAAAGGTTTACACATGGTCTTAATCTAAAAAGAAACCTTAGTGCGGGTCCCTGCTGCACGTCTGCGCCGTTTCCTCCTCTGTAATGTGTCCTTGAAGGGGTGAGAGTATGATGGCCGTCTGTAAAAAAGAAAAAGAAAAACCTGGAAAAGAAAAACAAATCCAGTGTGACCATGACAAAACTGGTTTGTTTAATGAACCTAAAAACATAGGTTTAGAGTCCGAATAGGGTCAAGCCGAACTATGGACTGTATGCAGTGTGCCCCCAGCGTCGCCCAAGGGATTTTTAAGGCATAATTATGCACTCTAGGTACATGTGCTATCACCTTATAGGGCAGTCGATGGGGGCGTAGTTACTAGTCTAGCTCAGGTTCATCTGAGGTACCGCACTGAGGCGTGTGCCGGAAACATTTAGTTATGTCCAACAGATTATCCGGCTTGAAAAGACCGTTTTGTACTTCGGCTGTTGGGCCGCAGTGTCTTCCTCCGTATGGAGAGACCGCTCCATATTTCCATTGACCGTGATGACGCGACGTGGTCCAGGCATTTTAAGATTTAGATAAGCATAATGCGGGACTGTGTTAAAGCGGGCGAAGGCCGTTCTTCCGAGTAGCATGATAGCCACTTCGGAACGGAGCTATGTTGAAGAGTAGCTCTTCGCTAAAAAAGTTATCGGGAGAGCCGAATACGACTTCCAGTGTTATAGAGCCCGTGCGGTGGGCTTCTATGCCCGGTATCACTCCTTTAAAGGTTGTGTTGCTTGGCTTGATTCTTGATGGGTCTATCCCCATCTTGCGGACAATGTCCTGATATATAAAATTAAGACTGTTGCCGCCGTCCATGAGGACTCGGGTGAGGTGGTATCCATCGATTATTGGGTCGAGCACTAGGACAACCGAACCTCCATGAAGAATACTAGTCGGATGATCCCTGCAATCGAAAGTGATCGAACAGGCCGACCATGGGTTGGATTTGAGGGCAACAGGCTCAATGGCATAGACATCTCGGAGTGCGCGCTTGTGCTCCCTTTTTGGGATATGAGTGGCATATATCATGTTTACTGTTTTGACCTCCGGTGGAAATTTCTCCCCCCCCCATATTTAGCTGGCGAGGTTCGTCCTCGTCTTTGCTTTGAGGCTCCTTCCCCTTGTGTTCGGCATTGAGCTTACCGGCCTACTTGAAGACCCAACAGTTACAGTTGGTATGGTTGGCAGGTTTTTCTGGGGTGCCATGGATTTGGCAGGGCCTATCTAATATTTTGTCTAGACTGGATGGACCATCTCTGTTGCCTTTAAATGGCTTCTTCCGTTGACCGGGTCTGGAGCTGCTGAATCCGGCGTTCACCGCTGTATCATCTAGGCTTCCAGCATTGTTTTGATGTTTGTTTTTGTGATGTCGTGGCTTTCCATTGTCGTCCCTGACTTCGGATATTCCAGGGTCGCTGATACTGCTATGAGCTAACCAACTATCATCACCTGCGCAAAAGCGAGTCATGAGTGTAGTTAGGGCTGCCATTGTCCTCGGCTTTTCCTGTACGAGGTGTCTAGCTAGCCATTCTATCACCCCCAAGATGTGATTCTATCCCGATCACGTGATACACTCATGATTGGGGCACAACTGCATTTCGGGCGCTTAGCAAGATGGATATCATTACATTGTACCATTACATAAATACATGGGGATACAACAATTCATACAAGTCACATGAATAACAACAACATGAATACAAGACATCCGACTACAGATGCAAACATGAAAAGCACAATGACATCCATCTTGCTATCCCAGGCTGCCGACCAGGAACCTAACCCAAGACTCACGAAGCAGAAGAAGAAAGTACTCCAACACAAGTACATCGCTCTCACGTCAAGTCATCGGAAACCTGCACCTGCAACTGTTGTTGTAGTAACTGTGAGACACGAGGACTCAGCAATCCCATAACCATCGGTATCAAGACTAGCAAAGCTTAAAGGGGGTATGGAGAGGTTAAGTGGTGAGGTTTCAGCAGCGGCTAAGCATATGTATGGTGGCTAACATACGAGTACAAGAATAAGGTGAGCATCTACGCAAACAGTCGCAAACTAGTAATGATCGCTAAGAGATCCTGAACTACCTATGAGTCAAACATAACCCCATGATACGTCTCCAACGTATCTATAATTTTTTATTGTTCCATGCTATTACTTATGATGTTTTGGATGATTAATGGGCTTTGTCATACACTTTTATATTATTTTTGGGACTAACCTATTAACCCAAAGGCCCAGTCCAAATTGTTGTTTTTTGCCTACTTCAGGGTTTTACAGAAAAGGAATATCAAACGGAATGAAACTTCAGGAGAGACATTTTTGGAGCAATATATGCACGGGAGACTTGAGAACCACGGAGTAGGGCTGACGTGGCATCCACGAGGGTGGGGGCGCGCCCCCCTACCTCATGGGCCCCACGTCTGGCCCCCGGTGCCCTCCTTCCTCCTATATATACCTACGTACCCCGAAACCATCAGAAGAGAAGAGAAAACCATAGTTCCACCGCCGCAACCTTCTGTACCCGTGAGATCCCATCTTGGGGCCTGTTTCGGAGCTCCACCGGAGGGGGGATCTTCCATGGAGTGCTTCTACATCATCATCATTGCCTCACCATGAGTTGTGAGTTGTTTACCACAGACCTTCGGGTCCATAGTTAGTATCTAGATGGCTTCTTCTCTCTCTTTGGATCTCAATACCAAGTTCTCCTCAGTCTTCGAGGAGATCTATTCGATGTAATCTCTTTTTACGGTGTGCTTGTCGAGATCCGATGAATTGTGGGTTTATGATCAAGATTATCTATGAGAAATATTTGGTTCTTTTCTGAATTCTTTTATGTATGATTATAATATCCTTGCAAGTCTCTTCGGATTATTGGTTTGGTTTGGCCTACTAGATCTATAGTTCTTGCAATGGGAGAAGTGCTTGGCTTTGGGTTCAATCTTGCGGTGTCCTTTCCTAGTGACAGTAGGGGCAGCAAGGCACGTATTGTATTGTTGCCATCGAGGATAAAAAGATGGGGGTTATATCATGTTATTTGAGTTTATCCCTCTACATCATGTCATCTTGCTTAAGGCATTACTCTGTTCTTATGAACTTAATACTCTAGATGCATGCTGGATAGCGGTCGATGTGTGGAGTAATAGTAGTAGATGCAGAATCGTTTCGGTCTACTTGTCTCGGACGTGATGCCTATATATAATGATCATGCCTAGATAGTCTCATAATTATTCGCTTTTCTATCAATTGCTCGACAGTAATTCGTTCACCCACCGTAGAATTATGCTATCATGAGAGAAGCCACTAGAGAAACCTATGGCCCCGGGTCTATTCTCAACATATCAATCTACAATCTACTTTACTTTTCCGTTTTTACTTTCTGTTCTTATATCCAAAAATACCAAAAATATCAAACTATCATCTCTATCAGATCTCACTTTCGTAAGTGACCGTAAAGGGATTGACAACCCCTTATCGCGTTGGCTGCGAAGTTCTTATTTGTTTGTGCATGTGCGAGGGACTCGCGTGTGGTCTCCTACTGGATTGATACCTTGGTTCTCAAAAACTAAGGGAAATACTTACGCTACAGTGCTGCATCACCCTTTCCTCTTCGAGGGAATACAACGCAAGCTCGAGAAGTAGCACCCCACCGTGTTCTCTTCTCAAAGTGAAAAGAGACAGTCACTGTTACTCACGCGGTTCGTGTATTTCATTTCGGAACCTCTGTCAAGTTTTCTACAACCGGACATTAACAAATTCCAATCTGCCACATAACCGCGGGCACGGCTTTCGAAATATTATAACCCTATAGGGGTGTCCCAACTTAGCCCATAACAAGCTTTCACGATCAGCACAGGTAAAAATAATAATACCCCTTATCTTAGGGACAATCCGATCAGACTCTAAATCCCGGTGCACAAGACATTTCGACAATGGTCAAATAAGTCCAGAAAGACCTCCCGGTGTGTCGACACCCTGATAGTAGCTACGTGTATCTCATCTCAGGCCACGACCGGCCTGGAAAGGCTACGAGTAAAACCAATCCTCGAGTTTCCCCGTGGTGGCCCCGTAGGCTGCCCGTTTGGGACCAACACCATCAGCACTGGCCCCTCCCTGTATGCAGAAGAATCCTCGGGTAGCGCTAACTCCCTATGCAATTTAATTAATTAATTAAGTTTTTATTATGTTGCAAATTAAAACCAAAGTTGGGCCTTGCTGGAGGAGTTTTATTCAAAGCGAACTGTCAAGGGGTCCCCATATACCCAACCGCGTTAGGAAATGCAAAATCAAGAAACATAACGCAGGTTTATCGGTTCTTAAGGCGGCATGGGTGGAACAAAACACCGAGCAAAAGGCCAAGCCTTCCACCCATTGCCAAGTATATAGGTGCATTAGTTATAGTAATAGATATTGTGATATTCCAAAAACCAAGTTCCAACATGGAGCAATCTTCATCTTCGCCTGCAACTAACAACGCTATAAGAGGGGCTAAGCAAGCGGTAACATAGCCAAGCAACGGTTTGCTGGGATGGTGTCAAATGGTAGAGGTTTCATGCCAACAAGGAGAGGCTGATAACAAATAGATAGGTAGCGCGACATATAGTGATAGCATCGAGACAACTAGCATGGCAATGATAGTAATGAGATCCAAGGTGACGGTCATCTTGCCTGAGATCCCGCAGGGAAGAAGAATGAGTCCATGAAGAAGACGAAGAAGAAGCCATGAAGACGAACCACGCGTAGTCGAACGAATCCTCACGATCGCAACAAAACAAGCACTAACGAGAAGAAGCAAGCAACACGGTAAACACACAATACACAACAAGACATGATGCTCAACTATGTATGATGTATGACAAGGCTACATGATGCAAAACAAGGCAAGTGATGAAGCACACAAGAACATCACACAAGGCAAGTTTAAATGAGGCCGGAAACAACATAAAACAATTCCGGTAAGCCCTCATATGCAAATTTCGAAATTGGTCCAGATCTGAACAAACCTTAAGTTAAAGTTGTTAAAAAACAAGTTAACATGCACCATGATGAGCTACTCGAAATTCTAGTCAAGTTACATATAAAGTTCATTCAATTCAGAGCTACGGTCTAGAAGATATGAGCAAAACAAGTCAAGCTCGACAAAGATGCAAGATTCATCCAAACATCAAGCAAACACACTCCAAACAGGTATTTAGCATGTTATTATGCATCTACATGCAAAAACACACAAGTTCCATATAGCACACGCTCAAAACGGAGCAATGGTTCAACACATACACACGAAGCAAGTTTGAGACACAATCAGCCCAAAACAGCAAGTAGGCATATAGTTGACATCAAGACAACATGCTACAGGAACATCTCATGGCATCAAAGGGTATGGCAAGCATGTACATGTCAAGCACTACAAGCATGATCTCTGAGCTACTACCAAACACCACTAGAATATGCTCAAAACTTCAGGGCAAGATTGCAAAAGATAACAGATTCACCGACTTAGTGAAATAAACTAAATATGGCAGCAACAACGACAAGTTGACATGTTTGCAAGCTTGTGCAACTCATCTCAAAGCATATCATGGCATGTGAATATAACCAACAGTAAGAAGACATGGTTATGAAGCTACTCATGGCAAGAACATGGTCATAGGATATATAGAACACTAGCTATTCACATGGCAAAACTGAACTTACTGTTAACAAGCTGATAGAAACATTTTATGGCAACTTGAGAGCATGAAAACAACAAGCTACATCATGCCATATTTGCAAATAAGGGCATGAATGGATAGAGCATAACATGGAAATCAATACATGGTCATTGGACATTCCAGAACATGCATGGATTTGAGTGGGGCATCAAGCAAACATGGCATCAGGATATAACAGTTTCAGACTTAGCAGTTTTCAACAAGTCATAGAAATCAGCAACAACAAGTAGGTCATTTCACAAGCTTGTTTCACTCACCATAAGGCATATTATGAAAAGTTGATTGCACCACGGCAAAGATGGCATGATTATGCTTCTAAAACATGTTGACATGTTGCTCAAACAAAAATCACACATAAAGATATGAAAAAGACGAATCAGCATCTTATAACAAGTTTCAGGACTTAACAACAACATGCACTTTTGCAACAGAGATAAACATGGCAATATGGCACCTAACATGAATGCAACATCCACCATCATGTAGAACACTTCACAATGAACATTTTGACATATCATACACTCCATTTGGACCAACATGCACAAAGTTACACCATGTTAAACATGCATACATATTGTTGACAGACAACAAGGGCTGAGCAGTAACATCACATAGCAGTTTTGCAACGAAGATTAAGGCATCAAAATGAACAGTAACATGCATGCAAATGCAACTAACATGTAGAGCATTTCGAGACGAACATTTTTACATATCATTTGCTCAATTTGGATAAGTATGCACAAAGATACGCACATTCAAACATGCACACATAATATTAGAATACATGGACTTAGTCAAATTTTACCCTCGGGGAAACGGGACGAAGTCGTACAGGGACGAGCGGATCCAGGTGGTGCGGCTGTGTTTGGATAGCGGGACGACGCCATACCAGGACGGAGCCGTCCAGGCGACGGTTCGCGACGGTTCTCCACGGACTGGGTTAGACCGGGCCGGGTTTAGCCGAACCGGCCGGCTCCCGGGGCGCAGGCGCTTCAGGGCGGTACATGCTAGCTCGGAGAAGAAGAACGCGGCTGGGCAGGCAAGACGACCGGCGGCGGCGCTGGTGATGCAGCAGGGTCGGCAGACCGACAACGAGCAGTGGAGGTAGCCGAAGAGGGTCTTGGGCCGCCGGATCTGGCCACAGGGACGCCGGATCCGTCGATTCCCGGGGCGGCGGGGCTTCAAGGCACGACGACGAGGGGCTCCATGGCGGCGATGGTGGAAACGACGCGGGGCGGCGGCGCAAGCGACCGGCGAGGAGGAGAGGGGCTCGGGGCGCTGCGGCGCGTAGAGGAGGAGCAGCGGGGCAGGGCGAGGTGGGGCTCGTGGGGGCGCGCGGTCCCAGCAGCGAAGGCTGCCGGCGGCGAGGCGGCGGGCCGAGGTGTGTGGGAGGCATGAGGAGGCAGCGCTTGCGGGATGCAGCGGAGGCGAGGAGCGGCGGGCGCGCGGGCTCGGGGCCCAGATCGGGGCCCTGGGGCGGGTCGCGTTCAGGCCTGCAGGGCTGCGATGAAGTGGGCGCTGGGGAGGGCGGCGTGGAGGGCGCCTATTGGCTGGAGGCGACGACGGAGCTAACTTGGCGCGCCAGGATTGGCCGGGGCGCCTGCGGGTGGCGGCGCCAAGTGGAGGGAGGTGGCTGGCCGGCGTGGAATGCGAGGTGGGAGGCGGCTGGGAGGTAGGGGAAGGAGTAGGTTAGACTAGGGGGGTTCAAATAGGGTAGGTGTCGTGGAATTAACACGGCAGATGTCCGGTTTAACGGACTTAGTTGAGGAACCATCGCACGGGTTAGCTTGAAGGGGTTAAAAGCACACAAAGGACACAGAGGTTTTATACTAGTTCGGCCCCTTCGAGGAAGGTAAAAGCCTGCGTCTAGTTTGGTTTGGTATTGCTTGGGCGTCGATGAACAGGGAGCGGATTGCTTGCCTGTCTCTCGACGGGTTGTCTGTTGTCCTTGAACCGTCGCCGGGTCGTCCCTTTATATAGAGGTGACGCTCGGTCCGGTTTACAGAGTACCGAGGCCGGCTCATATTTGTGTCCGCCTCGGTCTCTGCTCTTTCTTCCTTGTCTCTCAAGTTACATGATCAGGCGGTTTACAAACCGTAATTCTATACATGGGCCCTAAGCCTTCATGGGCCGTAACCTCTACTGGGCTTTATAATTACACAACTATATTACCATAATCCGGTTTATGCTAGCCGGTTTATACCTGCTAGTAATATCCCTGACATTAGGCCCCAGAATGATTTGAACTTTGTTCATATCAGTCTTCTCAGTCTTGCATGATCTTCTTTCTTGTGTCTTCTCAGTTTTGTAAACCGGCGATGACGTCATCCTTGGAAATCACTTTAATTCGATCGTGAAATCACTTCCGCATTTAAGGCACGCAGCTGTCTATTACTTTTGTTTAAAGGCCATCCCGAGAATCGAGGCGACAGGGAATCTTTATCCAATATCTCACTTCCTCAAACCTCGCGCCTGCCGTTTCGTCTCTCCCCCTTTATAAATACCGCCGCATCTCTTCTCCATCTCCTTCCTATCGTCTCCTTCCTTTGTCGCCCGAGCCCAAGCTTCCGCCGTCGTCCGTCAAGCTCGTCGTTGCCAGCAAGTCTGGGCGCTGCATCAACCTGAACGCGACCAGATAACTCCGCCGCCGCTTCCTGTTGCCTCAGGTATTCTTTCTCCCTTGCTATAGATCTGTAGCCTTAGGGTTCTTCTCATGCCTCCGCCATTAGACCTAGAAAAAGCTTCATCTGTTCGTCCTAGATGCCATGTTCGAAGTAGTTTCGACCTTTAGATTTTGTCTTCGAAGTTTGCTTCGGCTCCGCTACCTTATGCTTAGATTTTGGCATTAGATTCAATCCTTTAGATTCATCCACTCTGTATAAGACCCCTGTAGTTCTTTCTGTAATAGACTTGCATAAGTTTTCTCTTTTTCTTACCGCTCAGATCTGTTTTACCTTAGCTTTCCGTAGAAACTTGTTTCTTCATCCTTATAGATCTGTACCATATTCGCCGGTTTAGTCAGTCATATATTGCTTCTGTAATGCATCAACAATGAACGCGACGGTTTAGCTCCTCTCTTTTGTTATCATGAACCGGTAGTAGTGCGTTTCGTGCTTACCGCCGGGTTAGCAATGCCATTAGTCCCTTGTCTAAACCGTCGGTGTGACTTTGCATATGTGCTCCAGTTTATATATCTGTACTTGAATAATCCGGATTTCGTACTTCGCCTTTTCACCACTTTCCTTCTGCTACTATGTCTGCCAAACAATTTGTTTCTTGCGACTAGGTCCCTTCAATCATTACTGAAGAAGACTTAGTTAATGTTGCTGCCGTTGGCACTCTAGGTTCTCAAGCAGACCTAAAATGGCGGGCTCCAGGAAATGAATGCCCCCCTACTCCCAGAGAAGGGGAAGTTATTGTCTTCTTTGATCACATGGCCCGAGGTTTTACCCCTCCCGGTTCGAAATTCTTTCGGGACGTGCTTGCCACTTTTCAACTTCACCCTCAGGATATAGGTCCAAACTCCATTTCAAACATCTGTGATTTTCAAGTTTTCTCAGAGGTGTATCTGCAAGAGGAGCCATCAGTCGACTTATTCCGGGATTTCTTCCATTTGAATTGGTGAACTGAGTTTACTGGCGGTCCTCATCAAGAACTGGGTGGTGTCAGCATTCAGAAGAGAAGAGATGCAGTCTTTCCTCATGCCGCTCTCCATACACACCCCAAGGATTGGAAAAAGTCTTGGTTTTATTGCCTCAACACATCACCTGAAGGAGAAAATCCACTGCCGGGTTATCGCGAACATCGCCTTCCTGAAGATCACCCTCTGCCGCAGCGTCTCAGTTCCTTAGAACAGCCCCAGTTCGCTTCTCAACTTGCCAAGCTCAAGGCCTTTATGGCCAACGTATTAACCGGAATTGATTTTATGCGCTTCTGGCTTTCCTGGAGTATCCTCCCTCTGAGCCCGCGCTCCAGTTTAATGTGTAAGTATTCCGGAAAGCCGGATGATCCTCAACGGTTTTCCAAAGTAACGCTTTCTGAATCGGAAGTCATTGAATCTGCCAAGAAGATGCTCAACGTCTCTTTGGAAGAGTGTAGCCAAACTGGATTGGCTCCATATTATAAGAAGAACAAGCTGCCTGTAGTAAGCCTTAATCCCTTCTATTCGCTTTTAATCCGTCCATTTAAATTATCTTCTATTTATCTTTCTTCTTGTGTACAGGCTGATGATCCTTTTTGGAAGAGGAAACCTCAGGATAAAGCAGGCAAACAGCCGCGCCGGAAAACTTACGTTATTAAGAAGAGGAAGGAGGCTGCTGTCTCCGGTTCACATGCTGAAGAAGATGATCCGGACTCTGAGGTATGATTTAATCCGGCTATGATTTGTTCACTTTTATCCATACTTGTGTTAACGGTGCCTTTTCTCAGGATTTGGCTGAAGGAGATAAAGCGGCAGAAACTGAGGTAATTACTCTTTCTTCAGACTCAGGACCGCCTCCAACAAAAATTCGTCGGGTAGTCCGGAAATATCAATTTTCTCATCCTTACGCTCAACTGGACCCCAATTTTCTTTTGAAGAAACAGCAACATGAAGCTCGCCGGGCTACACTCCATAGTGGCCTTGTAGTCGAATCTTCCGGAATATCTCTTACTCCGGCCCGGAGGTGCCGCTCTGAGGTTATACTTTCTCCAACTCTTCTTCATCCCAAGGCCGGGCTTATACGCAAACCACTTAAACCGTCTGACCCTAATTATCAGGAGACTCCTTTATCTTCTTCTGGCGAATCTACTGCCACACAAGTCCCAGCCCTGAAAAATGTCCCAGGGTAAGTCCTTCATCTTATCCGGTTTATGATTGCATTTGCTTTTGTGACTCTGATTTATTTTCTAATTCCTTTCAGCAACCCTATGCCTAGCAAAAAGGCAAAGGCCAGCAAAACGGCTGCTGAGATGGCCACTGATGATCCGGCGGTTGATCCGGATACAACCGTCCCTCCAGAAGGTGAGCCCACAGTTCAGCTTGAAGATCCTGCTCCCATGGAGCACACTTATGCCACTGCTCCTGAGAACCCCAACACTGAAAACGTCCATGAACCGGTGAGTCCTGCCCGGGCCAACCCTCCTCGGACTAGCCCGGCTCCCGCAAGCCCGGTTCACACTGTTACTCCACCACCGGCAGCTGCTCCTTCTCCGGATGTTCAAATAACCGGTACAGCTTACACCGCTCCTGCTGAGCCCGCTGGTTTAGCCAAGCATACAGCTAAAGCGGAGAAGCTCTATCAAGAGAAAGGCAAATGGAGCACTGATTTGTCTGGCTTCGCCGAGCTGAGTGCCCAGGAGCTCTATTCCGGGTATCTGAACCGGCTTCATACTGGTCGGGATTATGAAGCGGGTTTAATCAGCATGATGAAGGAAAAATACGAGGTATCTCCCTTGTCTTTTGTTTTTGCCTTTGTTGTGTTTCTGTCTATATCATGGTAGCCCCCAAGTTCCGGTTTAGCTATGTTTAGAAGGTGAACTGGTACTTCCAATTCGAGCAAATGATCTTACATTAGCCCCCAAGTGCCAGGGGCATAATTCGGTTTATGTGCCTGGGACTTGTCTGAATTTTCACTCTTTGATACTTCAATAGCCCATTAGCCCCCAAGTGTCAAGTAGACAACTTGTTTGTGTGCTTGAGACTTGCTTTGAATTGTCACTCTTTGATACTTCAATAGCCCATTAGCCCCCAAGTGTCAAGTGGATAACTTGGTTATGTACTTGAGACTTTGTCCGAACTTATGTTAATTATACCACTTGAATTTCCTTGCAGGCTGATTTAAACCGGAGGGCTGAAGAAATCACTGAACTCCGGAATAGACTGGCTGAAACTGAATCTGCTTCTGCTAAGGCCAAAAAAGAATTGGCGCTGAGCTTAACTACTGCTGAACAACTGAAGAAATATTTTGAAGAGGAACGGACAGCCTTTGAAGTACAAAAGAACGCGCTGGAGAAAAGAGCAAAAGATGCTGAGGAAGCTCTTAATCCGGTGACACAAGAACTGACCGGTTTAAAGCGGCAAATCGAACTGATGACTTCTGCTGTCCTCGGTAAGCACTTAATCTACACGCATACTTTCATCCTTGCAATCTGTATTCCGGCCCGGCTTAACTGTAATGATCATATGTAGGGCGCCGCGTTACCCATCTTGGGGATGATTTACGGAAGAAACTCAAGGCGTCTTATACTTTGGTCGAGCAGCTGTATTCCGGCGCTCAAAGGATCATAAGCGCAATGTCTTTCAATAAACCGGCCCCCACCACTATCCAAGGCACACTAGAAAAACTTTCTGTCTTACCAGCACGCTTGGAGGAAGTGAAGAAGTCTGCTGCCCGAGCCGGTTCTCTCATAGCGCTTACCAGAGCCAAAGCGTGGGTTCCAGATTTTGATCCGGAAGAAGCCTTGAATGGGTATCCCAGCACTAAAGAAGACGGATCAGCTTTCACTGCCAAAGACCTTCACGCTTTGACTAAGGAGATGCGTCCTCTCGCTAGCAAGCTTGCTGCCGAATCAAACTTGACCAGGTATCATCCGGGGTATGATTTATAGAACGAGCGGGTGGATCGGCCGGTTTATGATACCGTAAATCTAATCCCTCCAGTGCGCCCCCATACTTTCGCCCCAGATATTGATCCGTCTGAACTTATTACGGAAGAGATGTACTTCCGCGCTTTAACAAAAATCGATTGGTGCGTCCCTGACTTTCAGCCGCTTCAAGAAGACGAAGAAGCTCCGGAACAGGTTGATCCTCAACCGTCCCAGCAGGAGGAAGCATAGGCCAAACAGTTTATCTTTATAGCTTTGGTTTTTATTTTGCCGGAACAAACTTTAATCCGTTCGGGGCCTGCTGTGCCTTTGTAATAGGTTAGCTTTGAACTATTGTCCGTCTTGATCCGGATGTCCCCACTTTGCTTTGGTATCTGCCAACATGAATCCTTTGTCTGATATATTTTGATTTGCACACTATCTGCTTCTGCATAGAGAACACTTAAAAGATGTCCTAACGGTTTATCGCCGAACCGATTAAATGGCTCAAAAAATATGTCAAACAAGTGTCTGTTTATACCAGAAATAACTTCATACCTGACTTAAGTATGCTTGATATTTTTAATCCGGCAAACATTGTTGTTTATGAGGAAGCCCTTGGCTCCGTTGGGGCATACCCAATTATTTCGGGTTTAGAAGATAAACCGGTTTAAATAATGCTGGAGCTCTGTGTCCAGACTTTGAAGATATGTGGTCAACTTTGGAGTTGTCCCACTCCGGATCAAAGAACCATAAAACATAAATACGAAAAATACAAGTTTGCAAATAAAACCATGTAGTCGAGGCTTTTTGCGAGCTGCCAGGCTCCAAATCAAACTTCTTATTCGAATACAATCAGTAAACCGGACCATAGGGGTTAATCTAGGATTCGAATACGATCCTGCCCCCTACTGGCCTTAAAAATTTAGCCAAGCAATGGATTCGAATACGATCCATTGAGCTTCTGATTCGAATACGATCAGACGAACCGGACCATAGGGGCTAAGCTAGGATTCGAATACGATCCTGCCCCCTACTGGCCTTAAAAATTTAGCCAAGCAATGGATTCGAATACGATCCATTGAGCTTCTGATTCGAATACGATCAGACGAACCGGACCATAGGGGCTAAGCTAGGATTCGAATATGATCCTGCCCCCTACTGGCCATTGCCATGTTCTCTTTGGTTCGAATACGACCTATGTTTGAACAAAATGGCTATGCTCTCTTTGGTTCGAATACGACCTATGTTTGAGCAGGAAATGGCTATGTTCTCTTTGGTTCGAATACGACCTATGTTTGAACAGGAAGCCCTTGAGTGAACACAGCTCCAGAGTACATATGCGGCGATTGTCCTGCACAACCAGATAGACTTATCAAAGTATTTTATTTTTTCTAAAATATCACATATAAGAGATGTAAGCTGTAGATGGTTATCACCATAAGACACTCATACGGGAAAAAAGGCTGATCCCCCGGTTTACCATGGGTGCCGGTTTATTCATTAATCATAATATATACATAGGATACAGCAGAGCTCATGGCTCAGGTATAGTAGGGCCGCAAGAGGACGATGTTCCACGGCCTCTTTGACTCTTCCTCTGATGTCCGTGAATCCTTGTGTTCTCGAACGTCCACCAGGTAATATGAACCGTTGTGCAGATTCTTGCTGACCACAAAGGGCCCTTCCCAAGGCGGGGATATCTTGTGCATATCGGTTAGATCTTGAATGAACCGGAGTACCAAATCTCCCTCCTGGAACGTCCTGGTCTTGATCCGGCGGCTGTGATATCTGCGCAAGTCTTGTTGATAAATTGCAGACCGTGTTGCTGCTATGTCACGTTCTTCATCCAGCCGGTCCAAATTGTCCTGTCTTGCCTGCTCATTGGCCGCTTCAACATAAGCCGTCACCCGTGGCGAATCATGACAGATATCACTTGGAAGGACCGCTTCAGCACCATACACCATAAAGAAAGGCGTATAACATGTGGACCGGTTTGGCGTAGTATTGATGCTCCAAAGGACAGAAGGCAACTCCTCAACCCAGCACCCTCGTGTTCTTTGTAGGGGAGTCATAAGCCGGGGCTTGATACCTCGCAAAATCTCCTGATTCGCTCTTTCAGCTTGACCATTGGATTGAGGATGAGCTACAGAAGATACGTCTAGTCGAATATGCTCGCGTTGACAAAACTCTTCCATCTCTCCTTTAGATAAATTGGTGTCGTTGTCTGTGATGATGCTGTGTGGAAAGCCAAACCGGAAAATTACCTTTTTGATTAATTTAACCGCCGTTGCCGCATCACACTTGCTCACAGGCTCTACCTCAATCCACTTTGTAAACTTGTCCACAGCAACCAGCAGATGAGTTTTTTGATCCTGGGATCGCTTGAAAGGCCCAACCATATCAAGCCCCCAAGTCGCAAACGGCCAAGTAATTGGTATCATCCGGAGCTCCTGTGCCGGAACAAGAGCACGTCGTGAAAATTTCTGACAAGCATCACACTTCTGGACTAGATCCGCTGCATCAGCGTGGGCAGTCAGCCAATAGAACCCATGTCGAAAAGCTTTAGCCACCAAGGATTTTGAACCGGCATGATGACCACAATCCCCTTCATGGATCTCACGCAGAATATCACAACCTTCCTCAGATGACACACACCGCTGGAATGCTCCGGAAACACTGCGATGGTGAAGTTCTCCGTTTGTAATTGTCATGGATTTGGAACGACGGATTATCTGTCTTGCTTCGATCTCGTCGTCCGGCAGCTCTCCCAGCCTTAAATACGCCAAAAATGACAGCGTCCAATCCGGAATAACATGAAGTGCTGCAACTAGCTGTGCCTCCGGATCAGGAACAGCCAGGTCTTCCTCCGATGGTACTTGAACTGATGGACTGTGCAACTCATCCAAAAAAGTATTCGGTGGTACCGGTTTACGTTGAGAACCCAGCCGGCTCAGAGCATCGGCCGCTTCATTCCTTCGCCGGTCTATGTGATCCACCTGATACCCTTTGAAATACCCAGCGACTGCTTCAACTTCTCGTCTGTAAGCTGCCATGAGAGGATCTCTTGAATCCCACTTGCCGGATACTTGTTGTGCTGTAGGATCGAAAGTATGTCTAGAGGGGGGTGATTAGACTACTTGACAATATAAAAATTCTGCCTTTAGATCATGAACAGTTTTTGGCAGTTTCACAATTATGATCAATTCAAGTATCACCCTACACATGCAATTCTAGAGTGTAAGCAGCGGAAAGTAAATTGCACATGTAGTAAAGAGAGGTGGAGAAGATCAAACGCAATTTGGAGACACGGAGATTTTTCTCGTGGTTCCGATAGGTGGTGCTATCGTACATCCACGTTGATGGAGACTTCAACCCACGGAGGGTAACGGCTGCGCGAGTCCACGGAGGGCTCCACCCACGAAGGGTCCACGAAGAAGCAACCTTGTCTATTCCATCATGGCCTACGCCCACAGAGGACTAGCCTTACTCGGGGTAGATCTTCACGAAGTAGGCGATCTCCTTGCCCTTACAAACTTCTTGGTTCAACTCCACATCTCGAAGACGGAGGCTCCCAAGCGACACCTAACCAATCTAGGAGGCACCACCCTCCAAAAGGTAATAGATGTTGTTGATGATGATGAACTCCTTGCTCTTGTGCTTCAAATGATAATCTCCCCAACACTCAACTCTCCTCACTGATTTGGCTTTGGTGGAAGAAAGGATTGAGTGGAAAGCAACTTGGGAAGGTTAGAAATCAAGTTTCATATGGTAGGAATGGAATAACTTGATCTCAACACAAGGGTAGGTGGTTCTCTTCTCAGAAAGTGTAAGGTAGGAGTGGTAGTACTTTCTGATGGCTCTCTCCACGAATGAAGAGGGGGTGGAGGGGTATATATAGCCTCCACACAAAATCCAACCGTTACACACATAATTGAACAATCTCGGTGAGACCGAAGTGAAAACTCGGTCAGACCGAAAGTTCAAATATAGTGAACGTTGGGGTTTTCGGTGGGACCAAAAATACCATCTCGGTATGTCCGATATGAGTCAAAGATAGGAGCTTGCCATTTTCGGTGGGACCGAAATTAACAACTCGGATATTCCGATATGATGTCAAATGGTTACAGAAGGTTGGCAGTCTAGTTTCGGTGAGACCGAACTCAAAATCGGATAGACCGAAATTTCTAGGGTTTGGAAAATAGCTGAGGTGGTTCATCTCGGTGGGACTGAGTTGGAAGAATCGGTTTGTCCGAGATTACTTATGAGTGTGTTTAGAAGTGAAAGTTGTTGATAGTTAAAGGAGATATATCACTAAGCACTTGAGCAACCAGATCATCAACACAACCTCATCCCCTTTTAATAGTATTGGCTTTTCCTATGGACTCAATGTGATCTTTGATCACTAAACCAAAAATGGAGTCTTGAGCTTTTGCCAATGCTTGCCTTAGCATTTTGAGGGGTCCACTTCTTCAGACATTTCCATACCCATATCATCGAACTTCTCTGAAATGATTCTCAAGTAACTATTAGTTCAATGATATATATGTTGTTATTAATTACCAAAACCACCCGGGGATTAGTTGCACTTTCAATCTCCCCCTTTTTGGTAATTGATGACAACATATAGATCAAAGCTTCGACAAAAGATATAATCAATGAATAATATCGTCGCTTTGAGAAGTATGTGATAAACAAGAGCTCCCCCTAAATTTGTGCATTATTTAAAATTTGCGTTTGAATGCAAATGCACAATCGATTAGGATTATGGGTCACTCTTCCATGTCACATACATCTTGGTGGAGCGCACAAAATGATAAGAATGAATAACATGCACTCAATCACCAAGACATGAGTAAATAATCATACAAGAAGGAATAGCATATGATAAGCATTAAGCACACATTAAAGCATAGTATGACTAAGCACTCATTAAGGTAACATCAAACGTAGTAGCAAGCACACTGAAAGTTTCAAGAACCAAAAGAACCAAATGTATCTCAAAGAAAACCGGCAAAAGAACGAAAGAGCACTCTCTCTCTCGAAGCCCTATGATCTATACAATTTCTCCCCCTTTGGCAACAAGTTACCAAAAAGTTCGAAAAAGCATAGAGCTAAACGTCACTGTGGGCTCTGCTGGCGGCTCCCGTCTGGGTAGATGTCGGAGTAGAAATGACGGCATCGGCGAAGACTTCAGCTGATGTCTGCGCTGGAGGAGTGGATGCTGGAGCTGTGGCTGGAGTAACTGCTGGAGCTGTAGGAGGTGCTGAAGTGGTAGCCCTGGAGTCAGTCACTGGGATAGCTGCTGATCGGGATCCTCTGGGAACCTGAGCAGTCTGGCGATGAGAGTCCTGGACTAGATCATCCTGCATGAGCTCTGCTCTCTCCAGCCTTGCTTCCTCCATGTCTGCCTCAAGCTTGTTGCCGGTCACCTGAATCTCAGTCAGCTTCACGTCCAGAGCGTGGATCTTGTCGTCAACAATCTTCTCTAGGCTTTCCTGAGATTGTTCAATGCTGGCCAGGCGTTGTTCAATTCTCTGGGTAGCTTCAAGAATCTGCTCTCCGAAGCTCTTTGGTTTAGTTGCTGCTGCTGCTGCCTCTTTATCAGCTTTGGCTTTCTTCGCAGCTTCAATCTTGGCTTGACCTTCAACTGAAGTTGGATACTCCTCATCCATCACAACAACGTTATCTTCATGCTCTGGCTGCAGTGGCAAGTGCTTCCTATCCAACATGAATTTGCCCGTGCCAAACTTGGCATTGATGAGCATCTGAATCTGCGGGGCAAATCCACACGACCTCTTCTGGTCAACTGCAGTCCTCTTAATGGTCTCTACCATTAAGTCCATCACCTTGAAAGGTGCCTTCTCATCAAGAATGTGCAGCATGTTGATAGAATAGCCTCAAATCATGCGGTGGTCTCTAGACTTGGGCATCAATGTATGCCTCAGAATAGTGTTTGTGGTGGTCAGACCTGCCTGGAGATAGTACACTGAGCCAAGCTTCCACCCTTCCAAATCAGCAGCGGGGATTTCCTTGTACATGTTCTTCATGGAGTCATGGTTCTTCTTAGGAATCCCATAGACATCAATGTCGTCCTCTCTCTGTACTGGAGCATTCAGAAGTTCTGCCCATTCTTCAACAGACGAAGAAAACCTTTGACCTTCAGTCATCCAGGTGATCTTCCCATCAGGATAAAAGTGGGCTGTGGCGTAGAACTACATAATCATCTCGTCGTTCCAATCTGTCAGCTTCTGACCCACGAACTCATCAACTCCACATGCAGTGAAGCTCTCATGCACATGGGGAAAGAAGTCTCGGTGCTCTTCACTGTCAATGTACTTCCAGTCAACATACCTGGTGTCTGCAACAATAGGCTTCTTATCCATCAGCACGGTCTCATAGAAGTCCTGCTGCTCTCTGGTGTGGAATCTGGGGTCCACAGCAGTCCTTCTCCTCACGGCATATGGATCAGACTGTCTCCATAGCCTGAGACCTCTGTCCTTCCTTGCCTTCATATCCTCGGCTTGAGGATGAGCATCGTTGTGGAGTGGCAACTTTGGACGGAGCTTCAGCAACACATGTTCTTCATCAGACTCAGACGGTGGCATATTACCTTTGTTCTTCTCAGAGGCTGGGATGTTCCTGGTTGTCCTCTTGGGCTTGGCTGGAGCTGCCTTGGCTTGAGCAGGCTTCTTGGGCTTAGAAGTGGCTTGAGCCCTAATAGCATCACCCATGAACTTAGCCTTCTGAGGAGGAGGCTGGGGTGCATCTTCTTCTTCTTCATCCACTGCTGCATCAACATGAGGTTCAGCATACACAACTCTCTTCCTCTTGGAAGTTTTCTTCACTTTACTTGGAGCTGGCTCTTCCAAGTTTAGTTTCTTTGCAACAGCTGACTGCTAGACCTTGCTGGTGCCTTTCTTCGACTGCTGCCCTTCGTGCTCTTTGGCAACAACTTTTCTCTTGGGCTTGGAGGTTACTTCCTCAGCAACGAAGTCAGAGTCCTCATCATCAGAATTTCTCTGCTTTCTGGTCCTGGTGGCTGCAGGAGGCAAACCACTAGGGGTACTCCTCTCACCATCATCACTAGGACTACTAGCCTCAGGACTAGTATCTGCCTCAGGGATCTCTGCAAAAGGTGACTCACACCTGTTCTGGCTGTCACTGGCATCTGACATGGCTGACAACCTGTGAAAAGATAAGGTATAGGCAGAGTAGAAGAGTTATCACAACTGCAGAGGTTTTTGCAAAAAAAAATGAGTTCAAATCTTAGTTTTGAGTTTTCACAGAATGCATTTCGGTCAAACCGAATTTCAGTTTCGGTGAATCCGAAGTGTATACAGAGGCTTATCACACCACTTTCGGTCAGACCGAAGTGGGTTTCGGTCCTGCCGAAACACTAGGGTTTCACTAAGACTCTACATCGGTCACACCGATTTGCACGACTCGGCTAGACCGAAAGGTGCAGTGCAATGGCCAGAGGCCAAATCGGTCATTCCGAGTTTTCAAAATCGGTTTCACCGAGATGTATTCCGTGGAAAGCTAAACCTAAGAATTTCGCTCGAAACTAAAACGATCTGATCTGATGTTAAGGAATTTTCCAATCGTGGCTAGATACATGGCAAACCAATCGTGCAAGAATCAGATGGGGAGCACGAGAGGGATCGAGACTCACCCTAACTTGGTGGAGTCCCTCTACGGCGACAACGGCGCGGAGAAGAAAACCGTTGACGGCGGCGGAAACCTGCGGCGAGGGCGCACAGGCGACGACGGTGACGATCCGAAGACCAGGGCGACGGCAGCAGGGGACTTGGGGGCGAAACGGTTTGAAGAAGTAATCGCGCGCTGCCCTCAGTATATATATCCCCATGCTGTCGGTGGGACCGAGTTGAAAAACTCGGTGACACCGAAATGTATAACTGTTGTGCAGTTACGCATATCGGTCACGCCGAGATTTTGAACTCGGTTTCACCGAGATGAAACCTAGATCAGTCTAAGCGTTTCGGTTGGACCGAGTGGGAAAAGTTGGTTAGGCCGAAAATGACTTAGAAGGTTTTGGAAGTCAGCCTTAGACGGATCGGTGGCTCCGAGTGCTCCTCACTCGGAGGGTCCGAAAATGACTTGTTCAAAGTTGTGATATGAGCATGAATAGAATTTGAGACAAGAAAGCATACATAGCTAGGGGAGGTGCTTAGGCATTCTTGTCCATCCATTTGGCCAGAAAAATCAAAACAACCAAAACAACAAATGGATGTCCTCGAATGGATAAAATCATGCATTCAACATGCTCACACAATAAGATAGCAAATGAAATATGTGTCAAACATGCACAACCAAAACTTTAGCTACTAGCACACAATTTGTCGATGACTAGGTCATCTATATATGAGTATATTGACTTAGGAGCCAAATGAGAACATTTGATCATAGGTCATACTCATCGTTTAAGCACAAGTGGGGTTACCACTTTTACATAAAGCATTGATGTGTTCACATCATTTGGAGATGCTTTAGCTCAATTTTTAGAGCAAAGCTCCCCCTAGATGTGAGAACCCCTTTTAAAGGGTCAAACTAACCTTGGGTTGTCGTAGAAGACTTCATGTAGATGTTGAAGATGTGGATGCTCAATGTTGATGTAGATCATCAAGAGTTGGGAGCTATCCTTTGGATTAGGGCACTTTCAATATCTACATGGGTTAGTCCCACAAGGAACAAACAAGAATATCCATGGACATAGATTGAAGTACACAAAAGATGATGTCCATGAAAGCAATGATTACCTTGTCCCTTGACTTACCAACAAGAGGGTTTGTGACTCCATGAACTAGTGCATGATGTGGAAGTTGATTGCACAAGTTCTTGCCAAAATGCATATGAGTGAAGTATGTTGGCGGAGTCACCCTCAAGAACCTTCTAGTTCTTCTTCTTTGGGATCCACATCATCTTGATGGGAATCCTTGGGGTTGTAGTTGAGCTTGACGAAGTAGAACTTGATGTGTCCTTGGGAACCCACTTGACCATGGCTTGAGGTGCTTCAATGAATGCATCAATCTCCTCTTGAAGCTTGTCCTTGGCCTTTAGCTTGTGGTCTTGTGGTGGAAGGTCATCTTGAGCTTGTTCCACATTGGAAGAAGTAGGATCATACTTCTCCTTTTGAGAAACAAACTGTGGAGTAGGGTATTGACCTTCTTCCCACTCAACACCTTCGGCGTTGAACTTTCGCTCAAAACCAATCCCTTGATTCTTCCGGTGCCTTCCTTGTTTGCGAACAATTTCCTCAAAGTTCTTGCTTCCGGCAAGACTTTTGTAGACACCTTTCTCTATGATTTCCTTCAATAAGCTATTTTCTTGCTCAAGTGTAACTTGGCTTGAAACATTGTTAGTGGAATCAAGAGAACTGCTAGAAGTAACAACATTAGATTTGACATTGTTATTGTTACTACTAGAGGAAGAATTTTTCTTATGCTTGTCATGCTTAGTCTTAATAGGTGGCAAGAAATTAGACAAGAGAAGTCGTTTGGCAAGATATGAAGAACTCTTCTTTCGAAGATCGTCATTGATCGCTTTTAGAAACTCATGTTCTTGCTCTAGAGTGAGCTTCTCGAAGCGTAGCTTCTCATGAGATCTTAGGAGCTCTCTATGATCTTCTTGAGTTGTTTCATGAGATAACTTAAGAGTGTTTAGTTCTTTAGTTAGACGCTCAATCTCCTTCATAGCATTGTCATTCGACTCTTCTCGACTATAAAGACTACTAGCATTTTCATCATTACTAAGCTCACTAGATTTATCATGCAAGAGCTCATCTTCACCAAGCAAGTCATCCTCATCACTATCAAAGTCAATGAATTCAGGGTGTGTTACCTTGGGGCCTTTAGCCATGAAGCATCTTCCAATTCCCTCATTTGGTGAATCAAATAAGTCGTAGGAGTTGGAGTTGGAGGATACGAGTGCAAGTCCGGCAACACCTTCATCTTGACTGTAGTCGGAGTCGGAGTGATAGCTTCCATCGGATTGATTGTCGGAGTCGGAGCCGGAGACCCATTCACCTACATGAGCTTGATGTCTTCTTCTTCTGTAGCTCCTTGATGACTTGTTCTTCCTCTCCGAATCTTTGCTTCTCCGAGAGGGTCTTCGTTCATAACGATCATCTCTACTCCTTCTCTCTCTCCGAGGTGACTCATCTCTTGCTCTTCTTCTTGGAGATTCTTCTCTTCTCTTGTGGGGAGCCGTACACTCATTTGAGAAGTGTCCGGGTCTTCCACAATTGTAGCAGTTTCGATCACGACTAGAAGATCTCTTTTCATCATATGATCTAGACTTTGAGCTTCTTTCTTTGCCTCTATTCTTGTAGAACTTGTTGAAGTTCTTAACCATTAGGCTTATCTCTTCATTGGAAATTAACTTGTCACTTGAGGTAGTGGGAGCATCACTTGTAGCTTTGTAAGCACCACTTGACTTGTTGTGAAGCTCTTCCTTATCCTTAAGTGGCATCTCATGAGCAACAATTCTTCCAATGACTTCAGTTGGCTTGAGAGTCTTGTAGTTTGGCATCATTTGGATCAAAGTGCACACGGTGTCATATTTTCCATCCAAAGCTCTTAGAATCTTCTTGATGATGAAACGGTCGGTCATTTCTTCGCTTCCTAAGCCGGCAATCTCATTTGTGATGAGAGCAAGCCTAGAGTACATTTCAGCGACTCCTTCACCATCCTTCATCTTGAACTTGTCAAGTTGACCTTGAAGAATATCTAGCTTTGATTCCTTCACAGATTCAGTACCTTCGTGCATTTCAACCAAAGTATCCCAAATCTCTTTAGCATTCTCAAGACGGCTGATTTTGTTGAACTCCTCGGGACACAAGGCATTGAAGAGAATGTCACAAGCTTGAGCATTGTTTTGCAACATCCGCAACTCTTCCGGTGTAGCTTCGCGATCCGGAACTTTTCCTTCCTCGAAGAATTCACCTTGCATACCAACACAAATAATGCCCCATGCGGCTGGGTTATGACCAAGAATATGCATTTTCATTTTATTCTTCCAACTAGCAAAATTTGTACCATCAAAGTAAGGACCTCTACGATAATTACCCTCACTAGACGCCATACTCTCCTAGGTTGTGAAACCAAGCTTATGGAGTCCAATGCAATGGAAACCAAAACAATGGAGATCAAAGCTCTGATACCACTTGTAGGATCGAAAGTATGTCTAGAGGGGGGGTGATTAGACTACTTGACAATATAAAAATTCTGCCTTTAGATCATGAACAGTTTTTGGCAGTTTCACAATTATGATCAATTCAAGTATCACCCTACACATGCAATTCTAGAGTGTAAGCAGCGGAAAGTAAATTGCACATGTAGTAAAGAGAGGTGGAGAAGATCAAACGCAATTTGGAGACACGGAGATTTTTCTCGTGGTTCCGATAGGTGGTGCTATCGTACATCCACGTTGATGGAGACTTCAACCCACGGAGGGTAACGGCTGCGCGAGTCCACGGAGGGCTCCACCCACGAAGGGTCCACGAAGAAGCAACCTTGTCTATTCCATCATGGCCTACGCCCATGGAGGACTAGCCTTACTCGGGGTAGATCTTCACGAAGTAGGCGATCTCCTTGCCCTTACAAACTTCTTGGTTCAACTCCACATCTCGAAGACGGAGGCTCCCAAGCGACACCTAACCAATCTAGGAGGCACCACCCTCCAAAAGGTAATAGATGTTGTTGATGATGATGAACTCCTTGCTCTTGTGCTTCAAATGATAATCTCCCCAACACTCAACTCTCCTCACTGATTTGGCTTTGGTGGAAGAAAGGATTGAGTGGAAAGCAACTTGGGAAGGTTAGAAATCAAGTTTCATATGGTAGGAATGGAATAACTTGATCTCAACACAAGGGTAGGTGGTTCTCTTCTCAGAAAGTGTAAGGTAGGAGTGGTAGTACTTTCTGATGGCTCTCTCCACGAATGAAGAGGGGGTGGAGGGGTATATATAGCCTCCACACAAAATCCAACCGTTACACACATAATTGAACAATCTCGGTGAGACCGAAGTGAAAACTCGGTCAGACCGAAAGTTCAAATATAGTGAACGTTGGGGTTTTCGGTGGGACCGAAAATACCATCTCGGTATGTCCGATATGAGTCAAAGATAGGAGCTTGCCATTTTCGGTGGGACCGAAATTAACAACTCGGATATTCCGATATGATGTCAAATGGTTACAGAAGGTTGGCAGTCCAGTTTCGGTGAGACCGAACTCAAAATCGGATAGACCGAAATTTCTAGGGTTTGGAAAATAGCTGAGGTGGTTCATCTCGGTGGGAATGAGTTGGAAGAATCGGTTTGTCCGAGATTACTTATGAGTGTGTTTAGAAGTGAAAGTTGCTGATAGTTAAAGGAGATATATCACTAAGCACTTGAGCAACCAGATCATCAACACAACCTCATCCCCTTTTAATAGTATTGGCTTTTCCTATGGACTCAATGTGATCTTTGATCACTAAACCAAAAATGGAGTCTTGAGCTTTTGCCAATGCTTGCCTTAGCATTTTGAGGGGTCCACTTCTTCAGACATTTCCATACCCATATCATCGAACTTCTCTGAAATGATTCTCAAGTAACTATTAGTTCAATGATATATATGTTGTTATTAATTACCAAAACCACCCGGGGATTAGTTGCACTTTCATGTGCCACTAAATCTGAATCGCCAAAACACTTGACCCGGCTCAAGCTCATTTCTTCTGCCATCCGTAAGCCATGAAGCAATGCTTCATACTCTGCTGCATTGTTAGTACAAGGAAACAGTAAACGGAGGACATAACAAAACTTGTCCCCTCATGGGGAAGTTAAAACAACTCCAGCCCCCGAGCCTTCCAACTGCCTTGAACCGTCAAAGTGAATCGTCCAGTATGTAAGATCCGGCTTCTACTCTGGTGTTTGCAGTTCTGTCCAATCATTGATGAAATCCACCAATGCTTGAGACTTAATAGCAGTGCATGGCACATATTTCAACCCGTGTGGGCTAAGCTCAATGGCCCATTTCGCCACTCTGCCAGTAGCTTCCCTATTCTGGATTATATCCCCCAATGGTGCTGAACTAACAACAGTTATTGGGTGGCCTTGGAAATAATGTTTCAACTTTCGGTTTGCCATGAACACACCATACACCAGCTTTTACCAATGCGGGTACCTTTGCTTGGATTCAATGAGGACTTCACTGACATAATAGACCGGACGTTGAACCGGGTATTCCTTCCCTGCCTCCTTGCGCTCAACCACGATTGCCACGCTGACTGCCCGTGCATTGGCGGCGACGTATAACAATAACGGTTCATTATCAACAGGGGCAGCAAGGACCGGCGGCTCTGCCAACTGTCGCTTCAAATCCTCAAACGCAGCGTTTGCCTCATTACTCCATATAAACCGGTCTGTTTTTTTCAGCATCTGATACAGCGGGATTGCCTTCTCTCCCAGACGGCTGATGAACCGGCTCAATGCTGTGATCCGGCCAGCGATCCGCTGAACATCATTAATACAAACCGGTTTAGTCAAAGATGTGATTGCCTTGATCTTCTCCGGATTGGCTTCTATTCCTCTGTTTGATACCAAGAATCCCAGGAGCTTACCCACCGGAACACCGAAAGCACACTTCTCCGGATTAAGCATCATTTCATAGGCCCGAAGGTTGTCAAAGGTCTCCTTGAGGTCCTCTATCAGCGTCTCCTCCTTCCTTGACTTCACCACAATATCATCCACATAAGCATGAACATTCGTCCCTATCTGCCCCTTAAGACAATTCTGTACACAACGCTGGTAGGTTGCTTGGGCACTCTTGAGCCCAAAGGGCATAGACACGTAGCAAAAAGCACCAAAAGGGGTTATGAAGGATGTCTTCTCCTGATCTTTAACTGTCATCTTGATCTGGTGATATCCTGAGTATGCATCCAAAAAACTTAGCCGCTCACATCCTGCTGTAGCATCAATGATATGATCAATACGAGGAAGAGCAAAAGGATCGGTTGGACAAGCTTTGTTCAGATCTGTGTAATCTACACACATTCTCCACTTTCCATTTTTCTTTAACACCAGCACCGGATTAGCCAGCCACTCCGGGTGAAAAACTTCAACTATGAACCCTGCGGCCAAAAGCCTGGCCACTTCTTCTCCTATAGCCTTACGCCTTTCTTCGTTGAAGCGGCGCAGATACTGCTTGACCGGTTTAAACTTCGGATCAATGTTAAGGCTGTGCTCTGCGAGTTCCCTCGGAATACCTGGTATGTCAGAAGGTTTCCATGCAAAAATATCCCGGTTCTCACGGATGAACTCGATGAGCGTGCTTTCCTATTTAGGATCAAGGTTAGCACTGATAGTGAACTGCTTGGATGAATCGCCTGGCACAAAATCAACTTGCTTGGTCTCCTCAGCAGATTTAAACTTCAATGCCGGATCATGCTCTGTGGTTGGCTTCTTCAACAGGGACATATCTGCCGGATCAACATTGTCTTTGTAAAATTTTAACTCCTCTGTAGCGCATACTGCTTCTGCATAAGCAGCATCTCCTTCTTCACACTCCAATGCAATCTTACGACTTCCATGAACCGTGATGGTTCCTTTGTGGCCCGGCATCTTGAGTTGTAGATAAACATAACATGGCCTGGCCATAAACTTGGCATAAACCGATCTTCCAAACAGAGCATGATAAGGGCTCCGGATCTTGACAACTTCAAAGGTTATCATCTCTGACCTGGAATCCTGTTCATCTCCAAAGGTAACTTCCAGGTCAATTTTCCCAACTGGGTAAGCTGATTTACCTGGCACCACTCCATGAAACACCGTGTTTGACTGCCTTAGCTTCTTATCCGTCAACCCATGCGACGGAAAGTCTCATAATATAAGATATTTATGCTACTGCCGCCGTCCATAAGAACCTTGGTGAATTTATAGCCACCCACCTGTGGTTCTACCACTAAGGCCAACTGGCCCGGATTATCAACTCGTGGCGGGTGATCCTCCCGGCTCCACACGATA
>LR738713.1:135788369-135807316 GCA_902687465.1 Secale cereale
CCCACGCCTCATGGGTCCCATGTAAGGCCCCTGGTGCCCTCCTTCCTCCTATATAAGCCTACATACCCCGAAACCATCAGAGCAACAGAGAAAACCCTAGTTCCACTGCCTTAACCTTCTGTTCCCGTGAGATCCCATCTTGGGGCCTGTTCCGGAGCTCCTTCGGAGGGGGGTCTACCACGGAGTGCTTCTACATCATCATCATCGCCTCACCATGAGTTGTGAGTAGTTTACCACAGACCTTCGGGTCCATAGCTAGTATCTAGATGGCTTCTTCTCTCTCTTTGGATCTCAATACAAAGTTCTCCTCGGTCTTCGAGGAGATCTATTCGATGTAATCTCTTTTTGCGGTGTGTTTGCCGAGATCCGATGAATTGTGGGTTTATGATCAAGATTATCTATGAGAAATATTTGGTTCTTCTCTGAAATCTTTATGTATGATTATAATATCCTTGCAAGTCTCTTTGAAATATTGGTTTGGTTTGGCCTACTAGATCTATAGTTGTTGCAATGGGAGAAGTGCTTGGCTTTGGGTTCAATCTTGTGGTGTCCTTTCCCAGTGACAGTAGGGGCAGCAAGGCACGTATTGTATTGTTGCCATCGAGGATAAAAAGATGAGGTTTATATCATATTGCTTGAGTTTATCCCTCTACATCATGTCATCTTGCTTAAGGCGTTACTCTGTTCTTATGAACTCAATACACTAGATGCATGCTGGATAGCGGTCGATGTGTGGAGTAATAGTAGTAGATGCAGGCAGGAGTCGGTCTACTTGTCTCGGACGTGATGCCTATATATAATGATCATCCCTACATAGTCTCATAATTATTCGCTCTTCTATCAATTGCTCGACAGTAATTTGTTTACCCGCCGTAGAATATCGCTATCATGAGAGAAGCCACTAGAGAACACTATGGCCCCCGGGTCTATTCTCAACATATCAATCTACATCTACTTTAATTTTTCCTCTTTTACTTTCTATTCTTATAATAAAAAATAACAAAAATATAAACTATCATCTCTATCAGATCTCACTTTCGTAAGTGACCGTAAAGGGATTGACAACCCCTTATCGCGTTGGCTACGAAGTTCTTATTTGTTTGTGCAGGTGCGAGGGACTCGTGCGTGGTATCCCACTGGATCTATACCTTGGTTCTCAAAAACTGAGGGAAATACTTACGCTACCGTGATGCATCTCCCTTTCCTCTTCAAGGGAATACAACGCAAGCTCGAGAAGTAGCAAGAAGAATTTCTGGCGCCGTTGCCGGGAGGCTTACGCAAAAGTCATATACCAAGTACCTATCACAAACCCTTATCCTTCGCATTACATTTTTTGCCTCTGGTTTTCCTCTCCCCCACTTCACCTTTGCCGTTTTATTTGCCCTTCTTCTGTCGTGTGTTTATCGTTCGCTTGCCTCTTGTTTACTTGGGTGTTGCTTGCTCGCTTGCCATCATGTCTAGCACACCTATCATTATCAACACTCCCGAGAGTGAGGTCCTCAACTTTAAACAAAGGGAGGAAGAAAACTTAAAAGATGCCTGGTATAGAATTTGCAATGCTCAAAATAGATTTACTAGGAAGCTTTCCACTTCCGTGCTACTTCGCAATTTTTATGTTGGCATAACTCTGTGGAATAGATTTATCTTAGATACCATTACCGGAGGGAATTTCTTGGGTAGCCATACTTTTGATTCTTATAATGCAATGACTGAATTATTTGGCTCACCACCTCTTATGGTTAATGGGACCGTTTTAACTTTGGAGCATGTTAAGCAAACGTTAGAAATCATTGAAAAAAAAGTTGCTATGGTAGAACTGGTAGAAAACTTGGATAGAAAAATCCATAATGAAATCACCCAATATGGATCCAAGGTAGGAGTTGTTCTGAAAAATCTTAAGGAAAAGGACCCATAGTTAAAGAAAAGCTAGATCAGGATTCTACTAGAATCAATAAGGTTGAGGATATTATTACTAATGTGGGTTCTGCTCTTTCTGCTATAAAAACTAATCCAAATACTTCTACCACTAAATTATCCAAACTCATGTATGTCCCTAAAGACAAGGGTGAGACATCTAGTAAAGGAATTGCAGATCTCAAATCCATAAGTGTTCACCCTAATTTTCTTACTTTCGCAAGAGACCCTTTTGACACTTTAGAATTTCTTGATTTCTTCCCCAAGAGTTTGATTATCAATAGGTATAAAGAAGTGCCTAAGAATCACAAATGCTTAATTAAAGAATTGTCTTCTAAAGATGGCATTCCCTAGATCTATCATGTATCGTGCCTAGCTAGGGGCGTAAAACGATAGCGCTTGTTGGGAGGCAACCCAATTTTATATTTTTCATTTTTGCTGATGTTAGGGAATAAATATTGCATCTAGATTCTGCATAGATGTGGTTTTGTGTTTTGTTTAGTGTTTGTGCCAAGTAGAACCTTTGGGAAGACTTGTGTGAAGTTTATGTGATCTTGCTGTGAAAAACAGAATCGTTAGCGCTCGCTAGAATGGTCGTCATATTTTACTGGTGCGTGATATTTAGTTGATTCTTTTTGCAGATGATTAATAGACAAATTCCTCACGTTTATCAATTTAGTTTGAATTTTTTGGAGTTACAGAAGTATGCGGAACCTGCAGATTACTACAGAATGTTCTGTTTTTGACAGATTCTGTTTTTCGTGTGTTGTTTGCTTATTTCAATGCATCTATGAGTAATATTGGGAGGTATGAACCATAGAGAAGTTGGAATACATTAGGTTTAACACCAATATAAACAAAGAATGAATTCATTGTAGTACCTTTGAGTAATGGTTTGCTTTCTTATACTAACGGAGCTCATGAGATTTTTGTCTAAGTTTTGTGTTGTGAAGTTTTCAAGTTTTGAGTATTGCTTTGATGGACTACGGGACAAAGAGTAGCAAGGGCCTAAGCTTGGGGATGCCCAAGGTACCCCAAGTAAAATTCAAGGACAACCAAAAGCCTATGCTTGGGGATGCCCCGGGAAGGCATCCCCTCTTTCGTCTTCATCTATCGGTAACTATACTCGGAGCTATATTTTTATTCACCACATGATATGTGTTTTGCTTGGAGCGTCTTGTATAATTTGAGTCTTTTCTTGTTAGTTTTCCACAATTATCCTTGCTGAACACACCTATTTGAGAGAGTTAAATATGGCCTAGGAATTGTTAGAACACTCTATGTGCTTCACTTATATCCATTGAGTTGAATAGTTTTTGCTCTAGTGATTCACTTATAACTTTTAGAGCACGATGGTGATAATATTTGAAGAAATTGTTGAACTCTCATGCTTCACTTATATCTATTTGAGAGTCTATTGAAACAGCATGGTAATGTGTTTAGGCTATAAAACTAGTCTTCACATGATAGACATCCAATATCAATGTAGTAAAAACTTTCACACTAAGTGCATTGAATATGATGAGAAGTTGGATGCTTGATAATTGTTTTGAGATATGAGGATAGTGATATTAGAGTCATGCTAGTGGAGTTATTATGAAACTGAGAAATACTTGTGTTAAGGTTAATTATTCACGTAGCATGCACGTATGGTGAACCGCTATGTGACGAAGTTAGAGTATGAGGTATTTGTAAAGTGTCAACCTTTGTGTGGAGGTCGGGGGCGCGCGATGGTTAACTCCTACCAACCTCCCCCCTAGGAGCATGCGTTGATTGCTTTGTTTTGATGAATCATAGATTTTTGTAATAAGTATATGAGTTCTTATGACTAATGTTGAGTCCATGGATTATACGCACTCTCACCCTTCCACCATTGCTAGCCTCTCTTGTATCGCGCAACTTTCGCCGGTACCATACACCCACTATATATCCTTCCTCAAAACAACCACCATATATATTCCTCAAAACATCCACCATACCTACCTATCATGGCATTTCCATAGCCATTCCGAGATATATTGCCATGCAACTTTCCACTGTTCTGTTCATATGACAGGCTTCATATTGTCATATTGCCATGCATGGTCATGTAGTTGACATCGTATTTGTGGCAAAGCCACCATGCATAATTTTTCATACATGTCACTCTTGATTCATTGCACATCCCGGTACACCACTGGAGGCATTCATATAGAGTCATACTTTGTTCTAGTATCGAGTTGTAATTTCAATGAAAGTGTGATGATCATCATTATTAGAGCATTGTCCCATGGGAGGAAAGGCTAAATCAATAAAGCTCCTCCACACAAAAAAGAGAAAGGCCAAAGAAAAAAAAAGCCCAAAAAAGAAAAAAGAGGCAATTGCTACTATCTTTTTCCACACTTGTGCTTCAAAGTAGCACCATGTTCTTCATGATAGAGAGTCTCATGTTTAGTCACTTTCATATACTAGTGGGAATTTTCATTATAGAACTTGGCTTGTATATTCCAACGATGGGCTTCCTCAAATGCCCTAGGTCTTCGTGAGCAAGCAAGTTGGATGCACACCCACTAGTTTCTTTTGTTGAGCTTTCATACATATTTAGCTCTAGTGCATCTGTTGCATGGCAATCCCTACTCACTCACATTGATATCTATTGATGGGCATCTCCATAGCCCGTTGATACGCCTAGTCGATGTGAGACTATCTCCCTCCTTTTTGTCTTCTCCACAACCACCTCTCTATTCCACCCATAGTGTTATGTCCATGGCTCACGCTCATGTATTGCGTGAAAGTTAAAAGGTTTTAAAGAATGGAGTATGAAAACAAGTGTTTGTCTGAAATCGGGGTTGTGCATGATATGAATATTTTGTGTGATGAAGAGGGAGCATAGCCAGACTATATGATTTTGTAGGGATAACTTTCTTTAGCCATAATATTTTGAGAAGACATGATTGTTTTGTTAGTATGCTTGAAGTATTATTATTTCTTATGTCAATATAGACTGTTGTCTTGAATCTTTCAGATATGAACATTCATGCCACAATTAAGAGAATTACATTGAAAAACTATGTTGGTTAGCATTCCACATCAAAAATTCTGTTTTTATCATTTACCTACTCGAGGACGAGCGGGAATTAAGCTTCGGGATGCTTGATACGTCTCCAATGTATCTATAATTTTTTATTGTTCCATGCTATTATTTATGATGTTTTGGATGTTTAATGGGCTTTGTCATACACTTTTATATTATTTTTGGGACTAACCTACTAACCCAAAGGCCCAGTCCAGATTGCTGTTTTTTGCCTGTTTCAAGGCTTTGCAGAAAAGGAATACCAAACGGAGTCCAAACGGAATGAAAACTTCGGGAGAGATATTTTTGGAGAAAATCACGCACGGGAGACTTGAGAACCATGGAGTAGGGGCCACGTGGTGCCCACGAGGGTTGCCCCCCCCCCACCTAGAGCGCGCCCCCCTGCCTCATGGGTCCCACGTAAGGCCCCTGGTGCCCTCCTTCCTCCTATATAAGCCTACGTACCCCGAAACCATCAGAGCAATAGAGAAAACCCTAGTTCCACTGCCTTAACCTTCTGTTCCTGTGCGATCCCATCTTGGTGCCTGTTCCGGAGCTCCGTCGGAGGGGGGATCTACCACGGAGTGCTTCTACATCATCATCATCGCCTCACCATGAGTTGTGAGTAGTTTACCACAGACCTTCGGGTCCATAGCTAGTATCTAGATGCCTTCTTCTCTCTCTTTGGATCTCAATACAAAGTTCTCCTCGGTCTTCGAGGAGATCTATTCGATGTAATCTCTTTTTGCGGTGTGTTTGTCGAGATCCGATGAATTATGGGTTTATGATCAAGATTATCTATAAGAAATATTTGGTTCTTCTCTGAAATCTTTATGTATGATTATAATATCCTTGCAAGTCTCTTCGAATTATTGGTTTGGTTTGGCCTACTAGATCTATAGTTCTTGCAATGGGAGAAGTGCTTGGCTTTGGGTTCAATCTTGCGGTGTCCTTTCCCAGTGACAGTAGGGGCAGCAAGGCACGTATTGTATTGTTGCCATCGAAGATAAAAAGATGGGGTTTATATCATATTGCTTGAGTTTATCCCTCTACATCATGTCATCTTGCTTAAGGCGTTACTCTGTTCTTATGAACTCAATACACTAGATGCATGTTGGATAGCGGTCGATGTGTGGAGTAATAGTAGTAGATGCAGGCAGGAGTCGGTCTACTTGTCTCGGACGTGATGCCTATATATAATGATCATGCCTAGATAGTCTCATAATTATTCGCTTTTCTATCAATTGCTCGACAGTAATTTGTTTACCCGTCATAGAATATCGCTATCATGAGAGAAGCCACTAGAGAACACTATGGCCCACGGGTCTGTTCTCAACATATCAATCTACATCTACTTTACTTTTTCCGCTTTTACTTTCTGTTCTTATAATAAAAAATACCAAAAATAAAAACTATCATCTCTATCAGATCTCACTTTCGTAAGTGACCGTAAAGGGATTGACAACCCCTTATCGTGTTGGCTGCGAAGTTCTTATTTGTTTGTGCAGGTGCGAGGGACTCACGCATGGTCTCCCACTGGATTGATACCTTGGTTCTCAAAAACTGAGGGAAATACTTACGCTACTGTGATGAATCTCCCTTTCCTCTTCGAGGGAATACAACGCAAGCTCGAGAAGTACCAGTGGTCGGTCCGGCTTATCGGCAGTGTTATTCTTCGGCGGGAGGGGCACAGCGGCCTCATCGTCGAATTTGTGCAGTAGTTTACGCTTGGGATAGCCTTTGGTTTGGTCGTTGTAGCCATGTTTCTGGTCGGCGTCTAGCACCTCGTTCCATCTATCATGGAGCGTGTCATGTGCGGCTCGAAGCCGTCTCTGCTGCCTTTTTAGGCTCCTTGCGGTGGCAATAAGCCTCCGATGGAATCTCTTTTGTTCTGAGTGTTCTTCTGGGACGATGTATTCGTCGTCGCCGAGGCTAACTTCTTCTTCGGAAACAGGTTTGTAATTGATGTCTTCGGCATCGCTATCATCGGACATCGGCTTCAGACTCTGTTCGCCGTCCCCTCGCTCTTCCTGCTCCATCGCTGGGTCTGCGGGGTCTTCGGCTTGTTCCGGAGTGCCACCGTCGTTGGTGATAGTGTTGCTATTTCTTCCTTTACGGGATTTAGTTTGGCGCTTTAGACGCCGACGCTTGGGAGGTTCTTCGACTAGCTTGTCCTCTAAGGGATTGTTTTCGTCGTCGCCCTCCGCCTCCTTAGGTGTATCCACCATGTACACGTCGTATGAAGACGTAGCTGTCCACCGCCCGGTTATGGGCCAGTTTTGATCTGGATCCGCTTCGGCTTTGAGGTCCATCCCTTCGAAGTCTTCGGAAGCATAGTCAAGTAGATCGGTTAGATCTACAACCGTGGCTACCAAGTGGGTGGCGGGTGGGGAGCCAAATTCTCCATCAGCCTCCAGTTCGAACCGGATACAATGCGGCTACGTGTCCCCATCTAGGGAGAGGGATCTTAACGACTTTAGCATATCGCCAAAGGGGAGTGCTGGAAGATATCTGCAGCACTGAATTCGGCGATAGACGCCTGATGTGGCTTGAAGGGCGCAGGTGTGCGTGATTCGGAATCTGAGGCCAGAGTTAAGTCCGGGGTTCCGATAACACAGACCCCGCTCATAGTTGGGTCCGTGTGCGGCTCCAACGCCATGGAGTCTGCGGCTTTCATGGCGGGTTTGAGCTTCCCGTCCTCGGGCGATGCGATATGTTTCGGATCTAGGGCCGGAACCATTGAAGGTGTTATTTCCTGATCCAATGACACAGCCAGATCGTGTTCATCGTAATGGCACAGAGAGGTTGCCGCGGGCTCGAATCCGTCGAAGATCAAGTCTCCGCGGATATCAGCAACGTAGTTTAAGCTTCCAAATCTGACTTGATGGCCAGGGGCGTAGCTCTCGATCTGCTCAAGATGGCCTTCAGTGTTGGCGCGAAGTCGCCAAACAAAAAGAGTTGTCCAGGAGGGAAGATTCCCTCGGTGTTGCCATCGTTGTTGATGACTCGATCCATCAGTCCTTCGATCGATGACATAGCGGAACTCTCAATGAAAGCACCAATGTCGGTGTCGAAACCGGCGGATCTTGCGTAGGGGGTCCCGAACTATGCGCCTAAGGATCGATGGTAACAGGAGGCTGGGGACACGATGTTTTACCCAGGTTCAGGACCTCTCGGTCGAGGTAAAACCCTACTTCCTGCTATATTAATATGGATGAATATGAATACAAGAGTTGATCTACCTTGAGATCGTAATGGCTAAACCCTAAAGTCTAGCCTATGAGGATTTGAGATTCTCCGTTAGCCTCTACGGACTAAACCCTCCGGTTTATATGCACACCGGAGGGGCCTAGGGTTTGTACATACCATCTTGCAAAGGAAAGAAAGATTACACCCGAACCTAAAACATGCCTTTATACGAATACATGAGTCCTATCCGGATACGAGAGATGATCTTCAACTATGACCTTCACAGCCCGCCAGTCCGGCCCACCAAGAGTTATTTGGCCCCCCGATAACCCCTCGATCTAGGACTCCCTCACTCGCGGTGGGTATTGTTATTTTCTAACCTTCACTGATGATTTGAGCAGATATGGGTATATCTAATTATTGAAGCACAAGTCTGAAACATTTGAAAAGTTTAAAGAATTTCAGAGTGAAGTAGAGAATCATCGTAACAAGAAAATAAAGTTTCTACGATCTGATCGTGGAGGCGAATATTTGAGTCACGAGTTTGGTCTTCATTTGAAACAATGTGGAATAGTTTCATAGCTCACGCCACCCGGAACACCACAGCGTAATGGTGTGTCCAAACATCGTAACCATACTTTATTAGATATGGTGCCATCTATGATGTCTCTTACCGATTTACCACTATCGTTTTGGGGTTATGCTTTAGAGACATCTGCATTCACGTTAAATAGGGCACCATCTAAATCCGCTGAGACCACACCTTATGAACTGTAGTTTGGCAAGAAACCCAAGTTGTCCTTTCTTAAAGTTTGGGGTTGCGATGCTTATGTGAAAAAGCTTCAACCTGGTAAGCTCGAACCCAAGTCGGAGAAATGTGTCTTCATAGGATACCCAAAGGAAACTGTTGGGTACACCTTCTATCACAGATCCGAAGGCAAGATATTCGTTGCTAAGAATTGATCCTTTCTAGAGAAGGAGTTTCTCTCGAAAGAAGTGAGTGGGAGGAAAATGGAACTTGATGAGGTAATTGTACCTTCTCCCGAATTGGAAAGTAGTACATCACAGAAACTAGTTCCAGTGATTCCTACACCAATCAGCGAGGAAGCTAATGATGATGATCATGAAACTTCAGATCAAGTTACTACTGAACCTCGTAGGTCAACCAGAGTACATTCTGCACCAGAGTGGTATGGTAACCCGGTTCTAGAAGTCATGTTACTAGACCATGATGAACCTACGAACTATGAGGAAGCGATGATGATCCCAGATTCCGCAAAATGGCTTGAGGCCATGAAATCTAAGATGGGATCCATGTATGAGAACAAAGTATGGACTTTGTTTGACTTGCCCGATGATTGGCAAGCCATTGAAAATAAACGGATTTTTAGAGGAAGACTGATGCCGATGGTAATGTTACTGTCTACAACGCTTGACTTGTTGTAAAAGGTTTTCGACAAGTTCAAGGAGTTGACTACGATGAGAATTTCTCACCCATAGCGATGCTTAAGTCTGTCCGAATCATGTTAGCAATTTCCGCATTTTATGATTATGAAATCTGGCAAATGGATGTCAAAACTACATTCCTTAATGGATACCTCAAAGAGGAGTTTTATATGATGCAACCAGAAGGTTTTGTCGATCCTAAAGGTGCTAAGAAAGTATGCAAGCTCCAGCGATCCATCTATGGACTGGTGCAAGCATCTCGGAGTTGGAATATACGCTTTGATGAGGTGATCAAAGCATATGGTTTTATACAGACTTTTGGAGAAGTATGTATTTACAAGAAAGTGAGTGGGAGCTCTGTAGCATTTCTGATATTATATGTGGATGGCATATTGTTGATTGGAAATGATATAGAATTTCTGGATGGCATAAAGGGATAGTTGAATAAGAATTTTTCAGTGAAAGACCTCGGTGAAGCTGCTTATATATTAGGCATCAAGATCAATAGAGATAGATCAAGATGTTTAATTGGACTTTCACAAAACACATGCCTTGATAAAGTTTTGAAGAAGTTCAAAATGGATTAGTCAAAGAAAGGGTTCTTGCCTGTGTTACAAGGTGTGAAGTTGAGTAAGACTCAATGCCCGACCACTTCAGAAGATAGAGAGAAAATGAAAGTCATTCCCTATGCCTCAGCCATAGGATCTATCATGTATGCAATGCTATGTACTAGACCTGATGTGTGCCTTGCTATAAGTTTACCAGGGAGGTACCAAAGTAATCCAGGAGTGGATCACTAGACAGCGGTCAACAACATCCTGAAGTACCTGAAAAGGACAAAGGATATGTTTCTCATTTATGGAGGTGACAAAGAGTTCGTCATAAACGGTTACGTCAATTCCAGCTTTGACACTGATTCGGATGACTCTAAGTCACAAACTGGATATGTATTTTTGTTGGACGGTGGAGCTGTCAGTTGGTGCAGTTCCAAGCAGAGCGTCGTGGCGGGATCTACGTGTGAAGCGGAGTACATAGCTGCTTCGGAAGCAGCAAATGAAGGAGTTTGGATGAAGGAGTTCATATCCGATCTAGGTGTAATACCTACTGCATCAGGTCCAACGAAAATCTTTTGTGACAACACTGGAGCAATAGCCTTGGCGAAGGAATCCAGGTTTCACAATTGAACTAAGCAAATCAAGAGACGCTTCAATTCCATCCGTGATTAAGTTAAGGAGGGAGACATAGAAATTTACAAGATACATACGGATCTGAATGTCGCAGACCCGTTGACTAAGCCTCTTCCACGAGCAGAACATGATCAGCACCAAGACTCCATGGTTGTTAGAATCATTACTATGTAATCTAGATTATTGACTCTAGTGCAAGTGGGAGACTCAAGGAAATATGCCCTAGAGGCAATAATAAAGTTATTATTTATATTTCCTTATACATCATGATAAATGTCTTTTATTCATGCTAGAATTGTATTAACCGGAAACTTAATGCATGTGTGAATACATAGACGAAATAGAGTGTCCCTAGTATGCCTCTACTGGACTAGCTCGTTAATCAAAGATGGTTATGTTTCCTAACTGTGACGCCCCGAGTCCGATGCGCCAGGTGTCTTCCAGTTTTAGAAGCACAATCATGCCATCTTTAAGTGTGATTTTTGTTTGAGCAACATGTCAATATGTTTTAGAAGCACAATCATGCCATCTTTGTTGTGGTGCAATCCAATTTTCATGATATGTCTTGTGGTGAGTGCAACAAGCTTGCAAATTGGCCTACTCGCTGTTGCTGATTTCTATGACGTTGAAAATTGCTATGTCTGAAACTGTTATATCCCGATGCCATGTTTTCTTGATGCCCCACTCAAATCCATGCATGTTTTGGGATGTCCAATGACCATGTCTTGAAGTCCATGTTATGCTCTATCCATCCATGTCCTTGTTTGCAATTATAGGTTTCTGTAGGTTGTTTATTTCTTGCTCTCAAATGGCTATAAAATGTTGTTGTCAGCCTGTTAACAGTAAGTTCAGTTTTGCCAGGTGAATTGCTAGTGATATATGCATCATATGACCATGTTCTTGCCATGAGTAGCTTCATAAACATGTTTTGTTGCTGTTGGTTATATTCACATGCCATGATATGCTTTGAGATGAGTTGCACAAGCTTGCAAACACGCCTACTTGTCGTTGTTGCTGCCAAGTTCAGTTTATTTCACTAAGTATGATAATTTGTTATCTTTTGCAATCTTGCCATGATGTTTTGAGCATGTTCTAGTGGTGTTTGGTAGTAGCTCAGTGATCATGCTTGTAGTGCTTGACATGTACATGCTTGCCATGCCCTTTGATGCCATGAAATGTTCCTGTAGCATGTTGTTTTGATGATTGCAAAGTGCTATGTTGAGCTTGTTGTTATATCTTGTTTGATGTGTATGTGTTGAACCGTTTCTCCATTTTGAGCGTGTCCTATATGAAACTTGCGTGTTTTTGCATGTAGATGCATAATATCATGTTGTATACATGTTTATAATGTTTTTGCTTGTTGTTTGAATGCATCTTGCATCCTTGCCATGCTTAACTTGTTTTTCTCATATTTTCTAGGCCGTAGCTCCGAATTAAATGAACTTTATATGAACTTGACTAGAATTCCGAGTAGATCATCATGGTGTATGTTAACTTGCTATTTAACAACTTTAACATAAGGTTTGTTCAGATCTGGACCAATTTCGAAATTTGCATATGAGGGCTTACCGGAATTGTTATAGGTTGTTTCCGGCCTCATTTAAACTTGTTTGGTTGTGTTGTTCTTGTATGCATCATCCCTTGCCATGATTTGCATTATGTAGCCTTGTCATGCATCATACTTGGTTGAGCATCTTGTCTTGTTTATGTGTTGTGTGTTTACCGTGTTGCTTGCTTCTTCTCGTTAGTGTTTGTATCGTTGCGATTGTGATGATTCGTTCGACTACACTCGGTTCGTCTTGGTGGCTTCTTATTCATCTTCTTCACGGGCTCGTTCTTCTTCCTTGCGGGATCTCAGGCAAGATGACCGTCACATTGGATCTCATTACTATCATTGCCATGCTAATTGTCTCGATGCTACCGCTATATGTCGCGCTACCTATCTATTTGTTGTCAGTCTCTCCTTGTTGCCATGAAACATCCTCTAACCTTTGACACCATCTCAGCAAACCGTTGTTTTGCTATGTTACCGCTTGCTCGGCCCCTCTTATAGCGTTGTTAGTTGCAGGTGAAGATGAAGATTGTTCCATGTCGGAACTTGGATGTTGGAATATCACAATATATCTAATATTAAATTAATGCACCTATATACTTGGCAATGGGTGGAAGGCTTGGCCTTTTGCTCGGTGTTTTGTTCCACTCATGCCGCCTTAAGAACCGATAAACCGGTGTTATGTTCCTTGATTTTGCGTTCCTTACACGGTTGGGTATATGGGGACCCCTTGCTTCTTCGCCTAAAGTAAAGCTTTCCCGAGGAGATCCAACTTTGGTTTTACCATTTGCCTAACAACTAAAACTTGCCGAGGGAGTAATTAACCCGAGGATTTATTAATTCAACCCCCGGGCCAGTGCTCTACCTAGCAGTTGGCGGTGCCCCCTCGGGGCAACTCGAGTGTCTGGCTATCGTCCACTTCGCATAGACGGATGAGTCCGTAGATGGAGAGTGTGCGGCTCTGGACACGGGTATCGACTCACTGGGAGATCTCCTTGGGCTAGTTTTCCTTTCTTCGAAGAACTTGTGCTCCGGGATTCCGAGGACGCTCGGGCCTTCCCTAAGATATGTGGTATTTTTACCTCTACTGATCATGAGAGCTTGTTATGAGCTAAGTTGGGACACCCCTGCAGGGTTATGATCTTTCGAAAGCTGTGCCCGCGGTTATGTGGCAGATGGGAATTTGTTAATATCTGGTTATAGAGAACTTGACACATGATCCGAAATAAAATACAGATCGTTACTAGTTTGCGACTGTTTGCGTAGATGCTCACCTTATTCTTGTACTCGTAAGTTATCCACCATACATATGCTTAGCCGCTGCTGCAACCTCACCACTTACCCTCTCCTCACCCATTAAGCTTTGCTAGTCTTGATACCCATGGTTATGGGATTGATGAGTCCTCGTGGCCCACAGTTACTACAACAACAGTTGCAGGTGCAGGTTTCCAATGATTTTACATGAGAGCGATGTTTACTTGTGTTGGAGTTCTTTCATCTTCTTCGTCAGTCTCGGGATAGGTTCCTGATCGGCAGCCTGGGATAGGATGATGGATGTCGTTGTGTTTTTCATGTTTTTCATCCGTAGTCGAATGTCTTGTATATGATGATGTTGTATTCATGTGACTTGTATGATTTGTATGTATCCCCATCTATTTATGTAATGGTACGAGGTAATGATATCCATCTTGCTAAGCGCCTGAAATGCGGTTGTGCCCCAATCATGAGTTTATTATCAGATCGAGATAGAATCACATCTTGGGCGTGACACTAACTATAGACATGAGTTGTCATTTAATCAACGGGATCGCATCATTAGGAGAATGATGTGATGGAAAAGACCCATCTGTTAGCTTAGCAACTTGATCGTTTAGTTTTTTCTGCTATTGCTTTCTTCATGACTTATACATGTTCCTATGACTATGAGATTATGCAACTCCCGAATACCGGAGGAATGCCTTGTGTGCTATCAAACGTCACAACGTAACTGGGTGATTATAAAGATGCTCTACAGGTGTCTTCGAAGGTGTTTGTGGTGTTGGCATAGATCGAGAATAGGATTTGTCACTCCGAGTGTGGGAGAGGTATCTCTGGGCCCTCTTGGTAATACACGTCGTAATAAGCCTTGAAAGCAAACGACTAATGAGTTGGTCACGAGATGACGTATTACAGAACGAGTAAAAGACTTGTCGATAACGAGATTGAACTAGGTATGATGATACCGACGATCGAATCTCGGGCAAGTAACAGACCGATGACAAAGGGAACAATGTATGTTTTTATTCGGTTTGACAGATAAAGATCTTCATAGAATATATGGGAGCCAATATGAACATCCAGGTTCCGCTATTTATTATTGACCGGAGATGAGTCTTGGTCATGTATACATAGTTCTCGAACCTGTAGGGTCCGCACGCTTAACGTTCGATGACGATCGGTATTATGAGTTTATGTGTTTTGATGCACCGAAGGTAGTTCAGAGTCCCGAATGTGATCACGGACATGACGAGGAGTCTCGAAATGGCCGAGACATAAAAATTGATATATTGAAAGGTTATATTCGGACACCGAAAGGGTTCCGGGGGTCACCGGATAAAAACCTGAGTACCAGGAGGTTACCGGAACCCCCCGGGGGGTCTATGGGCCTTGATGGGCCTTAGGGGAGAGAGAGAGGGCTGGCTAGGGCTGGGCCGTGCGCGCACCAAGCCTAGTCCGAATTGGACTGGGGGGGAGGGGCGGCGCCCCCTACTTTCCTTCTCCTCCTCTCCCTTCCTTTCCCCTCTCCTACTCCTACTAGGAAAAGGAGGAGTCCTACTCCTAGTGGTAGTAGGACTCCCCCTCTTGGTGCGCCCCCTCCTTGGCCGCCTCCTCCTCCCTTCCTCCTTTATATACGTGGGGAGGAGGCACCCCATAGACACACAAGTTGATTTGCAAGCCGTGTGCGGTGCCCACCTCAACAGTTACACACCTCGGTCATATTGTTGCAGTGCTTGGGCGAAGCCCTGCGCCGGTAATTTCATCATCACCGTCACCATGCCGTCGTGCTGACGAAACTCTGCCGCGACGCTCAACTAGATCAAGAGTTCGTGGGACGTCATCGAGCTGAACGTGTGCGGAACGCGGAGGTGTCGTACGTTCGGTGCTTGGATCGGTTGGATCACGAAGATGTTCGACTACATCAACCACGTCACTAGACGCTTCCGCTTTCGGTCAACGAGGGTACGTGGACACACTCTCCCCGCTCGTTTTTATGCATCTCCTAGATAGATCTTATGTGATTGTAGGAAAATTTTGAAATACTACGTTCCCCAACATACCGTTCTTCCACAACAGAGAGAGTGTGGCGACAACACACCCCTCACCGCTGACCAGGGGAGGTGTGTCTACAACGTCCGCAACTCCGCTAACCGGGCGACCGACGTCGGCGCATCCCGACACGTTGCCAACTTCTCCGTGCCGCGACGAGCGACGTGCCACAATGATGTCCTGCCACCGAGTCCCGTAGCCAGCGGCCCCACAATGAGACTGAGGCAATGACACCGAGGCCCCAACCTCACTTAGATTTACCACTGTACCCTGGGAGGCTAGGCTATAAGACCTCCCAGGAGCCCCTAGGATGGGGTCGGCTCATTACACACACACACACACACACACACCCACGAACAAGGAGAAGAGGAGAGCTAGCTTCTTCTTCCTCCTCCATCAAAGACAACTCAAGGAGCACCATTGTAGTTCTTGTGGTCCTCATAGTCGATCCGGCATGACTAGGGGTGTCACCTCCCATGGAGGGCCCCGAACCTGGGTACATCGTGTCTCTCGCACCGTTTATCCTCAATCTCGTCTTCGGAACCCACCGGCGTCCTTTGGCTCAAACTACAATGATAAGCCTACCCATGGCATCTATCATGAGAACACCACGACAGTTGGCGCCCATCATGGGGCCATCTGCGGCGTCGACCGGAGTCATGTTCTGGACGAGACACTTCACTTCCTCCAGCGAGCGCATCGCGCACAGTTTGATCAGCCTGCCATGTGCAGCCGGCTGCACCAGCTCTGGCACACCGCTTAGCGCGGATGTCGCCTACCCTATGGGCAGCTCTGTCATCCCCTTCGGCGAGCTGCGCATCTTCGTCGCGCTCATCCTCGATGAGTACCCTAGCGAGTTGCTCACCTTCTCAGACCCGCTATCATCCAGTGTTTGCGGTGTCCTCGACGACATCGATGATCTTTGGGTTCGTGTGGAGGTCCTCACCACCAAGGATTTTGTGGAATAATTTATAATGTCCATGTTCGCGAGGAGAGCCTCGCCACCCTTAGCTACCTATTTCATGATCCATAAAGTTTGAAGGCTGTGGGTTGGGTTGGTGTTTAGCAAAACGAAGTGTATTGGGCACGGTTGGTCCAACAATCCTTTCAGGGCGGTCTAATATCCTACCCTTTTTTTCTTTTTCGTGATGACTCTACTAGCACCGGGCACCTAGATGGCTCCCCTTGTCGTGGGAGGTAGTATTCTTTTGATTTTCCTGAGCAGCCTAGTTCCGATTGTTCATCATGAGCTCGGAGAATGTTTGAACTCGACGCTGAGCGAGGGCGTTTAACACACCCTCGCCGTGACATCTGTGACAAAAGGTGGCCAATAAAGAGTGTGTCCTGCAACATTAATTAATGTTCATGCTGACTAAGCTTCTTCTAAAAATACATTTATCTAGAACTATTACGAAACATTTACCCATTTGAAGCGAAGGATCTGATCAAGGGTAATAGAGAACTTGTATTCATGAAAATTAATTGGGAGGGAGCAGAATAGAGTAGCAGGTCTTTTTAGCCAAATTTGCGAGGTAATTTCTGTGTAAATCACTCATGATCGATCAATGTGGTAACTTTTGAACCGGGGGAAATTAGTTATTGAAAACATGCCTATGTAACTTCTTTGCAAATAGCATAATAATACACACACCATGACATGATAAATTACATACAAACACCACGGTAATTTGACCTAAGAAAAAATATACCCCGATAACTCATGCGTCAAATAATATGGTAATATGCGCACAATAGAGCTGATAACTCATGCACAAATAACACGGTAATTTTTTACTCGGGTAAGAAATGTAGAAAAAGCATACCCTCCCCCGACAACTTCTGTGCAAATAGCCCCTCCCCCAACAACTTCTGTGCAAATAGTATGGTAATATACTCATTGCAGATGTGATAATTTACATATAAACAACACGATAACTTTGGCCAAACGGAAAAAAGTTGTTAAAAACATACCCTGATAACTTATGTGAAAATAGCACGGTAACATACTAACCGCATACCCAATAACTTACATAAAAACACCGCGATAACTTTGATCGAAGGGAAAAATGTTGTTGAAAAACATACACCCCCGGTAACTTATGTGATGAATAGCACCGCATACCCGATAACTTACATACAAACACCATAGTAACTTTGACCAAAGAAAAAAAAAGTTGTTGGAAAATATTCCCACGGTAATTTATGTGAAAATAGCACAGTAATATACATACCCGATAATTTACGTACAAACACCACAACAACTTTGACCAAAGGGAAAAGGTTGTTGAAAAACCACACCCCGATAGTTATGTGAAAATGGCACGGTAATATACGAACCCAATAAATTACCTAAAAACACCGCGGTAACTTTGACCAAAGGGAAACAATTGTTGAAAAACATACCCCTGTACTTTTATGAAAATGACACGGTAATATATGAACCGCATAATGGATAATTTATGTTCAAACATCGCGGTAAATTTGACCAAAGGGGAAAAAGTTATTGAAAAAACATACCCCGGTAATTTATGTAAAAATAACACGATAATATACGAACCACATATCTGACAATTTACGCACAAACACCACAGTAAATTTAACCAAGAGGGGAAAAGTTATTGAAAAGATACCCCCGATAACTTCTGTGTAAATAATATAATAATATACAAACTCCATACCTGATAACATAAGTATAAACACCGCGGTAACATTTTTTAACAGGGGGAGGGGGGTATTGAAAAATATCCTCGGGTAACTTCTATATAAATAGTATGATAATATAAGAATCTCATACTCGATAACTTAAGTACAATCACCATGGTAACATTTGACAAAGGGAAAACGTTGTTTACGAACATATCCCGTTAATTTCTATGTAAATAGTATGATAATATATGACAATCATTTCTGATAACTGAAGTGCAAACACCGTGGTAATTTGCATCTAAAAAGGAGGGAAGGGGACTTTCGGGTTTGTGAACCATGTGAACTGATGTGAAACATGCAGAAAAAGAGATGGAACTAGAATGCATAGTCCTAAGACCCAAACAAATGAGGCTGGTGTTTTGGATTTTCAGTTACTGATTGTTGTCTTTTTTTTTATTCTCGTCTCAAGTAGATACAACTAGCATGTAGGTTGATTCTAATTAATAAAGGTGGCCAGCACAGCTGGATGTTGTCATTACATTTAGTATGTGACGGTGTGGGTTCAATCCCCCATCCGTGCCATTTATTTTTGCCCAAAAAATCGGGTGGACCCAGCAACTTCGGAGGTGGTTTGTGAGGTGGGATCAAAGGCGGG
>LR738713.1:135807811-135835937 GCA_902687465.1 Secale cereale
CCCCCCCCAACGGACTACATATGGATTGGAATGAGTGAACAAACACACTAAAATGTGTCTACGTACGTATGATTTAGAAAAATGTTACAGTATAACAACATATTATAATAAGTATAACAACATATTATAATAATGAATGAAGGGTGTAACGTTGCTACAAATATGCATGAGATACAACACTCTGGTTGTAGATGCTAATGGTAACATTGGTTAAGACACATGGTAACAGGGATACCATTAGGAAACCTGAAGAGAGAATTAATAGCCTCACAATCTGATGGTTGATGATGACTTGTCGACAACAAAGGTGAGTGTCAGGAACGAGCCAAAAGAGACGATGAGCGACGTGGACATCAAGATAAGCATGGCTTGCAGTGTGATGACTTGGCTGAGGAAGAAGATGACTGCCATGGCACCTGATTGCCAGACCCTAAACTGCGCAAAGGCCGCCTCCTGCATTTTTAATTTTTCCATACATATTTAGTGCATTCATTGACAGGATGAAAATTACTATAAGAGAGCAAACTAATCAAACATTTTCATGTACGTACTCATGCGGACATGAACCGCTGAAGAAAGCAAATTTAACTAAGATTACCTTGACATCCTCGAAGAGCAGCCCAAGTAAAGCACTTAGCTGTGTGTTCAGGACTCCGTTACCAACACCCCATAAGGCACCTGTCAATAGTGGAACCGCTGCACCAAGTAGTCCGCCCATTGGGCTGTACGGAAGACAAAGATGAGTGCACAGAAAATAGCAAAAACTGCACGAGGGTGAGCAAAGAAATCAAACCGGTGAAAGAGAAGCAGCCAGAAGAGGACAGCAGCCTGAAGAATAGCTCCGACTGACACTATAAATGTAGCTGACGGAAGCCCAGAGGTAAAACGTCCAGCAACCAATGAACACTGCAATGTTCAGGCAAGCAGATATCATTGTCTTTTTGAGTAGTTAAGAACGATAAATGGCCCAAATGAAAATGGAATAATCTATTGGGAAGCATGAACTGTAACTTTTGACATCAGTTTCAATAGTTTCACTTACAACTACATCAGCTACACCGTATATTGCCATGGCGCCCCCGACTCCAGATAGGCCAAGCACAGGTGTGACAATACTCTTTGTGAATACAGCCCTGAGTAATCCACAGCCTATTCTTAAAAACAAAGACAATAACAAATGGAACCAGTGTGTATGATGAACTTTATTTGGGGGGGTACTTACCATACAAATGCCTGCTGTAACCCTGAATATGCCATAAGAGGAATTAAAAGAAGCATCCTTCGGTCCTTGAGAGGGGCAACAATACACTTTAACATATCCCCAAATGAGGAGTGCGCTGAAGAATGATCTTGTTTCTCATCTCTTTTGGACAGTAAACACATTAATACAATGCCGATAACCGTGCAGCCAAGGAACACAAGGAACAACATATTTTTTCCTGTTACAGTTCCGCCACCCTGACGTGATATCACAGTGAAGGATCAAATAACATGACTACATATGTTGTGCAAGAAAATTGCAGTCCACAAGATTCTAATACAACTTTGAATTAAAATACAAACCTTTCTATTTCGCAGTACAGCAAATGAGATCAGATTTCCAATGACCTGCATAATTCAGATGTAGCATAAGTCACCAAGTCAAAGACCATTGTACCATTGTAACGGTTGATGCAGAGACCGGGGTATACCCTCTTTTCAGAAGAAAAAAATACACTCGGGGTATGGAAAATAATAATGAAGTACTCTCTTCGTATCTAGTATCAAAAAACATCTTATATTTTGGTACAAAGGGATATATGTTTCCATGTTAACTTCGGCTAGAAATAGTTTGTTTTTCACATATTTTCTGTACCTGCGTGCTAGCGAACACTCCCCAGAACTCTCCATTAAATCTTCCTACAGCCGGGCCATCAGGTAGATTATTGTCTCTTGCATGACGGAGGGCAGCAGAGGTAAGATATGTTCCCTGCATTGCCAAAGATATGTATTTAAGCCAGACAGAAAAAAAGATTAAATAGCATATCGGAAAGCAATATAATTACCTTCCCAACCCAAATGATTGCCGCAGTAAACCCAAGGTACACTGAAGCTGGTACCATTATATACCTGACAATTACAGATTTAACATCAGACCGAATCTCATTATGGCAACATAATGAATTTACCGAGCCTAAAAAATTAGATTAAATTTCACTCTTTAGTTTAACTCCTAAGTTTCAGGTTTGTGACAACACTTACCCCATTTAGAAGATTTTTCACATTTTTACGCCATTAATGCAAACTTTTGCCACATCTTTACCCTGTTTTTTATATTTCAACATTCAGACAGATTGCGTAAATGGGGTAAAATGTGGTACAAGTTTGCTTAAATGGGCTAAACTATGGCACAAATTTGCATAAATTGAATAAAAATGTGAAAAGTCTGCTAAATATGGTAATTGTTGTCACAAACATGAAACTTAGGGGTAAAAATCAAATTAATTCAAATAAGGTGCTTATAAACTGTATTATTTATGGGATTAGGAGCACATCAACCTGGCCCAAAAGCTATTTTTGGTGCATATGTGGGTGTACGTTTTTTTCTTTTGGAAAGGAGGTCACCCGGCATGGACTGATTCGCATGCTGTCCATAGTACTGAGTGTTCTCAATCGAAGACAGTTGAATGGACATTTACATCAGTACATAGCTAGAATACACATTATTTCCCCAAATAATAAATGCTACACGTGAACACGTCAGGTGCGAGGCACTTTGGTCCTGATGTTTTTCGATGGCAATTCTATTCACGCAAGGATGTCAAATTCCAGTGAACAAGGCAAATTTATGTCAAAAATAAACTAAAGCAGGAAAGTTATCATGCTTGCCAACTAATGTTGGAATCCTCGCGTAATTAAACTTGCCATCGAAAGCGTTCAAAGTCGCCATGTGCTCATTGTTGAAATATGAGGTGGGCTTGAGGCCTATCTAACAATTTCTGCAAATCTTAAGGGTCCATGTGGGTTTAATTGGCACTAGGTGTAGTGAGAAGTTAGTCCCACCTCGGAAGTTGGAGAGGAGTTGGACCTCCTTATAAGGGATTCTTTTCCACATGCTATTGGAGCTTGAGAAGATAAGAGGCCCTCGCGCAATCCTCCTCCGCCGTCCGCCTCGTCACGACGCGGCGCGGGTTGCGGGAATGAGCTGAGCCGAGCTCACACCTATAAGTGTGAGGTGTCTCCTTACCCTAGCCGCCACGAACAAGTCATATCTGCTCCACGTGCACCGCCCACCGTCGTTCCTCTGCTGCTGCCGCCGCCGGTAACTCCATCCCGTCCACCGCGTACACGCTCGACGAGAGAGCAGTTCTCCGAAACCCTGCCTCTCCGGATCCTGTACGGGAGAGGGGCGATTAGGTTTTTGGGAAGCGACCACGCGACTTCTCGCATCCGATCCACTACTACCTCCATGTCCGTATCGTCTTCGTCATCACCATGTCTTAGGGCATCTCCAGCCGCGCCCCCAGGAAGGCCTCCCCACCTCCATGTCCGTATCGTCTTCGTCATCACCATGTCTTAGGGCATCTCCAGCCGCGCCCCGAGGAAGGCCTCCCCAGGCGAATTTTTCGCGCCGGCGCCGAAAAAACGGCCCAGGAGCCCGATTTTCGCCGGCCTGGGCCGAAAACAGCGCCGGCGGACCCAGGCCGAACCCGGCGTGCTGGGGGCGCACGGGGGCGCCGGGGCGAACTGTTTTGGCGCGAAAAAGCCCCGGGCCAGCCCCGTCAGCGACACGGCGGCTCGTCTTCCCCCAACTGCCTCGGTTCTCGCGGGGAATCAATGGCAAGGCTGCCGCCGGTCAGCCTTGCCATTGATTCCTCACGGGCGGCGCATCACGGGATGGCGCGCCGACGCCTCCCCTCCCTCGCACGCGTACACACGGGCGCGGAGCGGCTATAAAAAACCGGCGGTCTCACTCGCCTGTGCGCACACCAGACTCGCCCCTCGCCGCCGCCCAGCCCCTCTCTCTCCGTCTCCGTCTTCCTCTCCTGAGCGCCACCGCCAGCCCCTCTCTCTCCCTCTCTACCTCTCCCGAGCCCGTCGCCATGGCAGAGCGCTTCCCCGAAGACGAGGCGGCGGCCAACGGCTTCGGCCGCCGTTCGCTCCACGAACAGGAGTCCTGGCTCCTGTTCCAGACGAACATCCCGGCGCCGCCGGACATGCGTGCCGGGCCGACGGGGTGGCGGCTCAGCGACGGGGGAGTGCCCGTTCCCCCGTTGCCCGACGCCGTGGCGAAGCCCAAGTACTTCGCCGGGGAGGTCGAGGTCGTGCGCGCCTCCCTGAGCGACGCCGAGCGCTCCCTCCCCCAGTACGCCGCTGACAACCACGCGGCTTGGGCGGCGTACTTCCAGCGCCGCCAACAGCAGCGCCTGGCGTCCACCAACGGCGCGCCGGTGGTCGGCGGCGTGAAGAACAGCGAGGGGCGCCACTTGTGGTGGGGCGTCCCCGGCCGCACGCTGGAGGGCGTCCTGACGTACCTCGACGGCGGCAACAACCCGCCGTTGACGTATCCGGCGACGGGGGCCGCCCCGTCGCAACACCGACGCACATGGGCGCCAAGGAGGTTCGGCTCCTCCTCGCCTTCCTCCTCCCACTCTTCTTCTCACTCCTTCGGCACTCCGGCGCTTCTCGGCGTCAAGGCCGAGCCCGCGGCGGAGACACCACTCGGTCGACGCACTCGCAGCGCCGGCATCGTCATCAACGAGGGCGGCCGGCGCGCCTCCTCGTCGGCTCCTCTGCGCTTCGTCAAGCCAAAGACGGAGCCGGGGCTGCTGGCGCCGGTGAAGACGGAGCCGGGTCTGGCGCCAGTGAAGACGGAGTTCGACGACGACGCGGCCCTGGAATGGGCACGCCAGGACTCTATTGAGATGGAGAAGGCGCGCCGGGAGAAGGAGAAGGAGCGCCAGCGCGCCGCCCTGCGCCGCTTCGAGGAGCGCCGACGCGGCCGCGATGAAGGCGGGGTCGTCGTCATATGCGACAGCGACGGCGACGACGACGACGCGCCGCCACCAGTCCGCCATGGCGACGCCAGGCAGGGGCCCAGCAGGGGCGCCCGCATCAAGGAGGAGAAGGCCGACGACGACGATGGTGGCGACGGCGGCGATGACTTCAGCCAGTTTTTTTTAGATTAGGTTAATGTAATGAAAATCCGCGAATTTCACCGAAATTTGTCATGTTTGGCTGAAATTGGACGTGTTTTTAGCATAACTTCGCCGAACGGTGCTATTTTTTTTAATACGCGCCTGGGGGCGGCTCTGGGGCCGGCGGCTGGGGACCAACTCGCCCCCAGGCCCAATTTTTGCACCGGTTCACCCCCTGGCGGCGGTTTTAGGCGCCCCCTGGGGGGCCAACGGCTGGAGATGCTCTTAGACCGAAGCCGACCGTCTCGCCACTGAGAAGCTCGAGGCCGACAAGAAGGCCTCTGAGGCCGCCTTACAGCTTCTGCCTAGCCTACTGGAGGGTATAACACGTTTATCCCGCTCGTGTTTATTTCCATATTAATAGTACTAGCATTATGTGTAGATGTTTCTATTATTTGCGTAGTACGTGTTTGTCTAGATCAGGATATGTATGTCGTTAATTCTGTCAATGCCATGCTAGAGATTTATTTATGGATTAAATTAGTCAAAAAATGCCTATTTACTGAGAGCTACTAGGAGATAATGAGGGTGTGATCACACTTCTGCAATCCCATTATGTTGAGAAGGTATTGAGTCTTTGGATATTCGGACTGCAAACCATCTCAGACACCATATGATCCTAGTGTGTTGATTTGAAAGTTCGAACGCACGACTAAGGATCAATTGAGATACTCTCAAATTATTGGTTCACTCATGTACCCAGCGAGAGCGACGAGGCCTCACATCACTTTTGGTGTGAGCAAACTGAGCCGGTTTGTTTCCAAACCGGGTGATGTACATTGGCATGCTATTGAAAAAGTTATGCGCTATCTGAAAGGTACTATGAAATGTGGACTTCACTATACCGGATACATGTTGGTGCTTGAAGGTTATAGTGATGCGAATTGGATCTCTAATGCTGATGAGATGAAGGCCACAACTGGGTATATGTTTACCATTGGAGGTGGTGCTGTTTCCTGAAAGTCTTGCAAGCAAACGATATCGACAATGAAAGCAGAATTAACATCATTAGACACGTCTGGTGTCAAAGCAGGATGGCTTCGAGATCTTTTAATGGACTTGCCATTGGTTGAGAAGTCGGTCCCAGCTATCTTTATGAACTGTGACAATCAGACTGTTATCACCAAGGTGAAGAGTTCAAAGGACAACATGAAATCCAACAAACACGTAACAAACACATAAGAATGAGACTAAAAGCTGTCAGAAAATTAAGAAATTCCGGAGTGATAGCGCTGGATTATATCCAAACGGCTAAGAATCTGGCAGATCCCTTTACAAAAGGGCTATCGCGTGTTGTGATAGATAATGCATCGAGGGAGATGGGTATAAGACCCACATGAGTTGCCATGATGGTAACCCAACCTATGTGATCAGAGATCCCTTGAAGTAGGACCTGGGTAAACAAGTCAGTGATGAACTGAGGAGAGTAACTATACTCGCCCACTCCGTTGGTGATGCAATACTCTCAATACTGTATGGTAGGATGACTATTGTCTTAATGTGTTTCAAAGCTTATGTAAGCAAGATGCTATCCTATAGAGCGATCTTTGGAGGAACACACCTATATGAGCCCGACTGCTAGTCACAGTCTATGAGATTTGGTTGATCTCTAGTAAGCTCATGAACATGCCAGGAGTGTGACTTATATGCTCCACCCGAGGGGTCAGCCTTTGGTAGCATAGTACTAGTAAGACATGTGGTGAAGCTCCTTTACGCCAAACTGACAATTCAAGGCATAGTCCATTACCTAGTTGTGAAGGAGTGTAGCTACTTGCTCTAGATGAAGTTAAACCTTAACATGTATTCACTAAACACTGGTATATCGAAACAGCAATTGGAACAGAGGACACAATGGGCCATCGAGATCTGATGGAGGATTGTTGAGATATAGGGTGTGCTTCAGGCCCATCTATAAATTTCTAAAAATCTCTAAGGGCCCATATGGGTTTAATTTGCACTAGGGGTAGTGTGAACTTTAGTCCCACCGCAGAAGTTGTAGAGGACTTGGACCTCCTTATAAGGGATTATCTTCCACATGTTATTGAAGCTTGAGAAGAGAAGAGGCCCTCACGCACTCCTCCTCCGCCGCCCGTCTCACCACACCATGCCTCATCACGACGCGCCGCACCACGGCGCGGGAATGAGCTTAGCCAAGCTCACACCTATATGCTTATTTTTGTCATTCAGTAACAGAGAGTTTCTGACAGCTGGACCACAATCTGAGATGTCGGATCGTGGGCTGTCACGGACTCGGACGTGGGTCGAGCCCACGTCTCTCCACGCGGCTGCGCCTATATAAGTGAGGTGTCTCCTAACCCTAGCCGCCACGAACATATCACATCTGCTCCACGCGTACCGCCCACTGTCATTTCTCTGCTTCTGATGCCACCGGTGACTCCATCCCGTCCGCCGCGTACACGATCGACGGGAGAGCAGGTCTCCGAAACCCCACCTCTCCGGATCTTGTACGGGAGAGGTGCGATTAGGTTTGTGGCAAGAGACCACGCGACTGCTCGCCTCCGATCCCCTACTTCTTTTACGTCTGCATCGTCTTCGTCATCACCATGTCTTAGACCGAAGCCGACCGTCTCGTCGCTGAAAAGCTAGAGGCCGACAAGAAGGCCGCTGAGGACGCCGCTGCTGCAGCAGCCACCGCCGCTGCTGCAGCCACCGCCGCTGCGGCTTTTGCCTGACTTACTGGAGGGTATAACATGTTTATCCCGCTCCTATTTATTTCCGTATTAGCAGTACTAGCATTATGTGTAAATGTGTCTACTATTTGCATAGTACGTGTTTGTTTATATCAGAATCAGTATATCGTTAATTCTATCAATGTCATGCTAGTGATTTATGTATGGATTAAATTAGTCGAAACAAATGCCTATTTACTCAACACTCATACCTATCGTGTGACATTCATCAGGGTCCTTATTTTTTTACTGAACTAGGATAATGCCAGTGCGTTACAATGGGATGTACATATTTTAGTATGTTAGCTTGTGATTTATCGTTCTAAAATAATGTGGTGTGTAAATAAATATTTATTAAAATAATATGATGTGTAAATAAATGTTCATCAAATTCTGCCTGTGAATTACCTTACATTTTGATCTGAAGTATGATACGTAAATTAAAGTGGAAATGATTCAGAAGACTAGTAAATTAAGTTTATTGATACCATGCATTGAAAGTTGGACCAGGCTTGGTGGGAAGAAAGATGAAATAGAAATCTTTACATTCTTTTTAAATAGTAGAGATAGAGATCAGCTAGTTTTTCTACTTGAGTCGTGTTTTACTCCCGGTTAAACAGGGTACTGAGGTTTAATGCGGAAATTTTAATATATAACGTGCACAATATAGTGTCCTGCGCATTGGGCTATGAAGCAAAAGCATGGAAATTCGAATCCATAATCTTAGAAAGGTCAGTGATCTCTTCATCAATCAAGTACTGAATGAAAAGGAATTGAATGAAACTACATATAGATGTATATAGAATATTTTAAAGTACAGATTTACTCATTTCGATCCGTATGTCGTCTATAATAAAATTTCTAAAAGAACTTATATTAACTTAAACGAACACAACCTAGATAGGCATTCCATCCTGCACGCCCAAACCACACAGCCCATGTGATGCCAGTGTCAGAATGTGTGCCATAACGCACCATGTTGGAAGGAGGTTGGCGAGGATGAAGAGCGCGTAGCCGCTGGTGCCGACGACGAGCGCGAGCCTGGCGCCCAGCCACCTCACCACCGGTGACGCCGCCACCGCGAAGAGCGTGAAGGAGACGTACAGGATCCCCATCGACACGGCGCCCATGTCGCCGTCCTGCGGGCACGTATGTATATACGTACCGTCAAACACGTACGTTACGGACGGAAAGACCATTGGAGCTAGGTACGCAGGTATGTGTACGTACGGTATTCAGTGTGCTCTGCAGGTTCTGCGTCGGAAGGTAGGCGGAGAAGAGGAAGAAGAAAGCGGCCGACAGGAGGTGCACGTCGCCGGCGTGCCTCCCTGTCTTGATTGGAGAGGCCGCCGGGAGGGGTGCATCCACCGCTCTGGCCGCCTTCTCCTCCTCGTCCCGGCGGGAGTCCATTGCCGCGCGCCCGGAGCTAGCTTCACGTGCGTACCCCAGGCTATGTGTCTGAATTGCTAGATAGTTGCGCTCGTGAATATACTTGCTTTACCAGTCGACACAATGCAAGTGTTCAAGAGGGAGAGAGAGAGGAATATTTTTTCGGCTAAGCGCACGCTCTGCCTCACGACGAGGAAAACAAGATCAGTGCATTCTTTTTTAAGCATACTTACCTACTTTCGTCTAAATTAACCGCCATTTTTTGTCAATGCATAGGGACATGGGATCATTTTCTTTTCCAATATGAAAAACTTCAACAGTGACCAAAACAAGACATATGTCATACATAAGGACAAAAAAGATTCTACCACATTTGTCTTTTTCTATTTGTTACGCCAAGACTTAAGGCATCTAAACTGACATTTTATACTGACATTTTATTTATCCGCGGACTCAAACAGCTAAGTCCAAAAACACTGATGCCGCAATTGGCTCCAACCATGTCCTCGCAGAGCATGTACAAGCCGGCGCCTTAAAGCCACCCCATACGTCTGGACGGGCCGCCCGGTCATTGTCCCGTCACAAAATTTCGACTCAGACGAAAGCTTCAAACAGGCCTCAAACGTCCGGGCTGACCGGCGTCCCTCATATCTAGCCTAAATATGGGGCGGATATGGGGGCGCTGGGGCACGCCCGCCACGTCGGACCTAACAGCCCGACCTCACCGTAAATTGCACCTAATCCACCCCCTAGACCGGCCGGATGCATTTGCTATCCCCTCTTTTCTTCCTCCTCCGCGTCGTCCGTCTCGCAGCTCCGTCGCCGCGCGCGCTCCGCGGCCGTTCCTAGCCTCTGCGCCTCCAGCTCCGATAGATCGGTACTCTCTCCAGTCCTCGCCGCGGGGACGTCATTGCCAGCCCGGACGCCACCGCAGCACGTCCGGCAACTCTCTGGCTCCACCTTGCTCTTGATGTGTTTGATACATTGTCTGACCAGCTTATTTTTTATTTTATTAGGGAAAATGTGGATTCTGATGCTTCGTCGGACGAGGAGTATGGACCGACGGAGCTTGATCAAATGATTCAAGATGAGTACTTCGATTCCTCGGATTCCGGCGAAGAAGTGGACATGATCATGCTCATGAGCATGCAAGAGGAATGGACAGACAAGTGGAGCATATTCTCAACTTCAAGGGCTCGATCAACGGGAGAAGAGTGATCAACCGGGATAGGGTGTCTGGAGCAAAGGTACTCCACAAGGACTACTTGGCTCCCAAGCCTACTTTCTCGGATGGTCCATATTTTCGTCACCGTTTTCATATGCGGAAACCATTGTTTTTGCGCAATGTGGAGGGAGTGGAGGCACACGACGACTATTTCAAGCTCACAAGGGATTGCTGCGGACAACTCTTTCTCTGCTACGCAGACGTGCACGTCTACTTTGAGGATGCTTGCACTTGGTACTGCTGCAGATTCCGTTTGTGAGATCGCTAGGATGGGGGAGAGCACATGCCTGAAGACTACTGTCAAGTTTGCGCGTGCCATGGTGGATGTGTTTGGACATGAGTATCTCAGAGAACCAAATGTGTAGGACACGAAGGAGTTGTTGGCTATTGCAGAGACAAGGGGGTTTCCAGGAATGCTCGGATCAATTGATTGCATGCATTAGCAATGGAAGAACTGCCCCAAAGGTTTGCGGGAATTGTATCAAGGTCACACCAAGGAGGCCACCATCGTACTAGAAGCGGTGGCATCACATGACTTATGGATTTGGCATGCTTTCTTTGGAATGCTGGATTCTCACAACGACATTAGAGTGCTTCAACGATCTCTGGTGTCCAGGAGGATTTGCAATGGGGATTCACCGCCGTGCGAATATACCGTGAACGGCCGAGACTACAACCTAGAATACTATCTTGCCGATGGCATTTATCATCAGTGGGCGGCGTTTGTGAAGACCATATTAGAACCTCATAACAACAAACAAAGCCACTTGCATCAATGGAGGAAGCAGTTAGGACGGATGTGGAGAGGGCATTTGGGGTGCTTCAAGCTCGTTGGGGAATTGTTCGTGGGGCTATGATGATGTGGGAATCAGAAACTCTGTGGCAGGTCATGACATGTTGTGTTATTTTACACAATATGATTGTCGGGGATGAGAGTGATGGTCTAGCCCAAACCAATGATTTTGAATCACCTGGAGAACAAGTTGAAATCCCAGAATATCAAGATGCAGCTCAGCTTATGAACTTCCTGCATATGCATCGGAATCTTCGAGATCATCAGGCGCACGCGCAGCTACTCAATGATCTTGTGCAGCACATGTGGACCCACAATGGAAAACAAAGAGCACATGTGGACCCATAAATGTTATGTAAACACTATTTATGCTCGGTACCAACATTTGTTATTTACGTGTGGCAGTGGCTTATATGATCAACGTGCATGGATTTGCATAGATTTGAGAGTCCGGATTTGAGAGATGTGGATGCCCGGTGCAAAATATGAGGGCCCGTTCGGATGCGTCCGCGGGTGTATCGGTGGTGGATTTGCCAAGTCTGGTTATATATGCCCTAACGTATGCCTTTGTTATCTTTTTTAAGTCCAGGGCACGAATAACAACATATTGCATCTTTGATGGGTGAAAATATTTAAATGTTACGACTGTTCTAATTAAGATATTATAATCTGATAAAGTTTTGAAATAAAATAGTACAATCTTTAATTCAACCTACACATATGTTTTAGTTATCCCCTTTAACCGCCCACAACTGCATAATCAGATCTTTCTTTAGCTTCTCATCAATTGTTCGATGACGAATTTGTCGATACATTTTGACAAATAACTCATCAAAAATGGTTGGATTCTAATGTGGGAGTTTGATACGATAACACATGTTCCCAAATTCCAGACCTCTGGCAGCACCCTTATCCTTCGTGGTCATGTTTTGCATGATCACACAACATGTCATCATCTCACACAAGGTCTCTGGATCCCATTGTTTTGCAAGTCCACTAACAACTTGTAGGAATGAAGTATGTCTACCAGAAGGGGGTGAATGGGAGTTTTCAAATTTCTTTCGGAAACCAAAAACTCTCGGAACCCAATAGTGGCATGAAAGATAACTGATAGCAGTGAGTGAAAGTAAATTAATGAACCAAAACAAGATGCAGTCATAGATGAGAATCACATGGTTGTACAAAGAAATTCGAATGATAAGATGCGAAGAAATAGTGATGCTCGATGGAGACAAAGAATTTGGTAGACCAGTTCATCCTTTTGCACAAGGATTATGTCTGGTTGGAGGGGTTGTTATTTAATATAGAAGATGACCTCTCTTCGCCCTATTCTCCTCGACAATTGGTTCGTCAACCAATGATGATCACTCATGGTAGACACTTGAGGCGATCTCCGAACCTTTACGGACATCTTCTTTGAGAACCACAACCACTCTCGGTCTCTGGAGAAACTGGCACTTAACCGTCTAAAGAGTTTGGAGCTCTCAAGAGTAATAGGTGGAGTGTACCAGACTTAGATTCGAGTGATGCTAAACCACTATCTAATTCTTCGGCTCTAGATTTTAAACTCAAATCACTCTAGAGAGGGGGTTGCTCAACAATCTTCTAGAAATCAAATGGAACAGCCACCAGACAAAGCCGGCGTGGGTTGGCTATTTATAGCCGTAGCCTTTCCTTACAAGAAATGACCATTTCGGACACGTCGTCCAGCCAATGGCCAACCGACACGTTTACAACGGTCGGATTTGGAAGCAACAGTAACATTAATTGAGAAATAAGTAATGCTAACTCTTCGGTCAGAGACAAATCTCTCCCAGTGAAGAATATCATGGTGTTTTGCTGGCAAGTATTTGCTCGGGACACAAAGAGATTTCTCTCACAACTTTCATAGGATTGAGCTTAGCATCAGAGAATCAAAGCTTCTAACATTATACCCCTATTAATAGTACCGTGGTCATATGACTCAATGAAATAAAAGGAGAATAACGAAAATAATACTATATCTTCACTTCATCTTCGACTTCTTTCGGCTGTAGTCACATCCTTCGGATGGCACCAAACCAAGTTGTGGGCGATAATAGTCATACTGCTTACCAGCATGTCATACTATGATTCGGCGGTATTTTGAGATGAAGCAGCCCGGACCAACATTACGCGTACGCTTATGCGAGACTGGTTTCACCGTTACGAGCACTCATTGCTTAAAGGTGACTGGCGGGTGTCTGTATCTCTCACTTTGTTGAATCGAGTGTGTCTACGCCCGGTCCTTGTGAAGGTTAAAACAGCACATACTTGACGAAAAATCGTTGTGGTTTTGTGTGCGTAGGTAAGAACGGTTCTTGCTAAGCCCGTAGCAGCCACGTAAAACTTGCAACAACAAAGTAGAGGATGTCTAACTTGTTTTCGCAGGGCGTGTTGTGATGTGATATGATCAAGACGTGATGAGTTATACGTTATTGTATGAGATGATCTTGTGATCTTGTTTTGTAAATTATCGGCAACCGACAATAGCCTTATGGTTGTCTCTTTATTGTATGAATTGCGAAGGCCATGTAATTGCTTCACTTTATCACTATGAATTAGCGATAGTAGTAGTAGCAATAGTTGGCGAGACGACCACGGCGCTACGATGAAGATCATGGTGTCTAGCCGGTGACGATGGAGATCATGGTGTCTAGCCGGTGACGATGGAGATCATGGCGATGCTTTGGAGATGGAGATCAAAAGCACAAGATGATGATGGCCATATCATGTCACATATTTTGATTACATGTGATGTTTATCTTATTATGCTTCTTATTTTGCTTAGTACGGCGGTAGCATTATAAGATGATCCCTTACAAAATTTCAAGGTACAAGTGTTCTCCCTGAGTATGCACCGTTGCGAAAGTTCATCGTGCCGAGACACCACGTGATGATCGGGTGTGATAACCTCTACGTTCAAATACAATGGGTGTAAGACAGTTTTGCACATGCGGAATACTCGGGTTAAACTTGACAAGCCTAGCATGTACAGCCATGGCCTCGGAACACTGGAGACCGAAAGGTCGAGCGTGAATCATATAGTAGATATGATCAACATAAGATGTTCACCATTGAAAACTACTCCATCTCACGTGATGATCAGACATGGTTTAGTTGATTTGGATCACGTGATCATTTAGATGACTAGAGCGATGTCTATCTAAGTGGGAGTTCTTTAGTAATATGATTAATTAAACTTTAATTTATCATGAACTTAGTCCTCATAGTTTTAGCATATCTATGTTGTTGTAGATCAATGGCCCGTGCTACCATTCCCTTGAATTTTAATGTGTTCATGGAGAAAGCTAAGTTTAAAGATGATGGTAGCAACTACACGGACTGGGTCCGTAACTTGAGGATTATCCTCATTGCTGCTCAGAAGAATTATGTCCTGGAAGCACCGCTAGGTGACATGCTTGCTGCAGGAGCAACTCCGGACGTTATGAACGTCTGGCAAGCTCGTTCTAATGACTACTCGATAGTTCAGTGTGCCATGCTTTACGGCTTAGAATCGGGACTTCAACAATGTTTTGAACGTCATGGAGCATATCAGATGTTCCAAGAGTTGAAGTTAATATTTCAAGCAAATGCCCGAATTGAGAGATATGAAGTCTCCAATAAGTTCTATAGCTACAAGATGGAGGAGAACAGTTCTATCACTGAACACTTGCTCAGAATGTCTGGGTACTACAATCATATGACTCAACTTGGTTGCAAAGTTGACGAAGATAGTGTTATTGATAGAGTTCTTCAATCACTGCCACCAAGCTATAAAGACTTCGTGATGAACTATAACATGCAAGGGATGCAGAAGACAATTCCCGAGCTCTTCGCTATGCTCAAAGCCGCGGAGGTAGAAATTAAAAAGATGCATCAAGTGTTGATGGTTAACAAGACCACTAGTTTCAAGAAAAAGGGGAAAGGAAAGAATGGGAACTTCAATAAGAATAGCAAGACAGTTGCTACTGCCGCGAAGAAACCCAAGTCTGGAGCCAAGCCTGAAACAGAGTGCTTCTACTGCAAAGGGACTGGACACTGGAAGCGGAACTGCCCCAAGTATTAGGCGGATAAGAAGGATGGCAAAGTGAACAAAGGTATATTTGATATACATGTTATTGATGTGTACCTTACTAATGCTCGTAGTAGCACCTGGGTATTTGATACTGGTTCGGTTGCTAATATATGTAACTCGAAACAGGGGCTACGGATTAAACGAAGATTAGCTAAGGACGAGGTGACGATGCGCGTGGGAAATGGTTCCAAAGTCGATGTGATCGTCGTCGGCACGCTACCGCTGCATCTACCATCGGGATTAGTTTTAGACCTAAATAATTGTTATTTGGTGCTAGTGTTGAGCATGAACATGATATCTGGATCTTGTTTGTTGCGAGACGGTTATTCATTTAAATCAGAGAATAATGGTTGTTCTATTTATATGAGTAATATCTTTTATGGTCATGCACCCTTGAAGAGTGGTCTATTCTTGTTAGATCTCGATCGTAGTGATACACATATTCATAATATTGAAGCCAAAAGCTACAAGGTTAATAATGATAGTACAACTTATTTGTGGCACTGTCGTTTAGGTCATATTGGTGTAAGGCGCATGAAGAAACTCCATACTGATGGACTTTTTGAATCACTTGGTGCTTACGAACCATGCCTCATGGGCAAGATGACTAAGACTTCGTTCTCCGAAACAATGGAGCGAGCAACTGATTTGTTGGAGATCATACATACTGGTGTATGTGGACCGATGAGTGTTGAGGCTCGCGGCGGGTATCGTTATTTTCTGACCTTCATTGATGATTTGAGCAGATATGGGTATATCTACTTGATGAAACACAAGTCTGAAACATTTGAAAAGATCAAAGAATTTCAGAGTGAAGTAGAGAATCATCGTAACAAGAAAATAAAGTTTCTACGATCTGATCATGGAGGCGAATATTTGAGTTACGAGTTTGGTCTTCATTTGAAACAATGTGGAATAGTTTCACAGCTCATGCCACCCGGAACACCATAGCGTAATGGTGTGTCTGAACGTCGTAACCTTGGTGTGATCTATGATGTCTCTTACCGATTTACCACCATCGTTTTGGGGTTATGCTTTAGAGACATCTACATTCACATTAAATAGGGCGCCATCTAAATCCGTTGAGACGACGCCTTATGAACTATGGTTTGGCAAGAAACCAAAGTTGTCGTTTCTTAAAGTTTGGGGTTGCGATGCTTATGTGAAAAAGCTTTAACTTGATAAGATCGAACCCAAGTCGGAGAAATGTGTCTTCATAGGATACCCAAAGGAGACTGTTGGGTACACCTTCTATCACAGATCCGAAGGCAAGATATTTGTTGCTAAGAATGGATCCTTTCTAGAGAAGGAGTTTCTCTCGAAAGAAGTGAGTGGGAGGAAAGTAGAACTTGATGAAGTAATTTTACCTTCTCCCGAACAGGAAAGTAGCACATCACAAAAACTAGTTCCAGTGATTCCTACACCAGTTAACGAGGAAGCTAATGATGATGATCATGAAAGTTTGGATCAAGTTACTACTGAACCTCGTAGGTCAACCAGAGTACGTTCCGCACCAGAGTGGTACAGCAACCCAATTCTGGAAGTCATGTTACTAGACCATGATGAACCTACAAACTATGAGGAAGCGATGATGAGCCCAGATTCCGCAAAATGGCTTGAGGCCATGAAATCTGAGATGGGATCCATGTATCAGAACAAAGTGTGGACTTTAGTTGACTTTCCCGATGATCCGCAAGCCATTGAAACTAAATGGATCTTCAAGAGGAAGACAGACGCCGACGGTAACGTTACTGTCTACAAAGCTCGACTTGTTGCGAAAGGTTTTTGACAAGTTCAAGGAGTTGACTACGATGAGACTTTCTCACCCGTAGCGATGCTTAAGTCTGTCTGGATCATGTTAGCAATTGCCGCATTTTATGATTATGAAATCTGGAAAATGGATGTCAAAACTGCATTCCTTAATGGATACCTCAAAGAAGAGTTGTATATGATGCAACCAGAAGGTTTTGTCGATCCTAAAGGTGCTAACAAAGTGTGCAAGCTCCAGCAATCCATCTATGGACTGGTGCAAGCATCTCAGGGTTGGAATATACGCTTTGATGAGGTGATCAAAGCATATGGTTTTATACAGACTTTTAGAGAAGCCTGTTTTTACAAGAAAGTGAGTGGGAGCTCTGTAGCATTTCTAATATTATATGTAGATGACATATTGTTGATTGGAAATGATATAGAATTTCTGGATGGCATAAAAGGATAATTGAATAAGAATTTTTCAATGAAAGACCTCGGTGAAGCTGCTTATATATTAGGCATCAAGATCTATAGAGATAGATCGAGACGCTTAATTGGACTTTCACAAACCACATACCTTGATAAAGTTTTGAAGAAGTTCAAAATGGATCAGTCAAAGAAAGGGTTCTTACCTGTGTGACAAGGTGTGAAGTTGAGTAAGACTCAATGCCCGGCCACTGCAAAAGATAGAGAGAAAATGAAAGTCATTCACTATGCCTCAGCCATAGGATCTATCATGTATGCAATTTTGTGTACCAGACCTGATGTGTGCCTTACTATAAGTTTAGCAGGGAGGTACCAAAGTAATCCAGGAATGGATCACTGGACAGCGGTCAAGAACATCCTGAAGTACCTGAAAAGGACAAAGGATATGTTTCTCATTTATGGAGGTGACAAAGAGCTCGTCGTAAACGGTTACGTCGATTCAAGCTTTGACACTGATCCGGATGACTCTAAGTCACAAACCGGATATGTGTTTTTATTGAATGGTGGAGCTGTCAGTTAGTGCAGTTCCAAGCAGAGCGTCGTGGCGGAATCTACGTGTGAAGCGGAGTACATAGCTGCTTCGAAAGCAGCGAATGAAGGAGTTCATATCCGATCTAGGTGTAATACCTAGTGCATTGGGTCCAATGAAAATCTTTTGTGACAACACTGGAGCAATAGCCTTGGCGAAGGAATCTAGGTTTCACAAGAGAACCAAGCACATCAAGAGACGCTTCAATTCCATCCGCGGTCAAGTCAAGGAGAGAGATATAGAAATTTGCAAAATACATACGGATCTGAATGTCGTGGACCCATTGACTAGGCCTCTTCCACGAGCAAAACATGATCAATACCAAGACTCCATGGGTGTTAGAATCATTACTATGTAATCTGGATTATTGACTCTAGTTCAAGTGGGAGACTGAAGGAAATATGCCCTAGAGGCAATAATAAAGTTGTTATTTGTATTTCCTTATATCATGATTAATGTGTATTATTCATGCTAGAATTGTATTAACCGGAAACTTAGTACATGTGTGAATACATAGACAAAACAGAGTGTCCCTAGGATGCCTCCACTAGACTATAGCTCATTGATCAAAGATGGTTATGTTTCCTAGCCATAGACATGAGTTGTCATTTGAACAACGGTATCACATCATTAGGAGAATGATGTGATGTACAAGATCCATCCGTTAGCTTAGCAACTTGATCGTTTAGTTTTACTGTTATTGCTTTCTTCATGACTTATACCTGTTCCTATGACTATGAGATTATGCAACTCCCGAATACCGGACGAACACCTTGTGTGCTATCAAACGTCACAACGTAACTGGGTGATTATAAAGATGCTCTACAGGTGTCTCCGAAGGTATTTGTGGTGTTGGCATAGATGGAGAATAGGATTTGTCACTCCGAGTGTCAGAGAGGTATCTCTGGGCCCTCTCGGTAATACACATCATAATAAGCCTTGCAAGAAAACGACTAATGAGTTAGCCATGAGATGATGTATTACGGAATGAGTAAAGAGACTTACCGGTAACGAGATTGAACTAGGTATGATGACACCGACGATCGAATCTCGGGCAAGTAACATACCGATGACAAAGGGAATAACGAATGTTGTTATGCGGTTTGACCGATAAAGATCTTCGTAGAATATGTGGGAACCAATATGAGCATCCAAGTTCCGCTATTGGTTATTGACCGGAGATGAGTCTCGGTCATGTATACATAGTTCTCGAACCCGTAGGGTCCGCACGCTTAACGTTCGATGACGATCGGTATTATGAGTTTATGAGTTTTGATGTACCGAAGGTAGTTCGGAGTCCCGTATGTGATCATGGACATGACGAGGAGTCTCGGAATGTCCGAGGCATAAAGATTAATATATTGGATGACTATATTCGGACACCGGATGATTTCGGGGGGTCACCGGATATTTATCAGAGTGCTTGGGGGTTATCGGAACCCCCGGGGGGACTATTGGGCCTACATGGTCCATAGGGAAAAGGGGAGGCAGCCCACAAGGAGCAGCCACGCCCCCTCCCTATAGGGAGTCCGAATTGGACTAGGGAGGGGGCATGCCCCCCCTTTCCTTCTACTTTCCCTCTCCTTTCTTCCCCCTTCCTCCTCCTAGTTGGACTAGGAAAGGAGGAGTCCTACTCCTACTAGGAGGAGGACTCCTCCCTCTCCTTGGCGCGCCCAAGGGCCGGCCGGCCTCCCCCCTTGCTCCTTTATATACAGGGGCAGGGGGCACCCTATAACACACAAGCAACATTGTTTCAGCCATGTGCGGTGCCCCCTCCACAGAGACACACCTCGGTCATATCGTTGCAGTGCTTAGGCGAAGCCCTGTGCCGGTAGCTTCATCATCTCCATCACCATGCCGTCATGCTGACGAAACTCTCCCGTGAAGCTCAACTGGAACAAGAGCTCGTGGCACGTCATCGAGTTGAACGTGTGCTGAACGCGGAGGTGCCGTACGCTCGGTGCTTGGATCGATTGGATCGCGAAGACGTTCGACTACATCAACCGCGTCAATAGACGCTTCCGCTTTCGGTCTACGAGGGTGCGTAGACACACTCTCCCCTCTCGTTGCTATGCTTCTCGTAGATAGACCTTGCGTGATCGTAGGAAAATTTTGAAATACTACGTTCCCCAACAATAAGGTAGACAAGTAAGTTTTTTGTTTTTGTTTTTAATAAAAGAGTGATTGAAGTTCCATGTGAAGAAGTGAGTTTGGAAGAGTTGTTCTAATGAAGGCTTAGCCTTGTGAAAAATAATATGCTAGATTGATGTTTGAATGCCTGGAAATATGTCTAAGTATTGCTATGGAACTAACACCACAGGAAAACAAAGAAAATACAAGGATTGGGAGAAATATGCCAGAAGATGGCCCTTCCTACGACCACAGCGGTCGTACGGGTGGTCGTTTGACCTGCATGAGGTTCCAACACAAACAACTGACACAATAGAATGAAGGATGGTGTTTCAAATGGACGCACACGCCCGTTCCGACGGTTGTTTTGATTCTCTCCCGAAACCATCGCCAAGACCAGAGTGCTCGATAGCGTTCCAAACGGGCGCACAAGCCTGTCCGAGTAGTTTTTTGACATCCTCCACCAAAAGCACAGAAAGAACAGAACGAACGACGGTGTTCAAAATGGACGTCGACGCCCATTCCAGCGATTCTTTCGTCTATGCACAGGCGCAGGTAAGTGATCAGGGAGAACGATGGCGTTCCATGCGGGCGCTTGCGCCCGTATGAGCAGTCGTTCGGTACCTTGGCTGCTCCAATAAGCCCGAGGAAGGAGGTATTTCACCCACATCTCTCTCTTTTTGTCTTCTTCTTCTTCTTCTTCTTCCTCCAAACCTCTCCAAACCCTAGCAAAACTTTGCCCGATCTCTTTACTCATTCCTTTTTAATTTGGATCCTTCCGTGTGATCGATATACGGTATGTTTCTCCTCCAATCCCCAACTTATTTTTCTCAAATCCGTGTCCTACAAGCCTAGTATTGCCATGACTTGGTGATGCATATTTTTTATTCAAACTTCAGTTTGGCATGGATTTGTTGATGTTTTTAGAGTATGATGATGTGAGTACCGTAAGATCATTATTGATTTACTATGCTGAACTGGAAAAAAAATTGTAGATGTTTACACGGAGGTCTTCTCGCGTATGCGGTGATTCGAGTTCATCCACGTTGCAACCACAACAAGTTTTCACTCATAGGATCTTCTTCATCGATCGTGGAGCAAGGAAGAAGTTCCAGGAGCTCATAACAAGGAAGATCAAAGCAACCAAATGGGCTTGTGCGAGTACTATCACCAAACTAGGTATCACTCAAGATTTTAATTTGCTTTGTCATAATGTTGGGTTGCCCCATTTTGTTTATCAGGGGTGTGAGACATATGAACACTTAGCGCATGAGTTTCTTAGTACTCTCTCGCACAGTGTTGGATTAATGCCAAATGCATATGAGGAGGAGAGCATCACTTTCCGTCTCCTTGACCAAGACTTTAACAACACTCTTGTTGAGTGGTGTAATTATTTTGGCTTCCCCAACAACGATGATGATCTTAGATATGTTTATGATTTTACTGACTCGCACCCTAGGCAATCCTTTTAACTTATGAGTTGTCACGGCTCAAGGCAAAGAGCCAGTTGCATTGAAAGTCATGTTATACATTATTTCTACTATGTTATCACTAACTCGTTGCAGGCACAAGAAGAAGTTTCTAAGGTAAATGATGAGAACATGCTAGTTCTTGGGAAAGCAGCAAACTTGGACATCGGTTATTCGCCCAACTTAGGGGCAATAGTTTTTCTACACTTGGTGCATCAAGCTAATCATGCACAAGGAGATATCATGTGTGAAGGCGTGATTACCATGTTGGCCAACTCCCTTGGCCTTGATACAGTCTCCTCCGCCCCATTTTTTGGTAACACTCTTGTCAACATTTGTGTTCTTACTAGCGCTGGTATGGTAGTAGTTCGTAATGGTTGTCATTGTATCTAAATTCCTCGAGTGGTGTACTTGTTACCCACACCTATGCCTAATTGTTTATCCATCGAGAATGGACAATTGCATTACGTTGCACAGGAAGGATGCAACTTTTGACCAAGAAGGGCCATAACCTGAACAAGTAGATGAGGAAGAACTCGACACTGACGAGGACGAAGAGCAGCCTCAGCAAGACTACAAACCTACGCGGACCTCAACAACATTCAATGCTCTATTGATGATATGAGCAACCCCGCATCGCGCCTAAGGAGCAGTCTGCCTACATAAACATGAACTTCTCCAACTGGAGCCAAGAGTGGGCTCCTGACTAGCCGCTACAATGATCTCGCTGGTTTGGGCTTGCAAAATCCTAAGCTTGGGGGAGGTTATCGCCACTTATACATCAAGATGTGGCGGTATTTGAATAAATTGTAATGAGGTTGTACTTAAGCTCAAGGAGCTTCAAAGCACTCATGTTGGTTTGTTCCAACACTTTTCTTTTTATGTGTCTTTTATTTTGTTTTTGCCTTTGCGATTCTCAGTTGCAAGTTAATTTTCAAACAAAAAAAGAATAAGCTTTGCTTTGCTCTTGTTTTTGTTCTTATTTAGCCCCTTGGAGTTCATTTGCATTTTGTTTTCAGAGGAGTTGATCTATGCTAGGACAACAGGAATGCAAGAGTAAAGAAGAGAAGTGTGTAAATTTGTAACTGTGAAGGTATGTCCTACAACCCCATCTTTTGCACTTGAACAGTTAGAGTAGAGGTAGTAGCAGTACGTGTAATATGTGTGAATGGGAGTGATTCTTGATAGTTGATACAAAGGTTTTGCTCTAGTAGCTGAAATAATTTTGTAGCCTTTGTTTTCTTTAGTTTAGACAACTAAGACTTGTCGTGGGACAAATTTGAAAATGAAATGAAATTAACTAAGTGTAAGTTTTGATAAGAGAAAGTCTTTCAAGACTTGGGAGTTGAGAAATTGTAGAGTAGTGATGTTTGAACATGCTCAACCCCATGTTGTTAATTTTAATAGACTTGGTAGCACTTGTGGATTAAATTGTCTAGAGGAACTTAGTTGAAAGGTGAGTGGGATTATGCCAAAAATATGTGTTGTATATCTGAACATGGTGTTACAGCCTCTGACTGGTACCATGGCCTTTGTTACTATATACGCGTTTACGTGTGTAAATGTGGCTTCGTCACCCTTCTTGATGTTATGCTAAGGACATTGTTTGCCAATGAACGATCCACCAAGAGCGATAGCTCGTATTTTGGCAATGAGTTTGTTACCATGCGTGGTGGCAACACTACAAACGGATATTATTCGGCTTTCTCTTGAATGGGTGTGTGTGTGTGTGTGTGTGTGTGTGGTAAATAAAGGGGACTGATCAAAAGATCTCGAAAGAGACATTATTGCTAAAGGTCCATAGTTCCCAAATATTAAGCCACAACGAAAACCTATGCATGATCACTTATTTGGCACAATCTCCTTCATGTGACAATCAAAGTTCTAGCAAACAATGATTGAAATAAAGTGTTTAAGAGCCTAGAGGAACAAAAAATTGTGGGTGTGTTCAAGAGCACTTGAGCATCATGTTACACTACATGCTTTCTATTCCATAACTGATGTTTTATGGCTCTATCTTAAGAAACTCTTTCGTGCATTCCCCGCGAGCAAGTGTTGTCTAGATTAAATGAAATGAAGTGTTACAGAGTTGTTTTAACTAGTAGATCAGAAACATTGTGTTGATTATTTTTACTTCACTAAAACTTGCACTATAAACACGCCACCGCTATAGCTATGACAAGTTTTCAGTCAAGAAGTGGAGAGCTATCTAGGCATACCGATCGTAAGTGAACCAAAACCTTCTCCTTATTTCAGTTTAAACAACTAAGTCCCTTATGATTCAGATTTCTCTCTATGTTTTTTGAGGATGATCAAGTTTAAGCTTGGGGAGTTGATGAGTAATATTTTTACACTCATTTCAACCTTGTTTAAACCGAGATATTTCACTAAAAGAGAGATATGCACTCCGATATTGCCAGTAATGACTAACGAATGCAAAGGATTCCACAAATCACTCATTAATATTTTTTCCACGGGAAATGGGCTAAAAAGGGAAGATATCACGCGGGAGAAAGGAAAGGAAGGAAATGGAGAAGAAACAAATCATCAAGAGGAGTTAGAAGGACTCCATGGCAAAAGATGGTGTTCCATGCAACCGCGAGCGCTTGCATCAGTGGTCGTTTGGCGTGGAAACCGGGCAACTCGTCCACCTGAACAACTTCTATAAAGGGAACCCCATCGAAATGTCAACATAACGATGAGGAGGAGAGGAGCATCGAGCACAGCCACAACCCATTTATCATCTTCATCCACAAACCCTAGCCAACGACATTTCTACCTCCATAGCCATCTCCACTACCATAGTACTCTCTCATCTAGTTCATACTTGTAATCGTGCATCGCACAAGGCATCAATTGTAAGACATATTGCAATCAATCAATCTCAAGATGTGTTTTGCAATGGTTTCTTTTCGCGATCTGATCTCCATGTGTGAGTAGTCCGGTAAGGTATGAGGTGAGGCATGAGCCTTGCAGCCCCAGGTATTTGGTGAAGGGGTCAATGGAAGCCTTTGACACAACGTCTTTTATGTGTAAAATAGAATTGTATCGTGAAGTTTCGCTTGTATTGTCCGCGGTCTTCATGCCTGCAGGTACCCAGGATCATGGAGATCGAGCATCGATGAGGCTAGGAGCAAGGGGACCGTGAGGTGTCATACCAAACACCAATGATAGTAAGGTTCGGTAGGGTAACATGGATCATATCCTTGGGGATACATGAGGTGTATTCACTAAATGCCCATAGCTTTTGTCTGATATTTCTATCTTAATTATCGGGATAACCCCGCAAGACGGATAGGGGCCTTCGTTAGGACCACTGATTCTTGATGCAGGACTTGTGTCGGTCAAGATGTAATTTGGACACATCCCTCATTCCAAACAAAGCAAGCACATCTTGGTGGGTGGCTTCTCGAGCACAAACTAATATCATTTTTATCACAACACCAATACATGGTTGTAAGGATTAAGATCTCATCCCCATGCCTTCTTTTTATTTAGAATCACTATTTGCTTGATGATCCTGTCAAAAGTTAGATTTGACACTTTAGCAAAAGCTTTCTAGAGACCATCACTTCAAGGGAATCTCCCTCTCGTGGGTTCAATAATCCAGGGTCGCCTCTGAGGAAATAGGTGTGGGATACTCTTTTTAGTTCCGATACCGGGTCAACAAAAAGAGATATCAGTGGTGGAGGGAGGATGCTGATACTGGATGGAGACTCTTCCTTCTGCGCAGGTGTTATTCCTTTAATCCCCCCCCCCCCGAATGAAGCCCTAAACTATCCAATTAATCCTTGATTTGTGGCATGTAGTACCTATTGTTGTTAGGGGTTGTGCTTTCGCTGCTCGGGGTTCAGGTCGTTGGTCGTGCTCACAGCTGTGCTTATCAACTTGGTTTGTTGAGAACTCGACTGTGAGCACGACCAGCAGCCTGAACCCCGAGCAGCATAATGTCCTCTCATGAACAAATCTACTTCTTCACCAAAAATTGTTATGAGATAATCTGTTTTTCTTCATCAAGATTTGCTTATAGATAATCAGACTGAGTCCTATTCCTTCAGAATTGTTGCATGTGAAGTTCGGTATATAACTGACTTCTATGGGCATGTAAAGTGCTTGAAAATTGCCTCAATTTTTTGGAAGTAATGGGTTCCCATGTTACTTTTGGTTTCCTCAAGGAATCCGCATCCATTTCGTTGGGGTGCTTACTATTCTTATCCATTTCTTGGTCAAACTTTACTGTCAAGTATGTAATTTACTGTCTTGCTATTGATTGCTTATACAAATATCGCTTCCTTCTTCTTTGATGACAAGGTAACTTTCATTTTCTGTAATGTTACTATGTATCCACTTAATGCTGGCATCAATCTTGCTTGATGTACATATATTCAAGGTAGGAACAATAATAATCATTTTACATATTCTTGCTTTGTGAAGCATTATGTTTTCATGAAGGCCTAACTTTTAATGCATCTCTACATGGGATCATAGTCATGCACAAGATTTGTAATGAGAATTTTGCATATATTTTTCTGGAAACTGTGTTCTGTGAGTCGCTACAGACTGATGTGTTTTATGTTGGATCAAGCAAGATACTCAAATATTTCATGTTGCTAGCTAGCGTCATTTGCTTTCTCCATAATTATTCCGAGCTAAATGATATAGTTTCAATTGTAGCAACAACTGTGTTTAACGTGAGTAAGCGAGAATGTCTTTCTATAATGCCTTGAACAAACTTTTACCCCCTACAATTTGTGCAATGCATGTCTGCTTTTGAATTGTCTGTGGTAATTCTTCTATCTTGGTAGTTAAAAATTGGAAATTGTGCCATAGTATTATTACTAAAGAGATAAATGTATGGTTATTATTGATGACTTGTTGTGACAAATTAAAAACAGACTAAAGCTCCACAAGCGAGTACACCACCATGCATTACCATTCTTCTTAGACTGGTTGTAATGGGGAGTATCATATACTAGTATCATATGCATGATATTAGTATATGATACTACGTCCGTAATGCATAGTATTATATGAGGTATCATATAGGACTATATTTATTGCCATGCATGACACAAAGTAGCACATCATTTAATATGATACTCAAGACTCTCTTTCTTCATTTAATTCTATGACACCTCATCAAAATGGCTTAGTTAGCATGCATGATACTACCTATGATACTCGCGTTACGGGCAGCCTTATTTCATCGCAGAATTTGATTGCATAATTCATCTATAATAATGAATTGATTTGCTCTTGCTGATAATGTGTTCTTGTGGAGTAAAAGCACCTCTGTTAAACAATAATGCTTCATCTACGTGCAACTACGTAAACAGTTGCGTAAATTGCATAAATTAAACTACCCCCCGAATTTAATAAGGGGTGGGGCCCTGCCTCTCTCTATCTCCAATCAATTGCCTCCATGTTGATCTTTACGCTAAACACACAAATAAAATTACGCAAATGTAGCATTACTCCTCCCTTATATTCCTTTCGTTCAACTGTCGGTACCCATTAACATGCGAATTTGAAAAATGTTTGGCTGCAACATGATATATTTGCTCGCACATCCAATTTAATATGCATCTCTTTGTTTGCTTTGAATTTGGGCGTGGACCTGATTGTCCATTCGATGTTCAATCCTAATTTGCGCAATGCTTATCCATGTCATGAATTAGGCGGGCATCAAGGCAAAGATGAGCATTCATATTTTGATCCGGTTTTCTATGTAAATCCATCTCTTTCTTACATAATGAAGTTAATGGACTTTATGCACATCGACAGAATACAGAAAGCGCGCGCTTGCATCTAGTAGCTATCATAGTGGAATACAACGGCTTACAACAATCTATATGCTGGGCAATACTTGAAGCTGCTCCTATCCCGAGACACAGATAAACGTGACCAGGCGAGGACGTGCCCCCCTATTAATTTTCGGACATGAAAGAAACTACTTTCTTCATTTTTGGAGGAAGAGTGGTACTGCCAAGCAATTAAGAGCATTGCACAAAACAACAACCCTTCCCCTAGGTAGCATTTGTTAGGGCAAATAAGGCGCGGCGGCGGGCTCACCGCGTCGGGCGCGTGTATGGGCGCGTGCCAGACGTAGCGGGCGCGCCGGGTCCGCGGGGAGTGTGTGTGTGTGTGGGTGCGTGAGCTGACGCGTGTGTGCGCGGGGCCACGCCGGGTTGTTAGCGAGCAGGAAGGAGGAGTAGACCGCGTCGGGCGCGCTAGGAGGCCGTGGCAATCGTGTACGGGCGCGATGCGTGGACGCGGCCAGAGCGCGGAGGACGTGGGGAAGAGGGTGGGCGAGTGGGTGCAAGGCGAGGCCTGGCAGGCCGGTGCTTGCGGGTATAAGACCCAGGTTCCCTCCTGTAGCTCAGTGACACA
>LR738713.1:135835947-135846517 GCA_902687465.1 Secale cereale
CAAAACAACAACCCTTCCCCTAGGTAGCATTTGTTAGGGCAAATAAGGCGCGGCGGCGGGCTCACCGCGTCGGGCGCGTGTATGGGCGCGTGCCAGACGTAGCGGGCGCGCCGGGTCCGCGGGGAGTGTGTGTGTGTGTGGGTGCGTGAGCTGACGCGTGTGTGCGCGGGGCCACGCCGGGTTGTTAGCGACCAGGAAGGAGGAGTAGACCGCGTCGGGCGCGCTAGGAGGCCGTGGCAATCGTGTACGGGCGCGATGCGTGGACGCGGCCAGAGCGCGGAGGACGTGGGGAAGAGGGTGGGCGAGTGGGTGCAAGGCGAGGCCTGGCAGGCCGGTGCTTGCGGGTATAAGACCCAGGTTCCCTCCTGTAGCTCAGTGACACAGTCGAGTTCGTGCTCGAGGAAAGGAAGAAGCGTTCGTGCGCTGGAAAATTCCCTGTGTCCTGCATTTTGTCTGAACTTCTCTGAACTTCTTCTTCCTCCTTCGTTCTGTTTCTTCCTTGAGTGAACCACGGCAGCAGAGAGAGCGAGGAGGAGTGCGGCGAGGGACTGGAGGTTCCAACATTTGGCATGAGAGCCACGTTCTAGTCAGGGCGCGCCGGTGATGTCGATCGTCCCGTACGCCGGCGGAGCGGGCGGTTCGTTGCCGCAGCCGGTGCCGCTGCTCATCGAAGAGAACTACACGGCCTGGGCAATCAAGGTGGAGGCAAACCTTGATGCAGCCGGGCTGTGGGAGGCGGTGGTGGTGCCGGAGGACGCCGCGGCGGCCGTGATCGCCAAGAAGGACAAGCCGGCGAGGGCGTATCTGCTCGGCGCGCTCGCGGAGAACCTGCTGATGCAGGTGGCGTCGAAGAAAACCGCGGCGGAGGTATGGGCGGCCCTCAAGACGAGGTACGTCGGAGTTGATCGCGTGCGGGCGGCTCGGCTGGGCACGCTGCGCGGGGAGTTTGAGCTCCTGCGCATGGCGGACGCCGAGACCTTGGACGACTTCGCCGGCAGGCTCTGTGGCATGGCTGCGCGCTACGCGGCGTTGGGGTCGACGCTGGAGGACGCCGCCTCGTCAAGAAGCTGCTCGACTCGGTGCCGAACCACCTGTACCCGGCGGTGGCCGGGATCGAGCAGTTCTGTGACGTCGACACGATGGCGTTCGAGGACGCGTTGGGGCGGCTGAAGGCCTTCGACGAGCGGCTGCGCCGGCGCGAGCAGGATGGAGGCGGCCATGGCGGGGACCAACTGATGTTCACGGAGGCGCAATGGCGGGCGCGCGATCGGCAGCGAGGCGGAGCTCGGGACGACGACGACGGGGCGCGCAACGAGGCGTCGGGCTTCGGCAGCAACAGAAAAGGCCGCTGCTACAAGTGCGGCGAATGCGGGCACTTCAAGCGCGAGTGCCCGCAGTGGAAGAAGGCGCCGGCGGCGGAGCGGGCACTGCTGGCGGACGGCGACGTCGAGGACGCCGGGCTGCTCTGAGCCGCGGCTTAGGGCGCGAATGTTAGGGCAAATAAGCCGCGGCGGCGGGCTCACCGCGTCGGGCGCGTGTATGGGCGCACGCCAGACGTAGCGGGCGCGCCGGGTCCGCGGGGAGTGTGTGCGTGTGTGGGTGCGTGAGCTGGCGCGTGTGTGCGCGGGGCCATGCCGGGTTGTTAGCGAGCAGGAAGGAGGAGTAGACCGCGTCGGGCGCGCTGGGAGGCCATGGCGATCGCGTACGGGCGCGATGCATGGACGCGGCCAGAGCGCGGAGGACGTGGGGAAGAGGGTGGGCGAGTGGGTGCAAGGCGAGGCCTGGCAGGCCGGTGCTCGCGGGTATAAGACCCTGGTTCCCTCCTGTAGCTCGGTGACACGGTCGAGTTCGTGCTCGAGGAAAGGAAGAAGCGTTCGTGCGCTGGAAAATTCCATGTGTCCTGCATTTTGTCTGAACTTCTTCTTCCTCCTTCGTTCTGTTTCTTCCTTGAATGAACCACGGCAGCAGAGAGAGCGAGGAGGAGTGCGGCGAGGGACCGGAGGTTCCAACAGCATTTTGGTTCTGTTCATGTCTCTAGGGTGGATCGAGTAATCGAGAAGGAACGCGTAGCAAAAGCAGAGACAATCGAAGAAGACGAAGGTGGAGCGGGGACCGGCTCTTTGCATGCATGCGTACGTGCCACTTGTTCTTGTCCGGGCGGGGTCCTGGATCTCGCAAAATGCCCGCGTACGTGTCCGTCGATCCATGCCGTCTCGTGGATCCTTTGGCTCTTTTCTGCTGGATGAAGGATGATTTGGCCAGTGCGCGCATGCCATGCAAAGGTGACATGAACGAAAACCGGGAGGTGTCACTGTAGCTGCTCACCGTGCAGGTCACGGGCTCACAAAGGCGACGGACACGCGTCCGGCGTCGGCTCGCTCGCCGGGCCTATAAATCCTCTGCTACTTCTGCCACACACTCACACAGCCAAGTGTGACAGTGTTGAGGCACATACAAAGCAAGTGATCTGAGTGAGCTGTGAGCAGCTAGCTAGCCAGTGAGCAGCGACGATGAGGGCAACTGCCTTCTCGCTGTGCTTGCTCTTGGCCCTCGTCTCGGCAAATGTTGCTAGCCTCGCCGTCGCTGGGAGGGTGCCGGAGCTGAAACATGAGCCCAGCCTAGAGCCGAAGCCTACGCCACAGCCTGAACCCAAACCAGACCCGCAGACCGACCCTAAACTCGCGCCGAAACCTGATCCAACACCCAAACCCGACCCTAAACTGGCGCCAAAACCTGACCCGAAACCAGACCCGCAGACCGACCCAAAACCGGTGCCAAAACCTGACCCAACACCCAAACCCGACCCTAAACCGGCGCCGAAACCTGACCCAACACCCAAGCCCGACCCTAAACCGGCCCCGAAACCTGACCCAACACCAAAGCCCGACCCTAAACTGGCGCCCAAACCTGACCCAGCGCCCAAGCCCGACCCCAAACCAGACCCGCAGCCCGACCCTAAGCCAAAGCCTGATCCCAAGCCCACGCCCGACCCAAAGCCTGCCCCGAGCCCCAGCCCGAAGCCGGACCCCAAACCCCAGCCGCCGGAACAATCGTCCTCGCAGCCGAAGCAGCCGCCACGTTCGCCGTCATGCTACTTCAACTGACTCGTCAGCAGCCGCTTGGTAATGGAGAACTAGCCTGCCTGCATTTGCATGGGCGTTGGTGCTTAATTTGTCTCCGGTGATGATTAGTACAGTATGTTTTGCATCTGTTCCCTCCGTCTCTGTACGTGTTGTCTCCAGTTTGTTCGTGCGAGCCATCTTTGCGTCAGTGTTATCTCCCGTGTGATGTGATGTACTACCATGAATAAACAGCGGAACATGTAGTACCATGCATGTATCTCGACGTACATTTGTTTCAGTATCTCACTTGATTTTCAGGTTGTTGCTTTCATTCCTTCTCTAGTACTACTACTTCAATTTTCATCTGTTCCGGAATGTTATTGTGTTCCTTCGACTATACTTCCATAATACTCCCTCCGTCCCAAAATTCTTGTCTTAGATTCATCTAGATAGGGAAGTATCTAACACTAAAATGTGACTAGATACATCCGTATTTAGACAAATCGAAGACAAGAATTTTGGGACGGAGGGAGTAGATGTGGCTAGTGGGAAATGGAAAGGCAGGAGACTGGACAAAAATATCAAAACTCAGAACTTAACCCACAGTTTCAGTTAGAGCTTGGGCCTGTTTGGTTGGGCCGGTATCGGGTCAGTCAGATTATTTTCCAGGTGGATCATGACCCATCTGGACAGGCAGAGTCGACTCAAAAAAAATTCTGGACAGGCAGAGAAAGATATAGGTTACCCCAACACAAAATATCATCACTTTTTTGAATGAAATGTTACCTCTTATATAAATTACAATTAAAATGGAGTATGTGATTCCTGTAATAAGACACAGTTATAGGCAATAACAGGAGAACTGAAAAGTGGCAGGAAACCAAATGCAAGGCTGACTCTCGCTCCCCACATTTTGCCTGCAACCTCTTCAATTCAGACCTCCAGCAAACGATGGCTGAGATGAATAGCATGACGTGCATGTTGCCATGGCGTCACGTCGTGATGGATGATGATGCTCTTCCTTCTCAGTTTCATATCCACTGGTCAATACAACAGTGTGGTTGTACATGCTGTTGGTCACTAACCATGTGGTGACGACGACACCGTCTGCACACCGAAATAGGATTTGCCTCACGCTCTGATGGTTGATGGCTTCTCGACAACAAGAGTAAGTAACATGAACAAGCCAAAGGAGATGACGAGTGATGTGGCCATCAAGATAAGCATGGCTTGTAGTGTGATGCTGGGGCTCAAGAAGAAGATGACTGCGATGGCACCTGATTGCCAAACCTTCAACTGTGCAAATGCTGCTTCCTGCATTTGTCATTTTTCAAGACAAGCTCAGTATTCATTTAAGATAACTTAGTTATATCGGTAAATAGAACGTGTCAAATTATACATTTCATCATTAACACAAGGTTCACAGCAAATGAAATCAAAGCATTACACCGCTGGCATTTATTTTAAGATGAAGCAACCGTCGATATATTTTAATTGAAGGGAGCTAATAATCGGAAACACAAAATTAAGTGTTTTTGCTACTCCCTCCGTCCCAAAATAAGTGTCTCAACTTTGTACTAACTTTAGTACAAAATTGTACTAAGGTTAAGACACATATTTTGGAACGGAGGGAGTATTATATAGATCCACACCTTTTTTTTGTAGCGCACAGATGAACATATTTATCAATGAAATTTTACAGGTATGTACATCACATCTTGGTCTATATATGAAATTTTTTTAATCTGAAACTCTGAGATATGAATTTTCATTTTTCTGAAAATACCTACCACCAATAGACCCACGAGCCAAACCATTGCACTTGGGTAAGAAACTAAGAATATACCCAAATAAAAAAATATCTATACAAAAGGGAAACTAGGATGTATATCTGTACAAGAAATACTAGAGAAAACAAACCATAGTATGATTACCTTGACATCCTCGAACAGCAACCCAAGTAATGCGCTTAACTGTGTGTTCAAGACTCCGTCACCAACACCCCATAAGGCACCTATAAACAGTGGAATCGCTGCACCAAGTAGTCCCTCCATTGGACTGCAAGCAAGATAACAATGGGTAGATTGAAAATAGCAATGATACGGGAAGAGTAGCACGGCAAACAAGGACAACTTAAAAAATCAAACCTGTAAAAAAGAAGCAACCAGAACAGGACCACAGCCTGAACGATAGCTCCAACTGACACTATAAATGTAGCTGAATGAAGCCCAGAGGTAAAACGTCCAGCAACCAATGAACACTGCAATGTTAAGCGAGCTCAAATCAACTAAACATACAGTATGGTCTTTCCAGCAGTTTAGAATGATGTGTATAAACCGTAAATAAATGGAAGATGACATGTTTTATAGTTGTTTGTTTAAGTTGTGGACTTCGCTATTTTTTAAACCTGAAGCACAGCAAATGGAAACAGGAACACGAACTGGTACTGTGTTAACACCAAGTTAATAGTTTCACTTACAACTACATCAGATGCGCCATAAATTGCCATGGCGCCACCGACTCCAGATATGCCAAGCACAGGTGTCACAATACTCTTTGTGAATACAGCCCTAAGAAAACCAGAATATCCTGTTAGAAAAGGCACAGAAAAGAGCTGAACCACCATCGATGCTGAAAAGAGTTTCTGTAACTTACCATACAAATGCCTGCTGTAAACCTGAATATGCAATAAGAGGGATCAGAAGAATCATCCTTCGGTCCTTGAGAGGGGCAACAATATACTTCAACATAGCTCCAAATGAGGAGTGCGTCGAAGCATTATCTCGTTTCTCGTCCCTTTTGGACAGTAAACACATCAATACGATGCCGATAATCATGCAGCCAAGGAACACAACAAACAGCAGATTTTTTCCTGTTACACTTCCTCCATCCTGAAGTGATATGAAGATGATAGGATCAAACACACATGATGTGCAAGTAAAATGGCAGTCCACAAGATGCTCATAAAGTCATAAGACACTGAAAGGATCCAAATTGAGATGCTAACCTTTCCATTTCTCAGTAGAGCGAGTGAGATCAAATTCCCAATGACCTACACAATTCAAATGTAATAGAAGTCGTTATCTCAGAGATCATTGTACCCTTGTAGCTGTACAGAGCATGTGCCTATGTGCAGAAAGTAATAGAAACTACACTCTGAGGTATGAACAACTGCTAAAGTAGCTCTTTGCATGTTTTAATAGTAAATAGCTCGTCTGTTGTACCTGTGTGCTAGCGAACACTCCCCAGAATTCTCCATTAAAGCTTCCTAAAGTTGGACCGTCGGGCAAATTGTTGTCTCTTGCATGACTGAGGGCAGCAGAAGTAAGATATGTGCCCTGCATTGAGAACGGGTATGTACCTTAACCAGGCATAAATGGGTACTAAATAGTTTATTGGAAAGCAAAATTATTACCTGCCCAACCCAAATGATTGATGCGGTAAAACCCAGGTACAGTGAAGCTGGTACCATTGTATACCTGACAATTCGTTGTTCAAGTTAACATCAAAGGAGTCTCAGTATTGCAGCATGTTGAGTTTACTGAACTTGAAAATAAATCCACTGGTAAATTACAGAACTATTTTTTTTTACCGGATTATGGAACACATCAAGGGCTAAAAGCCATTTGTGATTAATACGAGGTTGTTACCAGCATACACTTCACTGAATTAGCTATTTGGGCTAGTTGAGTTTTTTTTACTCCAGCTAAACAGGGCATCGGCTCATTGTGTTGTTTGACATGTAGAATGATTTGTATGCACAATGCACGACCTGGTAAACTTGGCCATAATGTAAAGCCTCTACCTGATGCAAGAGCTAAGGTTCTGGTCCAGAATCAGCGCAACAACTAATTGGGTTTCAACTGAACCTGACGAATCAATGAGCACTTAAAGAATTCGAATCCATGATCTTATTAACAAGGTCAAAGAGCCTAAACATCTCACAATTCAGGTAGTAATCAGAGAGGGGGGGGGGGGTGCATCCAATGAAAATCGATTGACTATAATCAACGTCTCAACTACGAACAAAAATCACATGGCGAGACAACAAAATATCGAATAAAAAATAAAATTGACACTCTGTCTAACTTAACTGGACTTCTTTCAGGGGAATGAACATTGTCTAGGCAGGCATTCTATCAAGCAGGGACCAAGCATCCAAACCAAACACTGCTATACAGAGCAGCACGGCACTATCATGTCAGAGAGTATGTCCGACTCTGCGTGACTATACGCACCATGTCGGGACCAGGTTGGCGAGGATGAAGAGCAGATAGCCGCTGGTGCCAATGACGAGCGCGCGGCTGGCGCCCAGCCACCTGACCACGGGCGACGCCGCGACCGCGAAGAGTGTGAAGGAGGTGTAGAGGACCCCCATGGAGACGGTGCCCAGGTCGCCCTCCTGCAGCCAGGATCCCCATCAGGATCGAACCGAGCGAGATCGACGCGGGGAGGAAGGGAGGGAGGTGCGCGTACGTTGTTGACGGTGCTCTGGAGGTTCTGGGCGGCGCTGTAGGCGGAGAACAAGCACACGAACGCGGCGGAGAGGACGTGCACGTCGGCGGCGTGGCTCCTCGAAGCGGGCGCGGCCAGGAGCGGCGCCGCCGCCTCCTCGTCGTCGCGGCGGGCGTCCATCGCGGGAGGCTTCTAGAAGCAGCGCGAGGGGAGGGGAGGCGTGGGAGCTGGGCGCGAGAGTGGCGCCTGTAGAAGCTTTTTATGCTGCGGTCGCTCCTTTGTTACCGACGAGGAGAGGAGAAGGCGGCCGGCGGGCGAGCGAGCGGAGAGCACTAGGCGTCACGTGGGCCCGCATGGCAGCGGCTCGTTTCGCTAGCCGTAGACCATGGCTGCCGCGAACTACTTGGCCGTGCGCGCCTGCCATCTTGCTGCCGTTTTCTTGGCCGTGTGCCTTTTTTGTTCTGATCTTTCCGGCAATCGCTGTCTCTGCATTGTTGGTGTGTTTGCCGTCTGTTGAGAAAGATCTTTTTTTATCGGGCCATGTGAGTATAAAGGAGATACACGTGGAGCCACCGAGCCAGAGGATCAGCCTCTCTGGAAGTAACCCACTTCACTGTAACCACAAAACTCGAATTATCGCATCTACGGGCGCCCTAAACCGGCTTCGTACCTCCGGGCGTCTGCTCATTTACCGGTCACAAAAGTATGATCTAGACGGATGGTCTCACTATCCGCCGCCCCTCATATTCAGCTTAAATATAGGACGAATACGGGGCATCATGTTGGCCCGCTCGACCCATGACATCCCACATATATCCTCATTCCGGAAACCCTAACTCACTCCACTCGCCCCGTCTCTTCTTCTCCCATCCAACAGCTCCGGCGACTCCGACGACCATGTCGAGTGCTGGCAGCCGCTCCGACTCCAACATCGACATCGATGAGGAGCTCGCCCTCCGCATTGTCCTTGAGAGGTCCAAGGTGGACATGGGGCAGTTCCGGATCGGCTCCCTCGCCTCTCCCCCGCCTGCACAGCGAGGACCCCGGCTCCTCCCGGCCCGCGCGCATCTTCGCAAGGGTTGCACAATCCGCGTCCCTCCACGCCGTCCCCAGCCCCGTTCCCCCGCCCTGGCTGCTGCTCCCCTGCGTGGGCAGTGTTGGGTGTTTGTGCCCATCCCGCCGACCCGGACGCGCACGCCGGAGTCAGAGGCGCCCGTCGACCGCCACGAGAGGCAGCATGCAAGGGAGAGCTCTGTCCGCTGCCGCCGCGGGTTACCGGCGGAGCCCGACGAGGACGAGCGGCTCCTCGCATGGGTATGTTGCCGGTCGCTTACGACGGCGAAGACAGGTGCTCGGCGGCTCCGCCGAAAGAACGCGAAGGTTCTCCAGCTTGCCATCGAGCAGTCCGAGCGGGAGGCTAAGGAGAAGGCGACGGAGGTGGCTCGGCTGACGAAACTCAAGTGTCAGCAGTACCGGGCCGTCCAGCGCCTCAAGGGCCTCATCATATTCCTCTTCCTCGTCCGACGACCACAGCTTCTCGTTCGACGAATCGGACGATCCTCCACCAGCTGCAGACGGCTACAGCTGCGTCGGCGACCGGAAGGGGAAAGGGCCGGCCCGGAAGTGGTGAAGTTTAATTTCATTTCAAGTTTTAGATGTAGCTTAAAATTGTCCATCGTTTATGTGAACTTTCGTGGTCCTTTGAACAGTCGTTTGTGATCTTTTGATAAACTATTGTGCTATATTATGTCTGATTCTATGTTCGGTGAGCTGATCTACGTAGTTTGATTGACGTTTCATGATTTAGTATGAATATAGGGGTTTGAATATGAAATACACAGACGTGGACAACGCGATTTGAAGAGTGCACGGTCAGTGCCCAAGGACACGCCTGGGCACGACCGCTGACGTTTGAGGGGTCATATTTGTCCATCACGACTCTGAATGCTCTAATCTAGATTCATGGCAGGCCGTACAGCCAACTTAATGGTCTAACTTTCCCTTAAAACAACTCCATGGTTCAGCTTAGGATGGTGACACGGATCCATCGACAACGTCGCGACCCTTTTTGCTTAGGTTAATCGCTCCGCCCGCCGTGTCTTAGCTTAAGATCCACGGTGCAGTTATAAGCACATAAAGCATTCAGTTCCTGGCCTGCACGCCTTGTTGGTATCCTCCTTGGAGCTTCTCCAAGGTGACGACTGACGGCGACGGTGGTTGGAACTTGCTTCGCACCCGATGCTGCCGCGGATGGACATAAACCTTTGTCTATTTACGTACATATCCAGTTGCTGTTTGGGTAATCCTCGTATGCCGACTCCAACGGTTCCACTTGTCAGGTGGCACATCCGATCGGATCATAAAATGGTGGCGCTAGGCGCGCACCCGCTGCTGCCGACGAAGCTGTTCTGTTCCAAGCCGCCAACTACAACCGGACATGAGCGGGCCGAAAATATCAGCTAGTTATCCGGCGTCCATCTCGATATGAAATGAGCCAAAATGTTACATGATTTAAACCAAAACTTCCGTGTATATAATTTTCTTAAAAAATGAGTGAAGTACAAACTCTCATTTTTCAAGTGTGGACTATCTACACGGAGAAGGGCCAAGCCGGAGGGAAAAGAGAAGGGAGAGAGATAGGAAAATAGTTCACTGCCAATCTCATTAAAAGCATCTCTAGTAGATCCTGCAAATCGGGCTATAATAACCGCCGGTTTACGGGAACCATCACGTATCCCCAAACCGAACAGATACCTCAAATTCGTTTGTCCTGTACTTTCTTTATGGATCCCGTACTCGCGAGCCCAATTCCTCCATACATGTGGGAATTCGTCCATTTTTGCCGGCTCCCCTTTTCGTTGGCGGGTGGGAAGTTTCGTCACCAACCGCCACACCGCGCATGCTCCCAACGACGACCAGCATAGTGTCGCCGCCGCCCGCCGCCCCTATGGCCGTGGAGGTTTGCCACAGGGTCCCTATGTCATCGTCGTCGCCGCCCCATCCCCTCCCTTGAGCGCACACGCAGATGCGGTCACCGGCGCCTCCATCCCCCC
>LR738713.1:135853206-135872992 GCA_902687465.1 Secale cereale
ACCTTGCACACAACATGGAAGTCGGAAGCTCAAGCAATGCAGTGCCGTGGAGTGATGAGGACGATGAGCGCAAGGCGATGCGGGGTCGTGGCATCTTCCGGAGCAGAGGCGGGGCCCGTGGCACTAGGATGTGCTCGACAAGCACATCATGTAGGATCAAAAGTATGTCTAGAGGGAGGGGGGTGATTAGACTACTTGACCAATTAAAAATCTATCCTTTTCCCAATTTTAGTCGTGGGCAGATTTTAGCAAGTTGTACAAGTCAAGCAATCTACCAACACATGCAATTCAAGGTGAAGGGAAGGGTTTGAAGAAAGCAAACACAATGGAGACACGACATTTTGGGCGTGGTTTCGATAGGTGGTGCCATCGTACGTCAACGTTGATGGAGACTTCGACCCATGAAGGGTAACAGCTGTGCGAGTCCACGGAGGGCTCCACCCACGAAGGGTCCACGAAGAAGCAACCTTGTTTATCCCACCATGGCCATCGTCCACGAAGAACTTGCCTCACTCGGGTATATCTTCACGAAGTAACCAATCTCCTTGCCCTTAATAACTTCTTGGTTCAACTCCACAATGTGTCCGGGGCTCCCGAGCGATACCTAATCAATGTAGGAGACACCACTCTCCAAAAGGTAATAGACAGTGTGTTGATGATGAACTCTTTGCTCTTGTGCTTCAAATGATAGTATCCCCAACACTCAACTCTTTCTCACATATTTGGATATGGTGGAATAAGAATTGGAGTGGAAAGCAAGTTGGGGAAGGCTAGAAAGCAAGATTCTTGTGGTAGGATTGGAATGTCTGTAATGCCCCGGATGTAATACTTTCCCTTTTGGGCATATAATATATCTCCGGCTTCATCTATTCTATTTCGGGTTCTTTGTCTTTCGGGTTTTCGTCGTTTTGTTGTGTGCGTGCGTGGCATTCATTCATATCATATAGTCATGTGCATCACATTGCATTTGTGTTGTCGGTTGCATCCGGTTCCACGCGTTCCTTCCCGTTGTCCGTTTCGCGTTCCGGAGCTCCCTCACGTGTTTCGTGGCGTCCCGTAGGCCTATTTTTGGTGTTTGGCCGTGTAACGTTACCGGTGTGGCGCGAGACTTGTTGTGTGTTGTTGTTTTGGTATGTGTAACCTGCCTGTCAAATCTCGTCGTGTTTCGAGTCCGTTTGCTACCCCATCAGTTATTCGTGTGGGCTCAAAGTGCCTCCACTTTGAGGCCCAAGACACCCCTCCAACAGCCCACTTCCCTCCACTTGGCCCATCCTAACTCCCCTCGCGATCGGATCCGTCGGATCGCGATCGGAGGGCTCTAAAACACCCCAAATCCCCCAAACCCTAGCACCTACCCTATATAAACATCCCCCATGCCATTTTTGGCAGCCTAAACTCCCTCCACCTACCTCTAGCCCCTTCTCCCCTCAATTTCCGTGCCATTCCAGTTCCCAGCCACCACTTGGCTGTCCCTTCCTCGAATTTCGCCGTTTCCTTCGAAGCTAGCCGCAGCCGCCGACCGGGACGAGGGCGCCGAGATCCCCTCGCCCGATCCAGGCGGGTCAACGCCTCCTCGCTCCGCGGTTCCCGATCCAGGGCCTCGCGCTCGACCGCACGGGCCGTCGACCGCCGCCAGGCGTCTCCTCGCTCCAGGCCCCCCCGCGCCAGATCGCCAGATCGACAGAGGCCAGGCCTCGCCGCTGGACCACATCGCCACCCCGCGGGCCTCCGCCCGATCCGGCGCCAGCAGGCCGATCGCCAACAGCCCCACTGGGCCGGCCTGCCTCGTCTCTCCGCCAGCCAGCGCGTCCCTCCCGCATCGCTCCGCCGAGCCGCTCGCTGGGCCGCCTCCCTCCCGCGGGCCCGCGCCGCACAGGCCAGCCGCCGGGCCACTTCCAGCCGCGTCGGGCCAGGCCTCGCCAGGCTCCCTCGGGCCCAGGCTGCTGTTCCTCCAGGCCGAGGTCGACCGGCCTGCTCCTCCTTCCGCCGGCCCGAAGGCCACCGCCTCTTCAGTCCGCCGGGCCGTAGCCCAGCCGCCAGTTCGCCTCCCCGAGCCAGATCGGGCCGGATCCGCCCCGGGCCCGTTTGCAAGTCCAGATCTGAGGTTGACTTCGAAAACCCTAGATCTAATCCCTGTGTTTTTGCTTGTCTGATGCTAGTTTCAAACTGCAATAACTTTGTGTGTGTAGCTCCGAATTGAGTGAATGAGGTGTCCAGACGTTCGTGGTGACTAGCACGACGTTTCATTCCTTTGTGCCATGCATGTTTGAGATCTTCTAGATGCTTATTTTTCTGTTGCAAGAGTGCATCCCGATATAAACTGCTGCTATGTGTTGTTTTTAGGCCATCTTTGCATAGTGATATCTTTTAGCTCGTTTATCCGAATGATGCAAATGACATGTCCACGTGTTCGTCTTGCCATGCTCTACATGTTGATTGTGTTAGGTTGCATGATAGATTTATTCTTGTCATGAATATCCTCGTTGCAAAGTGCTATGTGGCTGTTTAGTTATTAAACTTGTTATGAGATGCCATATTGTTGAGCTCATTGCTATCGTTGTGTTTATCTCCATGATGCATGCTTGTATGTTTCGGAATCACCATCATGTGTACTTTGATGTGGTGCTTACCACTTGCCATGTTTAGTTTCGAGGTGACTTAAACTTGCTCTTTTAGATGCCATGATGAAACTGCTGTTTTAACACTTGGTGGATTTTCACCAAGTCTGTAATCTGTAATGTTCCGATGCCATGTTTGCGTGCTGTTCTAGGACAAACCATGATAGTTTTGGAGTGGATCTTGATGGTTCCTTGTAGTATATATTGTTGGCTATCCATTCATGTTCTCACATGCTTATTTAAGTGGCTGTAGCATATTTAAATTTTGCTCCAAAGTTTCAATAAAATTCTGCTGTCAGAATTTTATTGCCAAGTTCAATATGTCCAAGCTTGTTGCTATTGATCCGTGGCTCCTTTGGGGGTGCACCTTTGGACTTATTTGCTGTAGGATATGTCTAGTTTATGTTCATGCTATTTGCCATGTTGTTTGAGTGATGTAGCTTATTTTTATAGTGCTCCGATGTTGCTATGTTGCTGTAATTTTCAGCTTTCGCATGTTTCTTGTTTCGGGCATAACTTTTAGCCCGTAGCTCCGTTTTCAGCGAGTCTTATATGAAACTTGATTGATTTTCCGTGTAGATTCATAATCTCCTATTGTTGCCATGTTTTGAAGTGATTTGCTTGAGTGCTATTTTCCGTGCTCCGTGTGCTACCTTAGTGCATCCATCATGCATCCATCATTTTTGAGTGCGCATTGCATCTTGTTGATTCGTGCCTTGTGTGATTGTATTGTTTAGAGCCGGAAGCTGAGACCGAGTACGAGTACGAGCACGAGGTTACCAACGAGGTTGAGCACGAGGACCCTTCTTACGATCCGAACGACTACTCTTCAGGCAAGATGACCGAACCCCGATAACATTACTATCTTTGCCTATTGCTAGAGTCTCGATCTATAGTTTTGCCTCGATGCCCATGCTTTTCATGTCAGCCTCCTACTTGTAACCATGACCATGTTTAACCACCATACCTATGCAAACCGTTGCTTGGCTAAGTACGCTTCGCTCAGCCCTTCTTATAGCATTGCTAGTTGCAGGTGAAGATCGAAGATGCTTGCTTCATGTTGAAGTTTTGTTGGGTTATATCACACTATATAAATGCTTAAAAATGAAATCATCTATATATTGGCAAGGCTGGAAGGCTAAGCCTTTTGCTTGGTGATTTGTTCCACTCATGCTGTTAGGAACCGTTTAAACCGGTGTTATGTTCCTTGATTATGCGTTCCTAACACGGTTGGGGTGTATGGGACCCCCTCGATAAACCGCTAAGTGCTAAGTCTTTTCCAGCAAGTCCCAACATTGGTACTATTCGCCTAAACAACTAAAACTTTCCGAGGGAGTAATTAACCCGAGGCTTAATTAATTCAACCCCCCTGGGCCAGTGCTCGATGTGAGTGTTGGTCCAAACTAGAGTCGTGTGCGGGCCCCCCCTTGGCAACTTGGGTATTTCGGCCACTGTACGCTGTGCTCATCCGGTCGTGGCCTGAGACTAGATACGCGCGGCTACTATCAGGGTGTCGGCATGCTGGGAGGATTTGCTGGATTAGCCTTACCTTAGTTCGGAGTATCTTGAGCACGGGATTCCGAGAATACTCGGGTCTTCCCACTTTAGAGTTGCGACTCCGCAGATCGTGGGCTTGTAATGGGCCAAGTTGGAACACCCCTGCAGGGTTATGAACTTTCGAAAGCCGTGCCCGCGGTTATGTGGCAGATGGGAGCTTGTTAATATCCGGTTGTAGATAACTTGACACATTGTTCTAATACACTACCAGCGTGTGTACCGTGACTGTCAATTTCCGAATAGGGATTCGGGAGTTGAACACGGTGGGGTTATGTTTGTTGAGCTTTAGCTAGGATCACTTCGTGATCACCTCTCGCCCGAGGCACTTCTCTTCTCGCACTCTTTCACGTAAGCTAGTGCTAGTTGCTGCTGCAGACACTTGTTCTTTTCTTCAGCCTTATCCTCACCCAAGGCTTTAATAGTCTTGTTACCCGGGAACGGGATTGCTGAGTCCTCTGTGGCTCACAGTTACTTCACCACACCAGATGCAGGTCCGATGGTGAGCTATCCAGGTGATGGCACCGAGCTAGACTGGGAGTATGACGAGGAGCGTAGTCGATACTATGTTCGTTATCCTGATGATCAGTAGTGGAGACTTCTACTAGGATTCGATCCGACCTGTGGATTTTAATTATGTTTGGTATCTTGTCATTTGGATTTTACCCTTAGAGGGCTGTGATGTTTTATTGAATGATGTTTGAGACATGTATTGTATTTGTGTGACGTGGCGAGTGTAAGCCAACTATTTTATATTTTCCATCCCCATCTTTTACATGAGTTGTGCAAAGATACCAAACTTGCGATCATTCCAGCATGTGGTTATGTCTCTAAGTCGTGCCTCGACACGTAGGAGATATAGTCCCATCCTGGGCATTACAAGTTGGTATTCAGAGCCTTCTCCGACCTAGGAGCCCCCACTGATTGATCGAATTGTTGACGGTCGAGTCTAGGCACACACTAAAAACATTTTGAGTCCTATATTATATCGGAGAGTAGGATTTCTTTGCTTCTCACCCCCTTTCTCTCTGGTGAGGACTCCTGACGACTACTCTTGTCTCTTCTACTTTCAAAAATTGCACCAATTTTTTTTAGGAATCTCGCGAGTATTCTGGGATTGTTTCGATGTTCTTGTGATGAGAATATTGTTCTCGATGCCTCCTGACATTAGGGGTTGTGGCAGTGTCCCGGGGAGTTGAGCTTCGGGGTATTGTCGTCACAAGCATATCGCGGCAGTACTAAATACTTAAGACGGCCGACATCGAAAATATCTCCTATACGGTTAGTGGCAAGATAACCCCGACATCACCCAGTACTGGGGAGGTAGTTCGGGAGTATTGCCATAGCTTGTTATAGTGGATGCTTTTTGAAGGTCCGAGGTAGACAGTTTCCGAGAAAGACTGGTTATGTGTTGAAGGATGGATACAGCTGGATGTAGGTTTAGAGTTGATTGCGCGGTGCTTCCCCTGTATCCCCAACACCTGATTGCATAACTGGAATCTTTCGGAAATTAATAGGTGGGTTTATCCAGTAGATCGTAGGCATTCTTCCAACGAATGCAGGTTAGCGAGTTCGGGGTTCTACATTGAGTGAAGTGGTATTATGACCGATGTTCCGATCGGGAGTTGCATCTTAAAGGGTCCTTGGCTATGCTGATCCAGGGATTGCAAAACCCTTTCGTAACGCGTTCATATGCTTTCAGCACAAAGATGTTAGAACGAAGCTCCTATCTTGTGTTTGTTTCCATCCGTACCTTGTTGTTTTCTTATTTTACCTTTTGTCTCCTATGTGGCTTCTCGTGAAGATTGATGTTATCATTTAACTGAGAATTTCATTCGTTCCTCTTGTTCGAATGTTTTCATTCGTTCCTATTGTTCGAATGATTATTGTGAAGACTCGTTGCAATTCATTCCATTGATTCAGCTTATACCTTCAGTCAATCAATTGCTGATTCGTGGTCATCTCTTTCAGGATGGCTCCGAAAAGGGTTCCCAACGCTAACCCAGAGGGTGAAGAGGTCCCAGATCGTCCTCCTTCCCCTCCTCCTCCGTCTGAGGCTTGGAGAGCGATTATGCAGACTACAACTCAGAACACCCAGATGTTGATGCAGATGATGCAACAGATGCAAGCTAATCAAGCTAATCAGGGTGTTCCAGGGAATCAAGGCAACTTCTTCAACCAGCAGCACCATGCTACTCTCAACCAGTTCTTGGCCAATAATCCAAAAACTTTCAGTTACTGTGTCGACCCTCTTGATGCTGAAGATTGGTTAACCGACATAAAGAAGCATTTTGAGTGCAGTAACGTGAAGGAAGAGGATTATGTGAAGTTTGCAGCCTTCCAACTCAAAGACCAAGCAGCTGACTGGTGGCAGCAGTACAAAGACTCCAGGCCAGGTCGTGTGATCTCTTGGGAGGATTTCTGCAAGGACTTTCGCTCTCACCACATTCCAACAAGTGTCATCAAGGGTATGCGCGAGCAATTCCGCAACCTGAAGCAGGGCTCTATGACAGTCTATCAGTATAATGTCAAGTTCCAAAACCTCGCTCGCTATGCTAAGCAAGACATTCCTGACGCCAAGAGCAAAATCTACCAGTTTTGTGGAGGTCTCAAAGATGAACTTCAACTTGCTCTCACCTTGTTCGAGCCCGATGAATTCGACAAATTCTATAACATGGCTTTGAAACAAGAGGCAGCTCAACTTAAGATGGAGGCTTCTAAAAAGAGAATTCGAGATGCCGTTCACTCTTCCTCATCGTCTCAGATGGTCTCGAAGCAACAGAAATTTTGGCTTCCTCCTCCTCCAGTGATTCGAGCTCCTTTCAACAACTCCAACAGCAACAAGAACTCCGGTGGACGTGGTTTCTCCCACCCACCCAACCCGAGCAACAAGTCGAAGAACCAGTTTCAGTCTCAAGGCTCCAAGTCAAGTGGTTCTCATTTCCGTCCTCTCTCAGAAGTGGTGTGCAACAAGTGTGGCCAGAAGGGTCATTATGCCAACAGATGTCCGAACCCGAAGCGCCTTCCACCTCCTCCTCCTGTGAGCACAGCTATGGTCAAGCATAATCCAAAGTCTGCAAGGGTGAATCTGATGAGTGCAGCTGAAGCGGAGAATTCTTCTGATGTCATTTTGGGTAACCTTCCAGTTAACTCTATACCTGCTAAAGTCTTGTTTGATTCAGGTGCTTCACATTCCTTCATGTCAAGACCTTTTGCATTATCACATGATATGCCATTACAAGCTTTGCCGAGACCGATGTCTGTGCTTTCTCCGGGTTTGCTTATGAACTCCAACAACTTTGTTCCGAATGTGTCTATTCGCATGGGTGATTATCGATTTCTGGCTAATCCGGTGGTTCTTGGTAATTCCGACATCGACCTCATCCTCAGAATGGATTGGCTTTCTCAGCATGACGCTCACATTGATTGTGCACAGAAAGAAGTCAAGATGACTCATCCTGATGAAGATGTGATTATCTTCGCCTCCAGGGATAACACTATCAGGCTTTTCTCTCTCAATGATAAGGGTGAAATTAATGCCATATCTCAAATTCCGGTGGTGAACGAATATCAAGACGTCTTTCCTGAAGAACTTCCAGGCATGCCTCCACACCGTCAGGTGGAATTCGTCATTGAACTCGAGCCGGGTACTGAGCCAGCATGCCGGCGTCCGTACAAGCTCTCTCCTAATGAATTGAAGGAATTGAAGAGGCAGCTTGATGTACAGGAGCGTATGGGTCTCATCAGGCCTAGTACGTCTCCTTGGGGCTGTGGTGTCTTATTTGTCAAGAAGAAGGATGGCACGGAGCGTCTCTGCGTCGATTACCGGCCATTGAACAAGAAGACAATAAAGAACAAGTATCCGCTCCCCAACATCAACGAACTCTTCGAGCAGCTCAAAGGAGCTAAAGTGTTCTCTAAGCTCGATCTCCGAATGGGCTATCACCAAATTCGCATTCGCGAGAAAGACATTCCCAAGACAGCCTTCAGAACGAGCTTCGGTTCATACGAGTATACAGTCATGTCCTTTGGTCTCGCCAATGCTCCTCCTACCTTCTCGAGGATGATGCACTACATCTTCAACCCCTATACTGGCGAGTTTGTGCTTGTGTATCTGGATGATATTCTGGTGTTTTCCAAGAATGAAGAAGATCACGAAAAGCACTTACGTCTGGTTCTTGATCGACTCCGAGAGCATAAGTTCTATGCCAAGTTCTCCAAGTGCGAATTTTGGCTCGATAAGGTTTTGTACCTAGGCCATATCATCTCAGCTGACGACATTGCGGTTAATCCCGAGAAAGTTGAAGCAATTGTCAACTGGGAAGCTCCTCAGAACGTCAAGCAACTCCGCAGTTTTCTGGGTCTTGCCAGCTGATACGTCCAAAACGTATCTATAATTTTTGCTTGCTCCATGCCACTTTTGGGTGATATTGCTATGATATTCATACACTTCCATACACTTTTGATCATAGTTGGACTAACTTACTAATCCAGTGCACCCCAGTGCCTGTTTTTGTTTTCGGCTGTTTTTGTATTCCAGGTGTTCACATTACGAGAACTGCCAGGAAAAATCCAGAAAAAATATATAAAAAACCAGCGTTCCAGGAGCTACCGTGCGGCCAAAGTACAGCCGGGGGGACCCACAGGGGCTCCAGGCGGCCTGTGGGCGCGGCCCCCCTTGGGCCGCGCCGGGGGGGGGCGCCTGGGCACCCCTGACCCCCTCTGGTGGCCCCCTTTGGCATATATTTAAAGCGTGTCGAGGAAACCCTGATTCCGGACCCCTTTTCTCCAGACGCGTTTCCGATCTCCGCCCCCATCGCCATCAAGCTTCGGGGGACCAGAATTCCTGCGCCGGCACCCTGCCGGGACGGGGAAGTGCCCCCGGATTCATCTCCATCGACGTTGCTTCCTCCCTCCATGATGCGGGAGTAGTTCCTCCTCGGGGCTGAGGTTCTTACCAGTAGCTATGTGGTCAATTCTCTCTCCCATGATGTGATCTTCGTTGTGATCATAGGCTATGTTAATCTAGGGTGTTTCCCCTTCCTCTATGTATTGGATTGATGTACTCACTTGTCTTTATCTAGTATAATCCCCGAGACCAAGGTGACAGTGGTCTATTGGACATGGATTAGAACAATATTTTCATGAGTGATTTCCTCTCTTGTGTGTTGATTGAAGATTGAGAGTCTCTTGGTGCTTGTCTTTGACTATCCTTTAGATATGTTATGGTGATTGTGGGACTCTCTTTGGATGGCCGCGGTGACATTGGGAAATCCTTAGATCGAGAACTACGAACTTTGAGGTGTGCTTTTGTAGCCCTACATAATTCTCGTCCTCTCTTGACCACGAAGGAATGATCTCCGAGTGTGTCCCCTTTGCATGTTTTATGGGAAATATCATGTGATTCGATTATGTTAAAGTTGTTGGGAGTTGCCACTAGTGAAAGTATGAACCTTAGGCCTTGTTTCCACCATTGCAATACCGTTTGTGCTCATGTTTACTACTTGTTTGCTTGCTGCACTTTTTATTACATATTTGTATTACCTTGTTTTGCCATCCATATCACTTGCCATTTAACATCTCTTCGCCGAACTAGTGCACCTATACATCTGACAAGTGTATTAGGTGTGTTGGGGACACAAGAGACTTCTTGTATCTTAGTTGCAGGGTTGCTTGAGAGAGACTATCTTCAACCTCTACTTCCCTGAGTTCGATAAACCTTAGGTCATCCACTTGAGGAAAATTGCTACTGTCCTACAAACCTCTGCGCTTGGAGGCCCAACATAGTCTACAAGAGTAGAAGCGTGCGTAGACATCAAGCTATTTCTGGCGCCGTTGCCGGGGAGGTGAGTGCTTGAAGGTATATCTTTAGATCTTGCAATTAAATCTTTTTGTTTCTTGTTTTTATTTCACTAGTTATGTTTATGGAAAACCTTACTATTGGATCGTTGCTTGCGGGAGGACGCCCCACACCTGTGGTGGTTGCTCCTCCTCCTACTGAAATTGTGCCCTATAAAATACCAGTTGGTATTATCGATCATGTTTTGGCTAATCGTTATGCAGGAGACAGACATCCCGATGAACACTTGCTATATCTGTCACAACTATGTTCATTATTTAAGCTTGCAGGTGTATCGAGGGAGTTTGTCATGAGGAAATTATTTGCCTTGTCACTGAAAGGAAAAGCATTGGAATGGTATAGGCTACTAAATGACTCTCACCTGCTGGAGTGGGAAGAGATCCAGTCTCTCTTTTACTCCAAATTTTATCCTCTTCATGAAGTCCATAAGAATAGGAATTATGTTTATAATTTTTATCCTCGTGACGGAGAGAGCATAGCTCAAGCTTGGGGGAGACTGAAAACGTTAATGCTAAAATGTCCTAACCATGGGCTCCCCAAAGATATTATTATTACTAACTTCTATGCGAGGCTCTCTCGACAGGATAAAGATTTGCTCGATGCTTCCTCTATGGGTTCTTTCGCAAACAAAAAGATTGATGCTAAATGGGAACTCCTTGAAAGAATTCAACGCAACACTGAAGATTGGGAGATCGACAAAGGTAAAGAGTCAGGTATAATTTATGAGTATGATTGCATTAAGTCCTTTGTTGAAACTACAAGTTTTAATAAGTTTAGTGCTAAGTTTGGGCTTGATTCTCAACTCCTTGTTGATTTCCTCAAATCTTTTGCTTCACATCTTAATATGCCTAAGGAGGATTGGATCAAGTATCATAAACCTTTTAAAGAGACTTGCAAAGAAAATGAATTGTTCATGATGATTGCAACATGCATGATCCAACTCCTAAAAATGAATTTTTATATAAGCATGTTAATTTTTGTGGAGTGGATAGATCTTGTGAAAGGCCTATGATTGAAGAAGAGAAGTATTGTAAGCAACATAAGCATGAAAGAACAATCACTTGGGTCAAAGATTTAAATGAAATTGCTAGAGAATTGTGTGACCTTTATCCTTTTACTTGTGAACTTTGCCGTACAGAGGGTCACTTTAATTTTCAATGCATGAACTTTCAAAACATAACTGTTAACCGGTTGTGTGATAACATGATCACCTCTGATCTTTATGATGAGCTTATGTTATTTTTGATGTGTGAAGAGTTATCAGAAAAGACTTCTTGGCTGGATGATAATGCCATAGGAATAAAAAACACTTTGCAAAATTGCCATCTCTATTGTGTTGTTAATTGCCATGAAAATGATTACATAAGTAAGATTAGAAAGGAGGGAACTTTACTGATAGAGGCAAAGGTGTCCCGTCTTTCGATGAGATGGTGGCTATCGTTTGGATGAAGTCGACTTTGACGATCCGACTACGAACGTGCGTGGACGTCGCGCCTTAGCAATCGCTAAACCAACTCCGAGAGGTTATTGACCACCCCGGAGCACGATCAACCTGACCACGAAGGTCTGTTTCCTGCAGGCAAACGAAGAACGAGCAAGAAACTGAGATTGCAATCTGGATATTGCGAATTCAAGAGGAAAGCTTTATTGATCAAGTGGGGTTCTGTGACGCCTTTGTCTGGTCGTTGAACACAAACGAAGTACGCGAAGTTGCAGCTATGGCGAACTTTTAATCTAAACAAAACCCAAAGAAAAAAACTATTAGATGGATCTACTTATATAGGAGCAAGGGGTGGCGGCCAAGGAGGTGGAAGGACGTCCCAAGGCAGCCTAATACTAACCCTAGGTCATACAAGGCTCTTGGGCCCAAGTAGAGGTGATGTAACACCTTTGGACTTGTAGTTTGACTCGGATTCTGCTGCAGCGTCAGATTGTTTTGTCGGTATCTCAACGCTCCGGACGAATTTGAAGGTGATTCCAATTGGGTTGGAAAGTGTATGAAATCTAGTTTCCAACAAAAAAAGAATCACCCAATTCGGAGTCCGTATGAAGGAGTTCTTGCCGTTTTGAGTCAGGTATGTCTGTGCAGTCCGAATCTGGATGCATAACGTGAGAGACTTGGACTCTATCTTCTCTTGGCCCAAAAGTGACGTGAGAGAACTTTTTGAACAGCCCCTAAACTTCTCTTTTTCCCTTATCTTCATATGTGAATTGTACAAATGTCCCATGCACCTGGAATTAGACATGGCACAAAAGTCTGTGAAGTATTTTTGTTCTGGATAACATAAATAAATTGTTGCATAGTTTGCATTAGAAATCACCTCACAAATATACATGTATGCAATATTTTTGGTCGTATCCAAGGTAGTCATGTCCTCATCATCCTCCCTTTTTTGAAAATAAAGCTGTCCTCGGCGTTGCTTAATCTGAAATGTGGGTAAGAAAATAGACAAGGTGTACATGTTGTATATGTATATGTCATCCATTTTTACTTCCCTTAATTTTCGCACATATGACACATGTATAGATGAGTAACTTTCGTAGTTCATAAAATATAACGCCAAAATATTATCACAAGAAGTAGAAGGCATGAAAATATTGCAACTCAATTTGCACATATAAGTGAAGCTCTTAATCGTTACAAAAGATTGGCAATGCTCATCATTAAACCATCCCAACCTTGATGAACCATCACCAAGATTAGAGGTCATATCAAAATGATTAAACATAGGCACAACTATTTTCACACGTATTTGATCCAAATCTGATTTATTCCCTGATTCAAATGGTTCTTTCGCATCAATAGTTAATTCAATTGGTTCACTCACAATTGTTTGATTGCATGGCAAAGTCAAATCACGAACATATTCCTCTAAAATAGTTGGTGTGATCAAAGTAGTGGATAGCTCATCGCATGGTTCACTTAAATTGACAAGGCATTCACCATACTCATGTGGAGGTGGAAGATCGGTACCTTTGTCATTACCTCTTATGATCAACTCAGATGATGTAGGCACTGTCGGAGGTGATGTGTCACATGGTGGAGGTGATGTAGTCCTCACAACAACGGATGTGTCTGTCATAGTACGCCTAGTAGTGGAAGGAACAACCGTATCATTTCTTGGAATGTGCACCTGGCGCTTATTCTCCTTACGGACAATACGTCGTTTTATTTCCTGTTCAGCACTACAAGCAAGACGAAACAAATGGTCCATAGGATAACACTCTTCATGAATTAGTAACTCCTGAATATCACGATTTAATCCTGCCCAAAATCTATCCATAAAATCGTCTTCACTTTCTTGTAAAGAGGAATGCAACAAGGTAGTTTGTAAATCATCATAATATTTCGTTACGGTGTCACTACCTTGTTTTAAATGTTGCAACTTTGTAAGCATGTCACGAGTATAATAAGTAGGGACGAATGTATGTCGCATGGCAACTTTCAAATCAATCCAAGTAGTAGGTATATAATTAGGGTGTAACCGACAATATTCACTCCACCAAACTAAAGCATAACCAGTGAAAGAACCAACCGCAACCTTAACTTTTTTACGTTCATCAAAACTATGGGAAGCAAATAGATTATTTATGTCAAACTCCCATTCAATATATAAAGCAGGTCTAAAACGGCCATTAAACGATGGTATAGAAACATTAACCTGATCATGTGCATTTGGATGTTTGTGCACCTCTCGTGATGGTTGTGGTATGTCCTTAGGTGGTGGCACATCTCCCGCGATCGACAAAGCCCATGAGTTGACTCTGGATCCTGTCATGATTAGTAGAAAAAAGAAACAAAATTCGAGAATAATGTTCCTATGAACTAATAGGATGTGGTGGTAAAGCGCTCACAGTAAAGCAAATATCAATATCTTACAAGTTCTTACCATGCAGCAACTGGTGATAGGCAACCAACGGTGTCAAATAACTCCAAAGATTGAGTAAAGCGATTGCCAGGTGAACGTACGTAATACGGTGTAGAAATATGTGGAGCTGGGTTGGCTTTATATGGTAGCAAAAGATTAGCAATAATCAATTCAGAGATGCAATGTTGAATAAACTCTCAACGACGGTACTGTGCTGGTCCTATGCTAGAGCGGACTAGAGACGCAAGCCTAGAACACTAATGAGGTCACGGTGTAGCACAACTATCATCAATAAAGGATACGAAGTAGCTCTGGACAGCACGATATAAGTGAAGATCACAACGGCAGTAAAGATAATGATGAAAACAACTACCAAGCAGAATATACAACAACACTCTCTCCAACTTTCTTTTCCTTCTTTTTCTTTTTCTTTTTTTTCTCCCACTTTTTTTTTCTTTCTCCCCTCTTTTTTTTACTTTTTTTTTCTCTGTCTTTTTTTTTTCTTAATCCCTCTTTCCAAGACAAACTAGATAAGATGCAGATTGGATCAAGCAATGATGCGAACGACTTCAACTATGATTGTGACAATGAACGACGGGTAGCACGAGGTGGAAATTGATGGATGAGGTGGTGGACAGCGGAAGGGATAACGATGGAGCGGTGACGTGACTAATGTGAACAGAACTCGAAACTCTAACAAACTAGACACTAAGACCAGCAACTCGACACGCCGATGCAACCGATAATTCAATAATGTAAACAATGAAAAGAAAATTGCAAAGGCTTAGACTGGCTAGGACAAAGGATGAATAGATCTAACTTTTTTTTGTGGCTTTTCCTTGGACAATAGGTAAGAAAATAAATCTAATCTAGGAATAACTGGAAATTCTCATCGAGCAACCTGAAAACTGATACCACTTGATAGAGGCAAAGGTGTCCCACCTTTCGATGAGATGGTGGCTATCGTTTGGATGAAGTCGACTTTGACGATCCGACTACGAACGTGCGTGGACGTCGCGCCTTAGCAATCGCTAAACCAACTCCGAGAGGTTATTGACCACGCCGGAGCACGATCAACCTGACCACGAAGGTCTGTTTCCTGCAGGCAAACGAAGAACAAGCAAGAAACTGAGATTGCAATCTGGATATTGCGAATTCAAGAGGAAAGCTTTATTGATCAAGTGGGGTTCTGTGACGCCTTTGTCTGGTCGTTGAACACAAACGAAGTACGCGAAGTTGCAGCTATGGCGAACTTTTAATCTAAACAAAACCCAAAGAAAAAAACTACTAGATGGATCTACTTATATAGGAGCAAGGGGTGGCGGCCAAGGAGGTGGAAGGACGTCCCAAGGCAGCCTAATACTAACCCTAGGTCGTACAAGGCTCTTGGGCCCAAGTAGAGGTGATGTAACACCTTTGGACTTGTAGTTTGACTCGGATTCTGCTGCAGCGTCAGATTGTTTTGTCGGTATCTCAACGCTCCGGACGAATTTGAAGGTGATTCCAATTGGGTTGGAAAGTGTATGAAATCTAGTTTCCAACAAAAAAAGAATCACCCAATTCGGAGTCCGTATGAAGGAGTTCTTGCCGTTTTGAGTCAGGTATGTCTGTGCAGTCCGAATCTGGATGCATAACGTGAGAGACTTGGACTCTATCTTCTCTTGGCCCAAAAGTGACGTGAGAGAACTTTTTGAACAGCCCCTAAACTTCTCTTTTTCCCTTATCTTCATATGTGAATTGTACAAATGTCCCATGCACCTGGAATTAGACATGGCACAAAAGTCTGTGAAGTATTTTTGTTCTGGATAACATAAATAAATTGTTGCATAGTTTGCATTAGAAATCACCTCACAAATATACATGTATGCAATATTTTTGGTCGTATCCAAGGTAGTCATGTCCTCATCATTTACCAAAGTATAAAAATGTCTCTTATATTTCTGCTAATAAAAAGGAGAGTTTCTCCCAAGTTTCCCCTATTGTTTCTAATGATAAACCAGGATATGTGGAGAAGCTTCATCTCCAACCACCCCCTCCTAAGGTGAAGAAGAAGAAAAAGAAGAGGAGGAGGAGGAGGAGCAAGAAGGAAGAAGAACAGGTATCAACCTGGCCTGAGCATATTCCTCCCATCAACTTTTATCCTAACGTTTGTAAGTTTAAAGAAGAAGGTGAAGTTTATTGCCTTAATTATCATCTTGATGATACGTCCGTAAGTATTAATGAAGATGATTTTGATTATGATATGCATGTTACTTATTGTGATTGGGAAAATGATGATAATGCTGCTTATGATCTTGAAAATCTTTTTGGTACCAACTCTGAAAGTGAAGATATGGGAAGCTCTAAGCTTGGAGATGATAGGATTGCAAATCCTATCCCCACTAGTGATGTGATAATTGATAATTCTCTTGCTAGTAAGAATAAAGACAACATGTTTACAAATATAGTTGCTAGCAATGATAATGCTCTTCCCTACCATGATGATGTTATAACTCCAATCTATAGTGATTATAAAGGTACCTATGACATAAGGAGAAATTATCCTTATGAAACTTGTCATAATCATGAAGGGAATTACTCCCTTATTGAACACCACCCTCCTAATATACAACTAATCTATAATGTTCAAGTTGTTTATGATAGTCTTACTCCCACTATTACCAATGAGAAAAATTATGCTTATGTGGGGAGTGAGAGTACCTTTTTGCATGTGGATCATGGTAACAATGCTTTATGTGATGCTTATATTGTTGAGTTCATCCATGATGCCACTGAAATTTATAATGAGAGAGGGAGGCTTGGTTCTAAATATCTTAATAATAAGAAGTTCCCTCTCTTTATGTTGAAGGTTTTGAAGCTGCACTTGTTTTGTCTTCCTATGCTTATTGCTTTGTGCTTCAATGAATTATTCTATTGCAATATTCCTATGCATAGGAAGCATGTTAGGCTTAAATGTGTTTAGTATTTGCTTCTTGATGCTCTCTTTTGCTCTTCAATTCTTATTCCTACAAGAGAATCATTAAAGTCCTATGCCTAGCTTAAAGGCACAAAAGAAAGCGCTTTTGGGAGGCAGCCCACATGAATAAATTTTTTGCTTTTGTTGTGTCTTGATGTTGTTTACTGCTGTAGCATCATCATTGTATCTTTGCTTTTCATATTTGTGCCAAGTATAGCCTCTGATTGCTAGAAAGTTCAAACGTTGTGAGGTGCTGTCCAGGAAACAGATTCTGTCCTTGGATAGAAAAATTTGTATAAAATCATCAGATCATCTTTTTGGTCTGAATTTTTTCGACAGCGTTCTCTATATAATTGTCTTTCGTGCCTCAGTTCTGAGTTTTTTGATTTGAGTTGCAGAAGTATCCCGAACAGGTCAATTACTGCCTGCTGTTCTGTTTTTCACAGATTCTGTCCTGTTTTGCCTTACCTTCACTTTGCAAATTAAGAACTTGTTTTTTCTTTGCAAAAACCTTTTGGCAATCTTGAGAAACAGTAGAAATTCAAGAATATCCTTATTTCCAGCAAGGTATAATTATTTTATTAAGGGTACTAACCGCGCTAATCAGATTATGATGAGTTGTGTATGAAGGGAGTTTTCAAGTGTGCGAGGGAAGATGATAAAAAGATTCAGGAGTGTCAAGCGCTCAAGCTTGGGGATGCCCCCGTGCACCCCCAAGAAATATTCAAGGAGACTCAAGCGTCTAAGCTTGGGGATGCCCCCCGTGCATCCCCTTCTCCATCAACATTATCAGTTCGTCTTTCGTTTCGCTATATTTTTATCACTTCATGTGTTATGTGCTATGCTTGGAGCGTCTTGCTTTTAGTTTTCTTTTTAGTTTTTCATAACGAGTCGGAACCCAGCATTCCTTTATATGGGAGAGAAACACGCTCCACCTCTACCTAGAACATTACATAGAATTTTCATGTCTATCCATGCTGTGTGTGTTCTTTGTCTTTTAATAGCTACTATCGTGCTTTGCTCTTAGTATTCATGCTTATTTTTTTAAGAGCTTTTATTTAGTTGGTTGCTTGAACTCTCTTTAATTACCATGCTCACCTTATTAAGAGAGTTTGCTTCCGTTGCATTGGTTAATGTGTCTATGATAAAGATGCTACTTTCATGATGGTGCTTAGTAGTTCAGGTTTTCTTATGGTTAACCTCAAATAGCTGGGGGATTCCCAATGTGTCATTGGAGTACGAACTTGGTTTGTTTTCCTATGATGTGGTATGGTTTAGTAATATCTTCCTTCGAGAATTTATTTTGATTGACTTGGCGTATGCTCACGCATATTCAAGACTGTAAAGAAAGTCTGTCAAGTCTTGATGATCTTTTGTTTCTAAGTAGCGATATATCTACCATGCCTGATTCAATATTGCTTTGTCGCTCTGCATGATTATGACCGTCATTGCTCTCTTAGTTGGTTGCTCCCAGTCTTTTGCTAACCTACACCTGCACTAAGCAAATTAACCATGCAATACATAGCTCATGGGAAAGTAGCCTAAAAACTATTGTGGTAAAGAATATGTTGCCTATGTATCTTATTTCTTATGAGTTGCTTGTTGAGCGGTAACCATGTTTCTGGGGACGCCATCAACTATCACACTTTTGTTGAATATCATGTGAGTTGCTATGCATGTTCGTCTTGTCTGAAGTAAGGGTGATTTACCGTGGGTTGAATTAATATGCATATTGTTAGAGAAGAACATTGGGCCGCCAACCAAAGCCATGCATCATGGTGGAAGTTTTAGCTTGGACCTTAATCCTCAATCTGTCATGAGAATATGCTTATGCATTAAAGAGGAGTCCATCATCTATTTTCTATGTTGTCCCGGTATGGATGTCCTCAAGTTGAGATTTATCAAAAATGAGAAATCAAATGCGATCTATCTCCTTGGACCTTTGTACAGGTGGCATAGAGGTACCCCTTTGTGACACCTGGTTAAAACATATGCAATGCAATGATAACCCATGGGGATTCGAGCTAATTAGGACAAGGAGCGAGCACTATTGGTATTCGATGCATGAGGCTTGCAACTTATAAGATGTTTTATGCATGACACATATGAAGTTCTACTACCGTTGACACAATTGCTTCCATGTTTCAAAATAAAAAGCTCTAGCACTTCAAGCACCAACTACTGAGAGCATGATTGTCATTCTGAGTGTAATGTGCATTGTCCCAAAGTAGCATTGTCTTTTGCATGATTGTGATATCGTTTATTCCGAAATAATTGTATCTAGTCATCACTTAAACCTTGAAGGTGCCCCTGCACTTATGTTTTGCATCACTAAAGGGGGCAAGCTAGATATCACTTTATCATATTTGCACATCATGTTCATTGCAAATCTTTTTGATGTTTCAGTTTCATGTTGTAAAACTTTCAGTCATTTGTGATTTTCTCTTGAGACAACTTAATTACTATAAAATCATTGTCTCAGTAAGCTTTTGTCATATGACTATGAGAAAGTCCTATATGGTTAATAGCATGTCACCACAGAAATTATTCTTGTTATCATTTACCTACTCGAGGACGAGCAGGAATTAAGCTTGGGGATGTTGATACGTCCAAAACGTATCTATAATTTCTGCTTGCTCCATGCCACTTTTGGGTGATATTGCTATGATATTCATACACTTCCATACACTTTTGATCATATTTGGACTAACTTACTAATCCAGTGCACCCCAGTGCCAGTTTCTGTTTTCGGCTGTTTTTGTATTCCAGGTTTTCACATTACGAGAACTGCCAGGAAAAATCCAGAAAAAATATATAAAAAATCAGCGTTCCAGGAGCTACCGTGCGGCCAAAGTACAGCCGTGGGGGACCCACAGGGGCTCCAGGCGGCCTATGGGCGCGGCCCCCCCCTGGGCCGCGCCGGGGGGGG
>LR738713.1:135873002-135964574 GCA_902687465.1 Secale cereale
GTTTCCCCTTCCTCTATGTATTGGATTGATGTACTCACTTGTCTTTATCTAGTATAATCCCCGAGACCAAGGTGACAGCGGTCTATTGGACATGGATTAGAACAATATTTTCATGAGTGATTTCCTCTCTTGTGTGTTGATTGAAGATTGAGAGTCTCTTGGTGCTTGTCTTTGACTATCCTTTAGATATGTTATGGTGATTGTGGGACTCTCTTTGGATGGCCGCGGTGACATTGGGAAATCCTTAGATCGAGAACTACGAACTTTGAGGTGTGCTTTTGTAGCCCTACATAATTCTCGTCCTCTCTTGACCACGAAGGAATGATCTCCGAGTGTGTCCCCTTTGCATGTTTTATGGGAAATATCATGTGATTCGATTATGTTAAAGTTGTTGGGAGTTGCCACTAGTGAAAGTATGAACCTTAGGCCTTGTTTCCACCATTGCAATACCGTTTGTGCTCACGTTTACTACTTGTTTGCTTGCTGCACTTTTTATTACATATTTGTATTACCTTGTTTTGCCATCCATATCACTTGCCATTTAACATCTCTTCGCCGAACTAGTGCACCTATACATCTGACAAGTGTATTAGGTGTGTTGGGGACACAAGAGACTTCTTGTATCTTAGTTGCAGGGTTGCTTGAGAGAGACTATCTTCAACCTCTACTTCCCTGAGTTCGATAAACCTTAGGTCATCCACTTGAGGGAAATTGCTACTGTCCTACAAACCTCCGCGCTTGGAGGCCCAACATAGTCTACAAGAGTAGAAGCGTGCGTAGACATCACCAGCTATTGCAGAAGGTTTGTTGAGAACTTCTCCAAGATTGCCAAGCCTCTTTCCAACTTGCTTCAGAAGAATGTCAAATACTTTTGGTCTCCAGAGTGTGATGTGGCATTCAAAACTCTCAAAGAGAAGCTCGTCTATGCTCCAGTTCCGACTCCTACAGATGAGTCCAAGCCCTATGAAGTATTCTGTGATGCTTCTCTTCAAGGTCTTGGTGGTGTGCTTATGCAAGATAAGAGAATTGTGGCATATACTTCTCGTCAGCTCAAGCCAAGTGAGAAGAACTATCCCACACATGATCTCGAGCTAGCAGCTGTGGTACATGCTTTGATTACGTGGAGACATCTGTTGTTGGGCAGAAAGGTCGACATCTTCACTGATCACAAGAGCTTGAAGTACATATTCACACAGCCGAATCTGAACCTCCGCCAGACTCGTTGGGTTGAAATGATCCAAGGGTATAATCCCAGCATCGAATACACTCCTGGCAAGGCGAATGTGATTGCAGATGCTTTGAGCAGAAAGGCATATTGCAACAGCCTTCTTATCAAGCCATTCTAGCCTGAGCTTTGTGAAGCATTCAGGAAACTCAACCTCCAAGTTGTTCCGCAAGGATTTCTTGCAAATCTTCAAGTTGCTCCTACCTTGGAAGATCAGGTCCGTGAGGCCCAACTCAGTGATGCCATGGTGCAGAAGGTGAAACATGGTATTGCAAAGGGCACTCCTAAATACAAGTGCTTTCGTGTTGATGAGAGAGATACCTTGTTCTTCGAGGACAGACTCGTTGTTCCCAAAGGTGATCTCAGGAAGCTCATAATGGAAGAAGCACATGATTCTCTCCTTTCCATTCATCCTGGCGGCTCCAAGATGTACCAAGACCTCAAGCAGTCTTACTGGTGGACACGCATGAAAAGGGAGATTGCCCAATTCGTGAATGAATGTGATGTCTGCAGAAGAGTGAAAGCAGAACATCAACGTCCAGCCGGTCTTCTCCAACCTCTTCCTATTCCCGAGTGGAAGTTCGACCACATTGAAATGGACTTCGTCACTGGCTTTCCTAAATCCAAGAGAGGGAATGATTCTATCTTCGTGGTGATTGACAAGCTTACCAAAGTCGCTCACTTCCTTCCAGTCAAAGAATCCATCAATGCAGCTCAATTGGCAGAGTTGTGCACTTCCAGAATTGTGTCCTTACATGGCATTCCTCAAGTTATATCCTCAGACCGTGGAAGTTTGTTCACTTCCAAGTTCTGGGACTCCTTTCAGTCCGCCATGGGCACTAAGATCAGGTTCAGCACTGCTTTTCACCCTCAGACTAGTGGTCAAGTCGAGCGAGTGAATCAGATTCTAGAAGACATGCTCACAGCCTGTGTCATATCTTTTGGCATGAAATGGGAAGACTGCCTTCCATTTGCCGAGTTCTCTTACAACAACAGCTTTCAAGCAAGTGCCGGCAAAGCTCCGTTTGAAATCCTCTATGGCAGAAAGTGCCGTACCCCTCTCAACTGGTCTGAAACAGGTGAACGCCAACTTCTTGGCAGTGACTTGATCTCATAAGCCGAAGAAATGTGAAAAGTCATACGTGAGAACCTCAAGGCCGCTCAGTCTCGTCAGAAGAGCTACTATGACGGCAAGCATCGTGATTTGGCTTTCAACATTGGTGATCATGTCTATCTCCGTGTTTCTACGATGAAAGGCACCCAAAGATTCGGTATCAAAGGAAAGCTTGCTCCTAGATATGTCGGGCCTTTCAAGATTCTTGGCAAAAGAGGCGACCTAGCCTATCAACTTGAGCTCCCTTCAAACTTTGCCAATGTTCATGATGTGTTCCATGTGTCTCAACTCCGCAAATGCTTCAAGGCACCTGAACGCATGATTCCGTTTGAAGAGATTGATCTTCAACAAGATTTGTCCTACCGAGAGCATCCCGTTGCTATTCTCGAAGAAACCGAACGCAAGACCCGCAACAAGTCCATCAAATTCTTGAAAGTCAAGTGGTCACATCACACCGACCGAGAAGCTACGTGGGAACGAGAAGATCATCTTCGTTCCGAGTACCCTTCCTTTTTCCAGTCCTAGATCTCGGGACGAGATCTTTTTGTAGTAGAGGAGAGTTTGTAATGCCCCGGATGTAATACTTTCCCTTTTGGGCATATAATATATCTCCGGCTTCATCTATTCCATTTCGGGTTCTTTGTCTTTCGGGTTTTCGTCGTTTGGTTGTGTGCGTGCGTGGCATTCATTCATATCATATAGTCATGCGCATCGCATTGCATTTGTGTTGTCGGTTGCATCCGGTTCCACGCGTTCCTTCCCGTTGTCCGTTTCGCGTTCCGGAGCTCCCTCACGTGTTCGTGGCGTCCCGTAGGCCTATTTTTGGTGTTTGGCCGTGTAACGTTACCGGTGTGGCGCGAGACTTGTTGTGTGTTGTTGTTTTGGTATGTGTAACCTGCCTGTCAAATCTCGTCGCGTTTCGAGTCCGTTTGCTACCCCATCAGTTATTCGTATGGGCTCAAAGTGCCTCCACTTTGAGGCCCAAGACACCCCTCCAACAGCCCACTTCCCTCCTCTTGGCCCATCCTAACTCCCCTCGCGATCGGATCCGTCGGATCGCGATCGGAGGGCTCTAAAACACCCCAAATCCCCCAAACCCTAGCACCTATCCTATATAGACATCCCCCATGCCATTTTTGGCAGCCTAAACTCCCTCCACCTACCTCTAGCCCCTTCTCCCCTCAATTTCCGTGCCATTCCAGTTCCCAGCCGCCACTTGGCTGTCCCTTCCTCGAATTTCGCCGTTTCCTTCGAAGCTAGCCGCAGCCGCCGACCGGGACGAGGGCGCCAAGATCCCCTCGCCCGATCCAGGCGGGTCAACGCCTCCTCGCTCCGCGGTTCCCGATCCAGGGCCTCGCGCTCGACCGCACGGGCCGTCGACCGCCGCCAGGCGTCTCCTCGCTCCAGGCCCCCCCCCCGCGCCAGATCGCCAGATCGACAGAGGCCAGGCCTCGCCGCTAGACCACATCGCCACCCCGCGGGCCTCCGCCCGATCCGGCGCCAGCAGGCCGATCGCCAGCAGCCCCGCTGGGCCGGCCCGCCTCGTCTCTCCGCCAGCCAGCGCGTCCCTCCCGCATCGCTCCGCCGAGCCGCTCGCTGGGCCGCCTCCCTCCTGCGGGCCCGCGCCACACAGGCCAGCCGCCGGGCCACTTCCAGCCGCGTCGGGCCAGGCCTCGCCAGGCTCCCTCGGGCCCAGGCTGCTGTTCCTCCAGGCCGAGGTCGACCGGCCTGCTCCTCCTTCCGCCGGCCCGAAGGCCACCGCCTCTTCAGTCCGCCGGGCCGAAGCCTAGCCGCTAGTTCGCCTCTCCGAGCCAGATCGGGCCGGATCCGCCCCGGGCCCGTTTGCAAGTCTAGATCTGAGGTTGACTTCGAAAACCCTAGATCTAATCCCTGTGTTTTTGCTTGTCTGATGCTAGTTTCAAACTCCAATAACTTTGTGTGTGTAGCTCCGAATTGAGTGAATGAGGTGTCCAGACGTTCGTGGTGACTAGCACTACGTTTCATTCCTTTGTGCCATGCATGTTTGAGATCTTCTAGATGCTTATTTTTCTGTTGCAAGAGTGCATCCCGATATAAACTGCTGCTATGTGTTGTTTTTAGGCCATCTTTGCATAGTGATATCTTTTAGCTCGTTTATCCGAATGATGCAAATGACATGTCCACGTGTTCGTCTTGCCATGCTCTACATGTTGATTGTGTTAGGTTGCATGATAGATTTATTCTTGTCATGAATATACTCGTTGAAAAGTGCTATGTGGCTGTTTAGTTATTAAACTTGTTATGAGATGCCATATTGTTGAGCTCATTGCTATCGTTGTGTTTATCTCCATGATGCATGCTTGTATGTTTCGGAATCACCATCATGTGTACTTTGATGTGGTGCTTACCACTTGCCATGTTTAGTTTCGAGGTGACTTAAACTTGCTCTTTTAGATGCCATGATAAAACTGCTGTTTTAACACTTGGTGGATTTTCACTAAGTCTGTAATTTGTAATGTTCCGATGCCATGTTTGCGTGCTGTTCTAGGACAAACCATGATAGTTTTGGAGTGGATCTTGATGGTTCCTTGTAGTATATATTGTTGGCTATCCATTCATGTTCTCACATGCTTATTTAAGTGGCTGTAGCATATTTAAATTTTGCTCCAAAGTTTCAATAAAATTCTGCTGTCAGAATTTTATTGTCAAGTTCAATATGTCCAAGCTTGTTGCTATTGATCCGTGGCTCCTTTGGGGGTGCACCTTTGGACTTATTTGCTGTAGGATATGTCTAGTTTATGTTCATTCTATTTGCCATGTTGTTTGAGTGCTGTAGCTTATTTTTATAGTGCTCCGATGTTGCTATGTTGCTGTAATTTCCAGCTTTCGCATGTTTCTTGTTTCGGGCATAACTTTTAGCCCGTAGCTCCGTTTTCAGCGAGTCTTATATGAAACTTGATTGATTTTCCGTGTAGATTCATAATCTCCTATTGTTGCCATGTTTTGAAGTGATTTGCTTGAGTGCTATTTTCTGTGCTCCGTGTGCTACCTTAGTGCATCCATCATGCATCCATCATTTTTGAGTGCGCATTGCATATTGTTGATTCGTGCCTTGTGTGATTGTATTGTTTAGAGCCGGAAGCTGAGACCGAGTACGAGTACGAGCACGAGGTTACCAACGAGGTTGAGCACGAGGACCCTTCTTACGATCCGAACGACTACTCTTCAGGCAAGATGACCGAACCCCGATAACATTACTATCTTTGCCTATTGCTAGAGTCTCGATCTATAGTTTTGCCTCGATGCCCATGCTTTTCATGTCAGCATCCTACTTGTAACCATGACCATGTTTAACCACCCTACCTATGCAAACCGTTGCTTGGCTAAGTACGCTTCGCTCATCCCTTCTTATAGCATTGCTAGTTGCAGGTGAAGATCGAAGATGCTTGCTTCATGTTGAAGTTTTGTTAGGTTATATCACACTATATAAATGCTTAAAAATGAAATCATCTATATATTGGCAAGAGTGGAAGGCTAAGCCTTTTGCTTGGTGATTTGTTCCACTCATGCCGTTAGGAATCGTTTAAACCGGTGTTATGTTCCTTGATTATGCGTTCCTAACACGGTTGGGGTGTATGGGACCCCCTCGATAAACCGCTAAGTGCTAAGTCTTTTCCAGCAAGTCCTAACATTGGTACTATTCGCCTAAACAACTAAAACTTTCCGAGGGAGTAATTAACCCGAGGCTTAATTAATTCAACCCCCCCTGGGCCAGTGCTCGATGTGAGTGTTGGTCCAAACTAGAGTCGTGTGCGGGGCCCCCCTTGGCAACTTGGGTATTTCGGCCACTGTATGCTGTGCTCATCCGGTCGTGGCCTGAGACTAGATACGCGCGGCTACTATCAGGGTGTCGACACGCCGGGAGGATTTGCTGGATTAGCCTTACCTTAGTTCGGAGTATCTTGAGCACGGGATTCCGAGAATACTCAGGTCTTCCCACTTTGGAGTTGCGACTCCGCAGATCGTGGGCTTGTAATGGGCCAAGTTGGAACACCCCTGCACGGTTATGAACTTTTGAAAGCCGTGCCCGCGGTTATGTGGCAGATGGGAGCTTGTTAATATCCGGTTGTAGATAACTTGACACATTGTTCTAATACACTACCAGCGTGTGTACCGTGACTGTCAATTTCCGAATAGGGATTCGGGAGTTGAACACGGTGGGGTTATGTTTGTTGAGCTTTAGCTAGGATCACTTCGTGATCACCTCTCGCCCGAGGCACTTCTCTTCTCGCACTCTTTCACGTAAGCTAGTGCTAGTTGCTGCTGCAGACACTTGTTCTTTTCTTCAGCCTTATCCTCACCCAAGGCTTTAATAGTCTTGTTACCCGGGAACGGGATTGCTGAGTCCTCTATGGCTCACAGTTCACCACACCAGATGCAGGTCCGATGGTGAGCTATCCAGGTGATGGCACCGAGCTAGACTGGGAGTATGACGAGGAGCGTAGTCGATACTATGTTCGTTATCCTGATGATCAGTAGTGGAGACTTCTACTAGGATTCGATCCGACCTGTGGATTTTAATTATGTTTGGTATCTTGTCATTTGGATTTTACCCTTAGAGGGCTGTGATGTTTTATTGAATGATGTTTGAGACATGTATTGTATTTGTGTGACGTGGCGAGTGTAAGCCAACTATTTTATATTTTCCATCCCCATCTTTTACATGAGTTGTGCAAAGGTACCAAACTTGCGATCATTCCAGCATGGGGTTATGTCTCTAAGTCGTGCCTCGACACGTAGGAGATATAGTCCCATCCTGGGCATTACAATGTCTTAATCTCAACACATGAGTAGGTGGTTCTCTCTCAGAAAATGAATGGTGGAAGTGTAGGCACGTTCTGGTTGCTCTCTCTCTAATGGAGAGAGGGTGGAGGGGTATATACAACCTCCACACAAAATCCAACCGTTACACACATTTGACCAATCTCGGTGGGACCCAATAATGCAACTCAGTGAGACCGATCAGTTCAAACATGTGAACGTTAGGAATCTCGGTGGGACCGACTGGAACAACTCGGTGGGACCAATGTGCTAGGGCTTAGGGAAAACATCATCTCAGTGGCGCCGATTGCATCGACTCGGTGAGACAAAAGTGAAGCAATAAGCAACAGAGAATCTGTCAAGCCAACTCGGTGAGACCGATTGTATAAACACGGTGAGACCAAAGTGAATGCAACTGATCAAAGCACTTTGGCAAGGCCATTTCGGTGAGAACGAGATCTGTATCGGTCAGACTGACTTGTTAGGGTTTCTGGCAACGGCTATGTCAAATGAACTTGGTGGCTCTGGAGGAAAGAATTGGTGGGGCAGAGTTTGGAATTAGGGTTTAGACATATCTGGATGCAGAAAGTGGCTTAGGGTTTCAGAGCAATATCACTAAGCACTTGAGAAACCAGATCGTTAAGCAACACCGCATTCCCTTTTAATAGTATTGGCTTTCCTATAACCTCAATGTGATCTTGGATCACTAAAATAAAGATGAAGAGTCTTGAGCTTTTGTCAATCTTTGTCGTTAGCATTTTGAGGGGTCCACATCTCCGATCCATGCCATGCCAAACATTGAACATCGTGAAATATTTATCTTGAATGGATATTAGTTCAATGAGCTATATATTGTTTTGAATTACCAAAACCACCCAGGAATTAGTTGCACTTTCAATCTCCACCTTTTTGGTAGTTGATGACAACATATAGATCAAATATTCAACAAATGGTAAAATGAATGAAATACATCGTCGCTTTGAGAAGTATGTGATCAGCACGAGCTCCCCCTAAATTTGTGCATTATTAAAATTTGCGTTTGAATGCAAATGCACAATCGATTAGGATCATGGGTCACTCTTCCATGTCACATACATCTTGGTGGAGCGCACAAAATGATAAGAGTGAAATAACATGCACGCATCACCAAAAAATAAGTGAATGATCATACATAGAATTGATAGAGGTAAGCATTAAGGACACATTAAGCATAGTATGATCAATCACACAACCAAACCTAGTATCTCACGAGCATCAAGCAAATATGTAGCACGAATGAAACGAACGAAGTAGCAAGGCAATAAAAAACAAAGAGGCAAAAGACTATCTCTCTCTCGAAGCCTATGATCTATACATTTTCTCCCCCTTTGGCAACAAGTTACCAAAAACCTTGAAACTATATAGAGCTATACGTCTCTCTAGGCACGATCCTCTGGAGCTCCGGAAGGGGTCTTTTGGCTTGTGACTTCGGTGTGTGTAGATGTCGGGAGAGAACTACATCTGCAAAGGCTTCTGATGATGTCTGATTCACAGTGTAAACATTGGAGGTGGCACTGGTGCAGTGGTGGTAGGAGCAGAATGAGTGGTCCTCGCGTATGCAACTGGCACGGCTGAAGATCTAGCTTCCCTTGGCACAGTCTGAAACCTGTTGGTAGTGGTGTGCTCACCTCCATTCATAGCATCATCTCGAAGCTTCTCCACAACAGACTGGATCTTTGTGACCTTGACATCAAGATTGTAGATCTTATCTTACACTATCCACTCTAGACTCTCCCGATTCTTGGCTACGTTGGCCAGACTTTGCTTCGAGCAAATATGTAATTTCTTCTTTCTTGGTCTTGATATTAGTTATTGGGGCATTTGGTGCAGTGGCTTCCTTTGCTGCTCTTACTGCTGCTTGAGCCTTCTCTTGGGCCTCAACAGATGTAGGGTGTAAAGCATCCATCACCACTACATTGTCCTCGAACTCTGGCTGAAGAGGGAGGTGCTCATAGTCTAGTAGATATGTGCATGTACCAACCTTGGAGTTGATAAGCAGCTGAATGTGTGGGGCATATCCACATGACCTATTCTAGTCAGCAGTTGTTCTCTTGATCGTCTCTACAATCAAACTCAGCACCTTGAAATTTCTCGGGACTTCAAATAAGTGAAGAAGTTTGATGGAATGGCCATGGATCTTTCTCTCATCTCCAGACTTGGGCAGTAGAGTGTGCCTCAAGATATAGTTTGTTGTGCCCAAACCAGCAAGCAAGTGATAGGCAGATCCAAGCTTGTATGTTTCCAAATCCTTGTCAGGAATGGGCTTGTACATGTTGGCCATAGAGTTGTGACCAATCCTCGACTTGCCATACACATCAACATCTCCTTCTACTTCCTCAGGGGCATGAATAAGTGCAGCCCACTCAGACATGGAGGACTGGTATCCGGTGCCCTCAGTCATCCATACAATCCTTCCATCTGGATAATAGTGTGTTGTGGAATAGAACTCAATGATCATCTCATCATTCCATTCGGTTAATTTCTGTCCAACAAACTTGTCAACACCTGTGATTTTGAAACTCTCATGAACATGGGGGAAGTAGTCTTCATTAGCATCAATATACTTCCAGTCCACTCATTTCATGTCACTGACTATAGGCTTCTTGTCAAGCAACACTGTCTCATAGAAATCTTGTTGTTCACGGGTGTGAAAATGGTAATCACAAGCTGTCCTTCTCCTTGCAGAATATGGATAAACTTTTCTCGATTCTCTCAGTCCACTGTCCTTCCCGAGTTTCATATTCTCAGCAACTGGATGAGCATCATTGTGATCTGGAATCTTGGGCTTCAACTTCCTGAGCACTAGTGGCTCCTCGTCACTCTGAACTTCAGGCAGTGGGGCCTTATTCTTCTCATAAGCTGGAATGTTTCTAGTTGACCTCTTGGGTGCAGGGGCAGGCCCAGGATTTTGAGGGTGTGTATTTAAAAATTCAAAGGCAGTTTTTTGAAAGCCAAAGCCTTGTTTTAGCGTATAAAACTAATTCTGTTACCATTGTTGGCTTCCTAGTCTACTAGAGGGTGTTCTCTTCAACAAACTCTATTAGAAATAGGCTAAGAATCATGAGATAGGAGAGAAATCAATAACCAACATCTAATTAGCAAGATGAATTTAGTTCAACTAATAATTGACATAAGAGGAGCTACCCCAAATACCAATTTTAAAACTCACAATGTATTAACACTTGTAAACAGATTTAATTTTGATGAATAGATCATACATACTGCTAGATGAACCTAGGGCTTAAAATTGAAGACTGATGCATGCAAAGATCGGTACCATATGGAGCAAGGGATGGATTCGTGCAGCTAGAATCTGGATGATCCGTCGTATTGCGCCACCCGCCCATGCATGCCGACGTCCGTGCGAACATGTGATTGCCGATGGCAATCAGCTATACCGCCTGGCGAGCTTGCTTGCGAACAGAATTTGGAGAATAGGGGAAGGGCACTGCCGGTTCGTCTCCTGAGTCAATAGGTTTTCCTTTGCCCGAAGGTAACTAAACCAACGATTCATGCATTGCTTCTGCGTGTGCACAGTGTAGCCCGGAGGGATTTGTCCTATGGGTCATGTCGTGGGTGGTGAGAGCGAACAGCAAACTGGGCTAGCCTATGTTTCTAGGCTATATTGGTTAGCTAGAATGGTTATTTCATCTATTTTTTTTCTTGTATATACATAGGATATACACTATATATACCTAGTTTTTTGTACAAAAATAATGGGTATTCAACTGAATACCCTTGAATTGAGGTGGGCCCGCCCCTGCTTGGGTGCAGAAGTCTTAGGCATAGACTTAGCCTTAGAGGGAGCATCAACTGACTTTATGGCATCTCCCATGAGTTCCTGAGCTTTAGCTGGAGGTGTCGCATCTTGCTCTTGCTCTTCCTCTTCTTCATCATCACCCCCTCATGGAAGGCTTCCCAAGAACTGTGGATGTAGTCTTCCTAGCCATCTTCTTCTTCTTACCAGGAGCTTCTTCATCACTTGGATCCTCAAGTGTGAACTCCATGGTTTCTTGGACAACTGAAGCTTTCCGAGGTTTTGAAGTAGGAGCTCTATTCTTAGCAGTCTTCTACATAGGCTTGGAAGTGGCTGCAAAGGCATATTACTTTTTGACCACATACTTCTTCTTTGAAGTGCCATGTCTGTAATGAGTCATCGTCCTCACTGTCTGAGGTTCTCTTCTTCCTTGTCTTGGTGGCAGCTTTTGGAAGATTGCTTGGAGTACTTCTGCTGCCCTCAGCATAGCTCAAACTAGGGCTAGAGCCCTCACTGAGATCAACATCATGTTCAGACATGTTCTGGCTATCACTGGCACTAGACATCTTGCAAACACAGACCCTGTGAACATATGGATATAGATAGAGTAGATGAGCATCACAAAATGCAGACATTTTCCAAAAAAATTGAGTGCAAACTTTAGTTTTAGCTTTTCACAGAATTCATTTGGGAGCTACCGAGTTGATCATCTCGGTGACACCGAAGCATACCTAGAACCTGAACACACAATTTTGGTCGGACCGAGTTGTGGTTCGGTGGCTCCGAGATGCTAGGGTTTCACTAAGACTTTACTTTCGGTCTCACCGATTAGTACGTTTCTGTTGGGAAACGTTGCATTGGAAACAAAAAAAAAATCTACGCACATGCAATGATCTGTCCATGGAGATGCATAGCATTGAGGGGGAGAGTGTGTCTACGTACCCTCGTAGACTATAAGCGGAAGCGTTTCACAACGTGGTTGATGTAGTCGAATTTCTTCGTGCTTCAACTGATCAAGTATCGAACACACGACACCTCCGCATTCTGCACACGTTTAGCTCGGTGATGTCCCTCGCCTTCTTGATCCAGCAAGACATCAAGGTAGTAGATGAGTTCCGTCAGCACGACGGCGTGGTGACGGTGATGGTGAAGTGATCTCCGTAGGGCTTCACCTAAGCACTATGAAAATATGACCGAGGTGTAAACGGTGGAGGGGTCGCCGCACATGGCTAACAATTGATCTGGTGTGTGCTAGGCGCCCCCTCCCACATATATATATAGGTGGGAGGGGGAGGGGAGGAAGCTTAGCGCACCACATAGGTGGCCGGCCCACCCTAGGGCTCCCGCCCTGGCCGCGCCCCCTGCCATGTATCCCCAAGGGGGAAGGAACGAGGGGGAGAGGGAAGGAAGTGGGAATCCTAAACCACACTTTCCTTTCCCTTCCCCCTTCCCTTGTCCTCCTCCTATGGCCGACCCTATAGGGTGCACCAGGACCTTGTGGATTGGTGTGTTCCTTCACATGGCCCATATGGCCCATAGGATTGTCGAGGGTACCCAGTGACCCGATAAGTACCCAATACCCTCCGGAACACTTCCCGTGTCCGAATACCATCGTCCTATATAAACATCTTTACCTCTCAACCATTTCGAGACTCCTCATCATGTCCACGATCTCATCCGGGACTCCAAACAACATTCAGTCACCAAATCACATAACTCATATAACACTATATCGTCAACGAACGTTAAGCATGTGGACCCTATGGGTTTGAGAACTATGTAGACATGACCGAGACACCTCTCCGATCAATAACCAGTAGCGGAACCTAGATGACCATATTGGCTCCTACATATTCTGTGAAGATCTTTATCGGTTGAACCGTTATGACAACATACACAATTCCCTTTGTCCGTTGGTATGTTACTTTCCCGAGATTCGATCGTCGGTATCTCTATACCTAGTTCAATCTCGGTACCGACAAGTCTTTTTACTCGTTCCGTAATACATCATCCCGTGACTAACTCATTAGTTATTTGCTTGCAAGGATTATTATGATGTGTATTACCGAGAGGGCCCAGAGATACCTCTCTGATACTGGGAGTGACAAATCCTAATCACGATTCATGCCTAATCCAACAAAACACCTTCGGAGATACCTGTAGAGCATCTTTATAATCACCCAGCTACATTGCGACGTTTTATAGCACACAAGGTATTCCGCCGGTATCCAAGAGTTGCATGATCTCATAGTCAAAGGAATATGTATTTGACATACATGAAAGAAGTAGCAATAAAATGTATGATCAAATGCTAAGATAATGGATGGATCTGGTCCATCACATCATTCTCATAATGATTTGATCCCGTTATCAAATGACAACTCATGTCCATGGTTATGAAACCTTAACCATCTTTGATTAATGATCTAGTCTAGTAGAGGCTTACTTGGGACACAATATTTGTTTATGTATTCACACATGTATTTAGGTTTCCGGTCAATATAATTCTAGCATTAATACTAGACCTTTATCATGAATAAGGAAATATAAAATAATAATAACTTTATTATTGCTTCTAGGGCATATTTTCACCAGTCTTCCACTTGCACTGGAGTCAATAATCTAGATTACATTGTAATGAATCTGACACCCATGGAGTCTTGGTGATGATCATGTTTTGCCCGTGGTAGAGGCTTAGTCAATGGGTCTGCAACATTCATATTCGTATGTACTTTGTAAATTTCTATGTCTCCATCCTTCACCTTTTCACGAATGGAGTTGAAGTGTCTCTTGATGTATTTTGTTCTCTTGTGAAACCTGGATACCTTTGCCAAGGCACTTGCTCCAGTGTTGTCACAAAAGATTGTCATTGGACCTGATGCACTAGGTATTACACCTAGATCGGATATGAACTCCTTCATCCAGACTCCTTCATGTGCTGCTTCCAAAGCAGCTATATACTCCACTTCACACGTAGATCCCATCGTGACGCTCTGCTTGGAACTGCACCAACTGACAGCTCCACCTTTCAATATAAATACGTATCCAGTCTGTGACTTAGAGTCATCCGGATCTGTGGCGAAGCTAGCATTGACGTAACCCTTTACGATGAGTTCTTCGGCACTTCCATAAACGAGAAACATATCCTTCGTCCTTTTCGGGTACTTCAAGATGTTCTTGACCGTTGTCCAGTGATCCACTCCTGGATTACTTTGGTACCTCCCTGCCAAACTTATGGCAAGGCACAGATAAAGTCTGGTACATAGCATAACATACATGATAGAACCTATGGCTGAGGCATAGGGAACGACTTTCATTTTCTCTTTATCTTCTGAAGTGGTCGGGCATTGAGTCTGACTCAATTTCACACCTTGTAACACATGCAAGAACCCTTTCTTTGACTGATCCATTTTGAACTTCTTCAAAACTTTTTCAAGGTATGTGCTTTCCGAAAGTCATATTAAGCTTCTTGATCTATCTATATAGATCATGATGCCCAATATATAAGCAGCTTCACCGAGGTCTTTCATTGAAAAATTCTTATTCAAGTATCCTTTTATGCTATCCAGAAATTGTACATCAGTTCCACAACAATATGTCATCCACATATAATATCAGAAATGCTATAGAGCTCCCACTCACTTTCTTGTAAATACGGTCTTCACCGCGAGTCTGTATAAAACCATATGCTCTGATCACCTCATCAAAGCGTATATTCCAACTCCGAGATGCTTGCACCAGTCCATAGATGGATCGCTGGAGCTTGCACACTTTGTTAGCATCTTTAGGATCGACAAAACCTTATGGTTGCATCATATACAACTCTTCTTTCAGATATCCATTAAGGAATGCAGTTTTGACATCCATTTGCCAGATTTCATAATAAAAAAATGCGACAATTGCTAACATGATTCGAACAGAGTTAAGCATCGCTACGGGTGAGAAAGTCTCATCGTAGTCAACTCCTTGAACTTGTGAAAAACCTTTTGCGACAAGTCAAGATTTATAGACAGTAACATTACAATCAGCGTCAGTCTTCTTCTTGAAGATCCGTTTATTCTCTATGGCTTGCCAATCATCGAGCAAGTCCACCAAAGTCCATACGTTGTTCTCATACATGGATCCTATATCAGATTTCATGGCCTCAAGCCATTTTTCGGAATTTGGGCTCGCTCATCATAGCTTCTTCATAGTGCAAAGGTTCGTTGTTGTCTAACAACATGACTTCCAGGACAGGGTTACCATACCACTCTGGCGCGGTACGTGTTCTGGTCGACCTTCGTGGTTCATTACTAACTTGATCCGGAGTTTCATGATCATTATCATTAACTTCTTCTCTAGTTGGTTTAGGCATCATGGGAACAGTTTTCTCTGATGATCTACTTTCTAATTTGAGCGAAGGTACAATTACCTCATCAAGTTCTACTTTTCTCCCACTCACTTCTTCCGAGAGAAACTCCTTCTCTAGAAAGGACCCATTCTTAGCAACAAAAATCTTGCCTTCAGATCTGTGGTAGAAGGTGTACCCAACAGTTTATTTTGGGTATCCTATTAAGACGCACTTCTCCGATTTGGGCTCGAGCTTATCAGGCTGAAGCTTTTTGACATAAGCATCGCAACCCCAAACTTTAAGAAACGACAACTTTGGTTTCTTGCCAAACCATAGTTCATACGGTGTCGTCTCAATAGATTTAGATGGTGCCCTATTTAACGTGAATGCAACTGTCTCTAATGCATAATCCCAAAACAATAAAGGCAAATCGTTAAGAGACATCATAGAACGCACCATATCCAATAGAGTACGGTTATGACGTTCGAACACACCATTACACCGTGGTGTTCCAGGTGGCGTGAGCTGCGAAACTATTCCACATTGATTCAAATGAAGACCAGACTCGTAACTCAAATATTCGCCTCCGCGATTGGATCATAGAAACTTTATTTTCTTTTTTCGATGATTCTCTACTTCACTCTGAAATTCTTTGAACTTTTCAAATGTTTCAGACTTGTCTTTCATCAAGTGATATACCCATATCTACTCAAATCATTTGTGAAGGTGAGAAAATAACGATACCCACCGCGTGCTTCAATACTCATCGGACCGCATACATCGGTATGTATTGTTTCCAATAAGTCATTAGCTCGCTCCATTGTTCTATAGAACGGAGTTGTAGTCATCTTGCCCATGAGGCGTGGTTCACAAGTATCAAAGGATTCATAATCAAGTGATTCCAAAAGTCTATCTGCATGGAGATTCTTCATGCGCTTTACACCAATATGACCTAATGGCAGTGCCACAAGTATGTTGCACTATCATTATCAACTCTGCATCTTTTGGCATCAATATTATGAATATGTGTATCACTACAATCAATATTCAACAAGAATAGTCCATTCCTCAAGGGTGCATGACCATAAAAGATATTACTCATACAAATAGAACAACCATTATTCTCTGACTTAAATTAATAACCGTCTCACTCAAACAAGATCCATATATAATGTTCATGCTCAATGCAGGCACCAAATAACAATTATTTAGGTCTAAAACTAATCCCGAAGGTTGATGTAGAGGTAGCATGCTGACGGCGATCACATCGACCTGGGAACCATTCCTGATGCGCATCGTCACCTCGTCCTTGGCCAATCTTCGTTCAATTCGCAGCTCATGTTTCGAGTTACAAATACGAGTAACGGAACCAGTATCAAATACCCAGGCGCTGCTATGAGCACTAGTAAGGAACACATCAATAACATGTATATCAAATATACCTTTGTTCACTTTGCCATCCTTCTTATCCACCAAATATTTGGGGGAGTTCCACTTCCAGTGACCATTACCTTTGCAGTAGAAGCACTCAGTTTCAGGCTTAGGACCAGCTTTCGGTTTCTTTGTGAGAGTGGCAACCTGTTTGCCGTTCTTCTTGAAGTTCCCTTTCTTTCCTTTGCCCTTTTTACTGAAACTAGTGGTCTTGTTAACCATCAACACTTGATGCTCCTTTTTTATTTCTACCTTCGCCGGTTTCAGCATCGCGAAGAGCTCGGGAATTGATTTCTCCATCCCTTGCATATTATAGTTCATCACGAAGCCTTTGTAGCTTGGTGGCAATGATTGAAAAACTCTGTCAATAACACTCTCAGGTGGAAGGGAAATTCCGAACTGAGTCAAGTGGTTATGATACCCGGACATTTTGAGTATGTGTTCACTGACAGAACTATTCTCCTCCATCTTGCAGCTATAGAACTTGTTGGAGACTTCATATCTCTCAACCCGGGCATTAGCTTGAAATATCAATTTCAGCTCCTGGAACATCTCATATGCTACATGAAGTTCAAAATGTCTTTGAAGTCCCGGTTCTAAGCCTTAAAGCATGACACACTGAACTATAGAGTAGTCATCACTTCGCGCTTGCCAGATGTTCATAGCATCCAGGTTAGCGGGAGTGGGTGGGTCACCTAGCGGTGCATCAAGGACATAATTCTTCTGTGCAGCAATGAGGCTAATCCTCAAGTTATGCACCCGGTCCGTGTAGTTACTACCATTATCTTTCAACTTAGCTTTATCTAGGAACGCATTAAAATTCAAGGGACGGTAGCATGGGACATTGATCTACAACATAGATATGCAAATACTATCAGGACTAAGTTCATGATAAATTAAATTCAATTAATCAAAATACTAATGAACTCCCCCTTAAATTAACATCCCTCGGGTTAACTAAGTGATACACAATCCAAATTAATTAAACCATGTCCGATCATCACGTGAGATGGAGTAGTCGTCAATGGTGAACATCTCTATGTTGATCATATATACTATATGACTCATGTTCGACCTTTTGGTCTCCAGTGTTCCGAAGCCATGTTTGTACATGCTAGGCTCTACAAGTTTAACCCAAGTATTCTGCGTGTGTAAAACTGTCTTACACCCGTTGTATGTGAACATAGAGTCTATCACACCCAATCATCACATGGTGTCTCGAAACGATGAGCTGTAGCAACGGTGCATACTTAGGGAGAACACTATTATCCTGAAATTTAGTGAAGGGATCATCTTATAATGCTACCGCCGATCTAAGCAAAACAAGGTGCATAAAGGATAAACATCACATGCAATCAAATATGTGACATGATATGGCCATCATCATCTTGTGCTTTTGATCTCCATCTCCAGAGCATCGTCATGATCTCCATCGTCACCGGCTCGACACCTTGATCTCCATTGTAGCGTCGTGGTCGTCTCGCCAACTATTGTTGCTACGACTATTGCTAACTCATAGCGATAAAGTAAAGCAATTACATGGCGTTTGCATTTCATACAATAAAGATACAACCATAAGGCTACCGCCGGTTGCTGATAATTTACAAAAGATGCTCATCTCATACAATAGCGTATAACTTATCACGTCTTGACCATATCACATCACAACATGCCCTGCAAAAACAAGTTAGACGTCCTCTACTTTGTTGTTGCAAGTTTTACGTGGATGCTAAGTGCTTCTAGCAAGAACCGTTCTTACCTACAGTATAAAACCACAATGATGATTTATCAAGTTTGTTGTTTTAAACTTCAACAAGGACCAACCGTAGTCAAATTTGATTCGACTAAAGTAGGAGAAACAGACACTCGCCAGCCACCTTTATGCAAAACAAGTTGCATGTCTGTCGGTGGAACCGGTCTCACGTACGTGGACATGTAAGCTTGGTCCGGGCCACTTCATCTTATGATGCCACTGAATCAAAATAAGACATTGGTGGTAAGCAGTATGAAGATCACCGCCCACAACTCTTTGTGTTCTTCTCGTGCAAATCATCTACGCATATACCTGGTTCTCATGCCACTGTTGGGAAACGTTGCATAGAAAACAAAAAAAAATCTATGCACACACAATGATTTATCCATGGAGATGCATAGCAACGAGGGGGAGAGTGTGTCTACATACATACCCTCGTAGACCGTAAGCGGAAGCATTTCACAACGCGGTTTATGTAGTCAAACTTCTTCGTGCTTCAACCAATCAAGTAACGAACGCACGGCACCTCCACGTTCTGCACATGTTCAACTCGGTGCTACTTCTCGAGCTTGCGTTGTATTCCCTCGAAGAGGAAAGGGTGATGCAACACAGTAGCATAAGTATTTTCCTCAGTTTTTGAGAACCAAGGTATCAATCCAATAGGAGACCACGCGCGAGTCCCTCGCACCTGCACAAACAAATAAGAACTTCACAGCCAACGCGATAAGGGGTTGTCAATCCCTTTACGGTCACTTACGAAAGTGAGATATGATAGATATGACAGTTTGATATTTTTGTTATTTTTGGATATAAGAACAAAAAGTAAAAACGGAAAAGTAAAGTAGATTGTAGATTGATATGTTGAGAATAGACCCGTGGGCCATAGGTTTCACTAGTGGCTTCTCTCATGATAGCAGAATTCTACGGTGGGTAAACGAATTACTATCGAGCAATTGATAGAAAAGCGAATATTTATGAGAATATCTAGGCATGATCATTATATATAGGCATCACGTCCGTTACAAGTAGACAGAAACGATTATGCATCTACTACTATTACTCCACACATCGACCGCTATCCAGCATGCATCTAGAGTATTAAGTTCATAAGAACAGAGTAACGCCTTAAGCAAGATGACATGATGTAGAGGGATAAACTCAAGCAATATGATATAAACCCCATCTTTTTATCCTCGATGGCAACAATACAATACATGCCTTGCTGCCCCTACTGTCACTCGGAAAGGACACCGCAAGATTGAACCCAAAGCCAAGCACTTCTCCCATTGCAAGAACTATAGATCTAGTAGGCCAAACCAAACCAATAATTCGAAGAGACTTGCAAGGATATTATAATCATACATAAAATAATTCAGAAAAGAACCAAATATTTCTCATAGATAATCTTGATCATAAACTCACAATTCATCGGATCTCCACAAACACACCGCAAAAAGAGATTACATCAAATAGATCTCCTCGAAGACCGAGGAGAACTTGGTATTGAGATCCAAAGAGAGAGCCATCTAGGTACTAACTATGGACCCGAAGTGTGATGGCCTGGCTTAATAGGGATGATAGACTACTCATATCAATAAGGAATTCCTTCTTTTCTGGGAGCCCATTCGGATAGAACTCCAAAGTTAAGCGTGCTCAGCTTGGAGTAGTTTCAGGATGGGTGACCGACCGGGAAGTTGCTCCCGGGTGCGCACGAGTGAGGACAAAGTGCGCAGAAAAGACTAGTATTGATATGTGGGGTCAGTCTAGATCCCGCCAGGAGTAACGACAACCGGCGGGTGTGTCCGGGGCGTTACAAGTTGGTATCAGAGCCGACCCTCGCGGTTACACGGATGTTTGCGGACAGTTTGCAGTCATGTTGTGCATGACGTTTGTGACCCGTCGTGGCACACGGCATGGCACATGTGCTGTCCTGGAAGCACAGACGGTTGTGCCAAGAGGGAACGTTCCTGTGGCCCGACGAGGACGTCGGTTCCTCTGAGTGAGGGTGTATGTGATGGCCTGGCTTAATAGGAATGATAGACTACTCATATCAATAAAGAATTCCTTCTTTTCCGGGAGCCCATTCGGATAGAACTCCAAAGTTAAGCGTGCTCAGCTTGGAGTAGTTTCAGGATGGGTGACCGACCGGGAAGTTGCTCCCGGGTGCGCACGAGTGAGGACAAAGTGCGCAGAAAAGACTAGTATTGATATGTGGGGTCAGTCTAGATCCCACCAGGAGTAACGACCACCGGCGGGTGTGTCCGGGGCGTTACACGAAGGTCTGTTGTAAACTACTCACAACTCATGGTGAGGCGATGGTGTTGATGTAGAAGCACTCCGTGGTAGATCCCCCCTACGGCGGAGCCCCGGAACAGGCCCCAAGATGGGATCTCACGGGAATAGAAGGTTGCGGCGGTGGAACTAGGGTTTTATCTGTTGTTCTGATGTTTTCGGGGCACATGGGTATATATAGGAGGAAGGAGGGCACCGGGGGCCAGGTGTGGGGCCCACGAGACAGGGGGGCGCGCCCTGTAGGGGGGGGGGGGCGTGCCCCCACCCTCGTGGACACCACGGCAGCCCTATTCCATGATTCTCATGTCTCTCGTGCAGATTTTGCTCCAAAAATATCTCTCCCGAAGGTTTCATTCCGTTTGATATTCCTTTTTTGTAAAACCCTGAAATAGGCAAAAAACAACAATCTGGACTGGGCCTTTGGGTTAATAGGTTAGTCCCAAAAATAATATAAAAGTGTATAACAAAGCCCATTAAACATCCAAAACATCATAAATAATAGCATGGAACAATAAAAAATTATAGATACGTTGGAGACGTATCAAGCATCCCCAAGCTTAATTCCTGCTCGTCCTCGAGTAGGTAATGATAAAAATAGAATTTTTGATGTGGAATGCTAACCAACATAATTTTCAATGTAGTTCTCTTTATTGTGGCATGAATGTTCAGATCTGAAAGGTTCAAGACAAAAGTCTATATTGACATAAGAAATAATAATACTTCAAGCATACCAACAAAGCAATCATGTCTTCTCAAAATACTATGGCTAAAGAAAGTTATCCCTACAAAATCATATAGTCTGGCTATGCTCCCTCTTCATCACTCAAAATAGTCATATCATGCACAACCCCGGTTTCAGCCAAGCACTTGTTTTCATACTCAATTCTTTCAAACCTTTCAAGTTTCACGCAATACATGAGCATGAGCCATGTATATAGCACTATGGGTGGAATAGAGTGGTGGTTGTGGAGAAGACAAAAAGGAGGGAGATAGTCTCACATAGACTAGGCGTATCAACGGGCTATGGAGATGCCCATCAATAGATATCAATGTGAGTGAGTAGGGATTGCCATGCAACGGATGCACTAGAGCTAAATGTGTATGAAAGCTCAACAAAAGAAACTAAGTGGGTGTGCATCCAACTTGCTTGCTCACGAAGACCTAGGGCATTTGAGGAAGCCCATCGTTGGAATATACAAGCCAAGTTCTATAATGAAAAATTCCCACTAGTATATGAAAGTGACTAAACACGAGACTCTCTATCATGAAGAACATGGTGCTACTTTGAAGCACAAGTGTGGAAAAAAAGATAGTAGCAATTGTCCCTTTTCTTTTCTTTTCTTTTTTTTTCTTTTTTTTGGAGGGTCCTTTTCTTTTGTTTGGCCTTTCCTCACATGGGACAATGCTCTATAATGATGATCATCACACTTTTGTTGATTTATAACTCGATATTACAACTCGATACTAGAACAAAGTATGACTCTATATGAATGCCTCCAGCGGTGTACCGAGATGTGCAATGAATCAAGAGTGACATGTATGAAAAATTATACATGGTGGCTTTGCCACAAATACGATGTCAACTACATGATCATGCATGGAAATATGACAATATGAAGCGTGTCATATGAATAGAATGGTGGAAAGTTGCATGGTAATATATCTCGGAATGGCTATGGAAATGCCATGATAGGTAGATATGGTGGCTGTTTTGAGGAAGGTATATGGTGGCTGTTTTGAGGAAGGTATATGGTGGCTGTTTTGAGGAAGGTATATAGTGGGTGTATGGTACCGGCGAAAGTTGCGCGGTACAAGAGAGGCTAGCAATGGTGGAAGGGTGAGAGTGCGTATAATCCATGGACTCAACATTACTCATAAAGAACTCATATACTTATTGCAAAAATTTACGAGTCATCAAAACAAAGAAATCAATGCATTCTCCTAGGGGGGAGGTTGGTAGGAGTTAACCATCACGCGCCCCTGACCTACACACAAAGGACGACACTCTACAAATACCTCATGCTCTAACTTCGTCACATAGCGGTTCACCATACGTGCATGCATGCTACGGGAATCGCAAACTTTAACACAAGTATTTCTCAATTTCATAATAACTCCACTAGCATGACTCTAATATTACTATCCTCATATCTCAAAACAATTATCAAGCATCCAACTTCTCATCATATTCAATGCACTTTATGTGAAAGTTTTTACTACATTCATCTTGGATGCCTATCATGTTAAGGCTAGTTTTATAGCCAAAGTACATTACCATGCTGTTCTAATAGACTCTCAAAAGGATCTAAGTGAAGCATGAGAGATCAACAAGTTCTTCACAATAAAATCACCTCCGTGCTCTAAAGATATAAGTGAAGCACATAGAGCAAACTATTGAACTCAGAAGATATAAGTGAAGCACATAGAGTGTTCTAACAATTCCTAGGCCATATTTATCTCTCTCAAAAAGGTGTGTCCGACAAGGATGGTTGTGTCAAACTAACAAGCAAAGACTCAAATAATACATGACGCTCCAAGTAAAACACATATCATGTGGTGAATAAAAATATAGTCCCGAGTATAGTTACCGATAGATGAAGACGAAAGAGGGGATGCCTTCCGGGGCATCCCCAAGCTTAGGCTTTTGGTTGTCCTTGAATTTTACCTTGGGGTGCCTTGGGCATCCCCAAGCTTAGGCTCTTGCCACTCTTTGTTCCGTAGTCCATCAAAGCAATACCCAAAACTTGAAAACTTCACAACACAAAACTTAGACAAAAATATCGTGAGCTCCGTTAGTATAAGAAAACAAACCACCACTCAAAGGTACTGTAATGAACTCATTATTTGTTTATATTGGTGTTAAACCTACTGTATTCCAACTTGTCTATGATTCATATCCTCCAATACTACTCATAGATTCATCAAAATAAGCAAACAACACACGAAAAACAGAATTGTCAAAAATAGAACAGTCTGTAGTAATCTATAACTTTCGCATACTTATGTAACTCCAAAAAATTGAAATAAATTGGTAAACATGAGGAATTTGTCTATTAATCATCTGGAAAAAGAATCAACTAAATAGCACACTCCAGTAAAATATGGTGACTATTCCAGCGAGCGCTAACGATTCTGTTTTTCACAGCAGGATCATATAAACTTCACACAAGTCTCCCCAAAGCTTCTACTTGGCACAAACACTAACTAAAACACAAAACCACATCTAAACAGAAGCTAGATGCAATATTTATTCCTAAACAGAAGCAAAAACAAAAAATATAAAATTGGGTTGCCTCCCAACAAGCGCTATCGTTTAACTCCCCTAGCTAGGCACGATACTAGGATAGATCTAGGTATTGCCATCTTTGGAAGGCAATCCATAAGTGGCTCTCATAATATATTCATAAGGTAATTTTATTTTCTTTCTAGGAAAGTGTTCCATGCCTTTCCTTAATGGAAATTGGAATCTAATATTTCCTCCCTTCATATCAATAATTGCACCAATCGTTCTAAGGAAAGGTCTACCAAGAATAATAGGACATGAAGGATTGCAATTTATATCAAGAACAATGAAATCAACGGGAAAATAATCCCTATTGGCAACAATAAGAACATCATTGATCCTTCCCATAGGTTTCTTAATGGTGGAATCTGCAAGGTGCAAATTTAAAGAACAATCATCAAGCTCATGGAAACCTAACAGATCACACAAAGTTTTTGGGATAGTGGAAACACTTGCACCCAAATCACACAAAGCAAAGCATTCATGATCTTTAATTTTAATTTTAATAGTAGGTTCCCACTCATCATAAACCTTTCTAGGGATAGAAACTTCTAATTCAAGTTTTTCTTCATAGGATTGCATCAAAGCATCAACTATGTTTTTGGTAAAAGCTTTATTTTGACTATAAGCATGCAGAGAGTTTAGTACGGATTACAACAAGGAAATACAATCAATCAAAGAGCAATTATCATAATTGATTCCCTTGAAATCCAAAGTAGTGGGTTCATCACTATGCAAAGTTTTAATCTCTTCAATCCCACGTTTAACAATTTTAGCTTCAAGATCCAAAAACTCCGAATCATTGGGACACCTTTTAATCAATGTAGACTCATCTCCAATCCCATCTTTATCAAGATTCATACTAGAAAACAAGGATCTAATAGGAGACACATCAATAAATTTCAGATCTTCATCTTTATTTCCATGATAGCGAGAAGAACACGCTTTTATATAACTCTCTTTTTAGCACGCATCCTAGCGGTTCTTTCTTTACATTCATCAATGGAAATTCTCACGGCTTTGAGAGACTCATTGATATCATGCTTAGGTGGAATAGATCTAATTTTCAAAGAATCAACATCAAGATTAATTCTATCCACACTTCTAGCCAATTCATCAATCTTAAACAATTTTTCTTCAAGCAAAGCATTGAAATTCTTTTGCGAATTCATAAACTCCTTAACACTATTTCCAAATTCAGAAGGCATCTTTCCATAAGAGTTATTGTAGGAATTACCATAATTAATAGAGGAATTACTAGGAAAAGGCCTAGGATTAAAGTTTCCTCTATAAGCATTGTTACCAAAATTATTCCTACCAACAAAATTCACATCTAAAGATTCATTATTGTTTTCAATGAACGTGGATCAAGGCATATCATTAGGATGAGAAGAAGCACTCTTAGAAGCAAATAATTTCATAAGTTCATCCATCTTTCCACTCAAAACACTAATCTCTTCAATAGCATGAACTTTTTTTTACTAGTAGATCTTTCGGTGTGCCATTGAGAATAATTAACCATAATATTATCTAGGAGTTTGGTAGCTTCTCCTAAGGTAGTTTCCATAAAAGTGCCTCCTGCAGCCGAATCTAAAAGATTTCTAGAAGCAAAATTTAAGCCAGCATAAAAGTTTTGGATAATCATCCATAAGTTCAAACCATGTGTAGGGCAATTACGTATCATTAATTTCATTCTCTCCCAAGCTTGTGCAACATGCTCATGATCTAGTTGCTTAAAATTCCTAATATCGTTTCTAAGAGAGATGATCTTACCAGGAGGGAAATACTTAGAGATAAAAGCATATTTGCACTTATTCCACGAATCAATACTATTTCTAGGCAAAGAGGAAAACCAAGTTTTAGCACGATCTCTAAGTGAAAACGGCAATAACTTCAATTTAACAATATCGTTATCCGTATCCCTTTTTTTGCATCACACAAATGAACAAAGTTGTTTAGATGGGTAGCGGCATCTTCACTAGGAAGGACGGAAAATTGATCTTTCATGACAAGATTCAACAGAGCAGCATTGATCTCACAAGATTCAGCATCGGTAATAGGAGCAATCGGAGTGCCAATAAAATCAATATTGTTGGTTTTAGAAAATTCACACAATTTGGTATTGTTCTGAGCCATAATGACAAGCAAGCAATCCAACACACAAGAAGACAAGAAGCAAGCGAACGAAAAACACATGGCAAAAAGACGAGCAAATAAAACGGCAAGAGTGAAGTGGGGGGAGAGGAAAACGAGAGGCAAATAAATGTAATGTGAAGGATAAGGGTTTGTGATAGGTACTTGGTATATTACTTTTGCGTAAGCCTCCCCGGCAACGGCGTCAGAAATTCTTCTTGCTACTTCTTGAGCTTGCGTTGTATTCCCTCGAAGAGGAAAGGGTGATGCAGCACAGCAGCGTAAGTATTTCCCTCAGTTTTTGAGAACCAAGGTATCAATCCAGTAGGAGACCACGTGCGAGTCCCTTGCACCTGCACAAACAAATAAGAACTTCGCAGCCAACGCGATAAGGGGTTGTAATTCCCTTCACGGTCACTTATGAAAGTGAGATCTGATAGATATGATAGTTTGATATTTTTGGTATTTTTGGATATAAGAACATAAAGTAAAAAAAGGAAAAGTAAATTAGATTGTAGATTGATATGTTGAGAATAGACCCGGGGGCCATAGGTTTCACTAGTGGCTTCTCTCATGATAGCAGAATTCTACGATGGGTAAACGAATTACTATCGAGCAATTGATAGAAAAGCGAATACTTATGAGAATATCTAGGCATGATCATTATATATAGGCATCACGTCCGTAACAAGTAGACCGAAACGATTCTGCATCTACTACTATTACTCCACACATCGACCGCTATCCAGCATGCATCTAGAGTATTAAGTTCATAAGAACAGAGTAACGCCTTAAGCAAGATGACATGATGTAGAGGGATAAACTCAAGCAATATGATATAAACCCCATCTTTTTATCCTCGATGGCAACAATACAATACATGTCTTGCTGCCCCTACTGTCACTCGGAAAGGACACCGCAAGATTGAACCCAAAGCCAAGCACTTCTCCCATTGCAAGAACTATAGATCTAGTAGGCCAAACCAAACCAATAATTTGAAGAGACTTGCAAGGATATTATAATCATACATAAAAGAATTCAGAAAAGAACCAAATATTTCTCATGGATAATCTTGATCATAAACCCACAATTCATCGGATCTCGACAAACACACCGCAAAAAGAGATTACATCAAATAGATCTCCCCGAAGACCGAGGAGAACTTGGTATTGAGATCCAATGAGAGAGAAGAAGCCATCTAGGTACTAACTATGGACCCGAAGGTCTGTTGGAAACTACTCACAACTCATGGTGAGGCGATGGTGTTGATGTAGAAGCACTCTGTCATAGATCCCCCCCTCCGGCGGAGCTCCCGAACAGGCCCCAAGATGGGATCTCACGGGAACAGAAGGTTGCCGCGGTGGAACTAGGGTTTTCTCTGTTGTTCCGATGTTTTCAGGGTACATGTGTGTATATAGTAGGAAGGAGGGCACCGGGGGCCAGACGTGGGGCCCACGAGGCAGGGGGGCGCGCGTCGTGGACGCCACATCAGCCCTATTTCGTGGTTCTCAAATCTCCTGTGCATATTTTGCTCCAAAAATATCTCTCCCGAAGGTGTTATTCCGTTTGGACCCCGTTTGATATTCCTTTTCTGTAAAACCCTGAAATAGGCAAAAAACAACAATGTGGACTGGGCCTTTGGGTTAATAGGTTAGCCCCAAAAATAATATAAAAGTGTATAACAAAGCCCATTAAACATCCAAAACATCATAAATAATAGCATGGAACAATAAAAAATTATAGATACGTTGGAGATGTATCACTCGGTGATGTCCTTTGCCTTCTTGATCCAGCAAGACGTCGAGGTAGTAGATGAGTTCCGTCAGCACGACGGCATGGTGACCGTGATGCTGAAGTGATCTTCGCAGGGCTTCGCCTAAGCACTACGAAAATATGACCGGGGTGTAAACGGTGGAGAGGGGCGCCGCACAGGGCTAACAATTGGTCTGGTGTGTGCTAGACACTCCCCTCCCACATATATATAGGTGGGAGGGGGAGGGGAGGGAGCCTGGCACACCACATAGGTGGTCGGCCTGCCCTAGGGCTCCTGCCCTAGCCCCCTTGCCATGTATTCCCAAGGGGGAAGGAAAGAGGGGGGGAGAGGGAAGGAAGTGGGAATCCTACTCCACACTTTCCTTTCCCTTCCCCCTTTCCTTCTCCTCCTCCTATGGCCGGCCCTATAGGGCGCTCCAGCCCCTTGTGGGCTGGTGTATTCCTTCACATGGCCCATATGGCCGATAGGATTGCCGGGGGTACCCGAAACACCTTCCGGTGACCCGATAAATTCTTGATACCCTTCGGAACACTTCCGGTGTTCGAATACCATCATCCTATATATCAATCTTTACCTCCCGACCATTTCGAGACTCCTCTTCTTGTTCGTAATCTCATACGGGACTCCGAACAACATTCGGTTACCAAATCACATAAATCATATAACACTATATCATCAACGAACGTTAAGTGTGCGGACCCTACGGGTTCGAGAACTATGTAGACATGACCGAGGCACCTCTCCGGTCATAACCAATAGCAGAAATTGGATACCCATATTGGATCCTACATGTTCTGTGAAGATCTTTATCGGTCGAACCGTTCTCACAACATACACAATTCCCTTTGTCCGTCGGTATGTTACTTGCTCAAGATTCAATCGTCGGTATCTCTATACCTAGTTCAATCTCGTTACCGTCAAGGTTCTTTACTTGTTCCGTAATACATCATCCCATGACTAACTCATTAGTCATTTGTTGGCAAGGCTTATTATGATGTGTATTACCGAGAGGGCCCATATATACCTATCCAATACTCGAGTGACAAATCCTAATCTCAATTCGTTCCAACCCAACAAAACACCTTCTGAGATACCTGTAGAGCATCTTTATAATCACCCAGTTATGTTGTGATGTTTGATAGCACACAAGGTATTCCTCCGGTATCCTGGAGTTGCATGATCTCATAGTCAAAGGAATATGCACTGGTACCGTATCATGCTAGACAAACAGTTTTTTTACCCCTTTCCGTGATGACATTTGGAACCGTCGCCTAGTGAGTGACTCGATAGGGGGGGGGGGTTCCTTTCCACACGATCCAGAAACCACCAGGGATAGGCAAGTGGCTACTAACAATCGCCATAGAAGAAACGTATGAGAAGCCGCCCTAGTCCCACACGTTACATCTCGATGTTACGTTTCTGATTAGAGAGACATCCCAAACAATTACGCCTCTATAGTCGTGTGAAAAAGGTGGACATCAACATTTAATCTACCGATATGTTTGTGATAGGTACGTTATCGCACACGGTTCAAGAATGTAAAATGTGTGCGGTGCCTCTACTAACGCCAATGTGTCAATTTTCATAACTATGTGTGATTGGTATTCCTATTACACATGCACACTGGTTTGAAATGTTTGCCGTATTACCATGAATTGCACACGCATATGAGCCGAAATCGTGTGTGCGTTCGTCGGGCATCGCAAACGTTTCACGTCAAAGAATCATCAATTCTCTATTTTTCATCGCATGTTTTCTTTCTAATCGTGTGCACATTATTTTATTCGCTCATTTATAATTTTATTTTTCCCTGTAATTTATTATTCGAACTGGAAATTTTGAAATATGAAACGTGGAATTCAAATTCTCAGCAAAATGGTTCAACAACCAATCCATAAATAAAATTCTCAGTACAATATGTTTAGTAATTACAGGATTAGACAACAATTAACTATGATGAACCACAATATTTAGAGGCGGTAAATGTGAAGAGACAAGTGTAAATCATTTTGACTGCCGATGGTGTTGAAGAAGCGGAATGCCCATAATGTTCCTTCCTGCATGCCATAGGCACAAACAACTTTTGTCCAACCCCTTGTGACGATCGTCCGCCCATCCTTCACCGTCTTCAGGAAGACTTCTAGATCATTATCATGGTAGCATGAATTATATACTTTAACCTTAGTTGTCTCCACTCCGGTCATGTATTTTCCAAGGTAATGATTAGTAAATAGTTTCAGAAACCACTTAAAAGAGAAAAATATTAGATACTGAGGTTGTTGGGGACGTAGCATGCAATTTCAAAAAAATTCCTACGCTCATGCAAGACCTATCTAGGAGATGCATAGCAAAGAGATGGGGAGAGTGTGTCCACGTACCCTCATAGACTGAAGGCAGAAGCGTTATGTTAACGCGGTTGATGTAGTCGAACGTCTTCACGATCCAACCGATCCAAGTACCGAACGTACGGAACCTCCGTGTTCAGCACACATTCAGCACGATGACGTCCCTCGAGATCTTGATCCAGTCGAGGGTCGCGGGAGAGTTTCGTTAGCACGACGGCATGGTGACGGTGTTGGTAATGTGATTCGCGCAGGGCTTCACCTAAGCACCACGCCAATATGATCTGATGTGTAATTTGTGAAGGGGGCACCGCACACGGCTAAGAGAAACTTGTGTGTCCAAGGTGCCCTCCTCCCCACGTATATAAAGGAGGGAGGGAGGGGGCGGCCGGCCCTAGAGGAGGCGCACCAAGGGAGGAGTCCTACTAGGACTCCAATCCTAGTAGGACTAGGATTCCCTCCTTTTCCCTTTTGTGGAGAAGGAATGAAGGAAGGGAGAGGGAAGAGGAGAAGGAAAGGGGGGCGCTCCCTCCCCTAGTCCTATTCGGACTCCCTAAGGGAGGGGGCACGGCCACCCCTTGTGGGCTGCCTCCCATCTCCCCTATGGCCCATGTAGGCCCATTGTTTCCCCGGGGGGTTTCGGTAACCCCTCGGTACTCCGGAAAAATACCCGAATCACTCAGAACCATTCTGATGTCCGAATATAACCTTCCAATATATGAATATTTACCTCTCGACCATTTAGAGACTCCTCGTCATGTCCGTGATCTCATCTGGGACTCCGAACAAACTTCGGTCACCAAAACACATAACTCATAATACAAATCGTCATCGAACGTTAAGTGTGCGGACCCTACGGGTTCGAGAACTATGTAGACATGACCGAGAAACATCTCCGGTCAATAACCAATAGTGGAATGTGAATGCTCATATTGGCTCCTACATATTCTATGAAGATCTTTATCGATTAAACCGCATAACAACATACGTCATCCCCTTTGTCATCGGTATGTTACTTGCCCGAGATTCGATCATCGATATCATCATACCTAGTTAAATCTCGTTACCGGCAAGTCTCTTTACTCGTTCTGTAATACATCATCTCGTGACTAACTCATTGGTCATTTGCTTGCAAGGCTTATAGTGATGTGCATTACCGAGAGGGCCCACAGACACCTCTCCGACACTCGGAGTGACAAATCCTATTATAGATCTATGCCAACTCAACTAACACCTTGGGAGACACCTGTAGAGCATATTTATAATCAACCAGTTACGTTGTGACGTTTGATAGAATACAAGGTGTTCTTCCGGTATTCGCGAGTTGCATAATCTCATAGTCAGAGAAACATGTATAAGTCAGGAAGAAAGCAATAGCAATAAAACTAAACGATCAATATGCTAAGCTAACGGATGGGTCTTTGTCCATCACATCATTCTCCTAATGATGTGATCCCGTTCATCAAATGATAAGACATGTCTATGGTTAGGAAACTTAACCATCTTTGATCAACGAGCTAGTCTAGTAGAGGCATACTAGGGACACTCTGTTTTGTCTATGTATTCACACATGTATCAAGTTTCTGGTTAATAAAATTCTAGCATGAATAAAAGACATTTATCATGATATATAAGGAAATATAAATAACAACTTTATTATTGCCTCTAGGGCATATTTCCTTTAGTCTCCTTCTTGCACTAGAGTCAATAATCTAGATTACATAGTAATGATTCTAACACCCATGGAGTCTGCGTGCTGATCATGTTTTGCTCGGGGAAGAGGCTTAGTCAACAGGTCTGCAACATTCAGATCCATATGTATTTTGCAAATTTATATGTCTTCCTCCTTGACTTGATCGCGGATGGAGTTGAGGCGTCTCTTGATGTGTTTGGTTCTCTTGTGAAACCTGGATTCCTTCGCCAAGGCTATTGCTCCAGTGTTGTCAACAAAGATTTTCATTGGACCCGACGCATTAGGTATCACACCTAGATTGGATATGAACTCCTTCATCCAGACTCCTTCGTTTGCTGCTTCCGAAGCAGCTATGTACTCGGCTTCACGCGTTGATCCCGTCCCGACGCTCTGCTTGGAACTGCACCAACTGACAGCTCCATCATTCAACAAAAATACGTATCCGGTTTGTGACTTAGAGTCACCCATATCGGTGTCAAAGCTTGCATCGATGTAACCGTTTACGACGAGCTCTTTGTCACCTCCATAAACGAGAAACATATCCTTGGTCCTTTTGTAATGCCCCGGATGTAATACTTTCCCTTTTGGGCAATATATATATCTCTGGCTTCATCTATTCCATTCCGGGTTCTTCGTCTTTCGGGTTTTTCGTCGTTTTGTCGTGTGTGTGTGTGCATTCATCCATATCATGTAGTCATATGCATTGCATTGCATTTGTGTTGTCGTTTGCATCCGGTCCCTCTCGTTTCTTCCCGTTGTCCGTTTCGAGTTCCGGAGCTCTCTCACGTGTCCGTGGCATCCCCGAGGCCTACTTTGGTGTTTGGCCGTGTAACGTTTCCGGTTTGGCGTGAGACTTGTCGTGTGTTGTTGTTTTGGTGTGTGTAACCCGCCTGTCAAATCTTGTCGCGTTTGGAGTTCATTTGCTACCCCAACAGTTATTCTCGTGGGCTGAAAGTACCCCCTCTTTGAGGCCCAAGACACCCCTCCAACAGCCCACCAAACCAACCCAAACCCCTCCCTTCATCTAGGACATCCAATTGTGATCGTGTGGCCGAAAACCTCACCTCATTTGGAGAACCCTAGCTCCTTGTGCCTATATAAACGTTCAACTCCCCCAATTTTCGCGTCTGAAATCCTAATGCTTCCAGAGTGCGCCGCCGGTGCTTCCACCGTTGATCCGCGGTGCTTCCACCGTTGAAAATCCGTGCTTCCGACGTCCCAGAAAATCGTGCTTCCGAAGTTGTGTGATTTTGCATGTAGATTCATATTATCCTCTTGTTATCATGTTTTGAAGTATTTTGCTTGATGCATATTGTTGTGCTGTAACACTGTGCTTCCTATGTAGACTTTTTGTGCTTCCATAGTGCATCTGTTTTGCTTCCATAGTGCATCAGTCATGCATCCAGTAATTTTTCTGCGCATTGCATCTTGTTTGATTTCGTGCCTTGTGTGTTTGTGTTGAGTAGAGCCGGAAGCTGAGTACGAGTACGAGAACGAGGTTACTACCGAGGTTGAGAACGAGGAGCTCTCTTACGATCCCATCGACAACTCTTCAGGCAAGATGACCGAACCCCGATAACATTACTATCTTTGCCTATTGCTAGAAGTATCGCTCTATAGTTTTGCCTCGATGCCCATGTTTTTCCTGTCAGCCTCCTATTGTAACCATGAACCTGTTTAACCACCCTACCTATGCAAACCATTGATTGGCTATACGTAGGCTTCGCTCAACCCCTCTTATAGCATTGTTAGTTGCAGGTGAAGATTGAAGTTTCTTGCTTCTTGTTGAAGCTTGTTGGGATATCACACTATATTAATTATTAAATGAAATCATATATATATTGGTAATGGGTGGAAGGCTAAGCCTTTTGCTTGGTGTTTTGTTCCACTCATGCCGCTAGGAACCATATAAACCGGTGTTATGTTTCTTGATTATGCGTTCCTCACACGGTTGGGGTAATGGGACCCCCTCGATAAACCGCTAAGTGCTAAGTCTTTTCCAGGAAGTCTCAACATTGGTACTATTTGCCTAATAACTAAAACTTGCATAGGGACTAGCTATCCCTTTTATATTTAATCAACAACCCGGGCCAGTGATCCTCATGAGTATTGGTCCAAACCGGGGGTTCTGCGGGGCCGCCTTGGGGAGACCCGAGGTATCTGGTATACACCTGTAGAATCGCCCATCCGGTCGTGGCCTGAGACTAGATACACGCGGCTACTGTCAGGGTGTCGGCACGCCGGGAGGATTTGCTGGATTAGCCTTACCTTAGTCGGAGTATCTTGAGCACGGGATTCCGAGGATACTCGGGCCTTCCCACTTTGGAGTTGCGACTCCGCGGATCGTGGGCTTGTCATGGGCCAAGTTGGAACACCCCTCCAGGGTTATGAACTTTCGAAAGCCGTGCCCACGGTTATGTGGCAGTTGGGAGCTTGTTAATATCCTGTTGTAGAAAACTTGACACCATGTTCCAATACACTACCAGCGTGAGTACCGTGACGGTCATTTTCCGAAAGGGATTCGGGAAGTGAACACGGTGGGGTTATGTTTGACTTGCTTATTAGTTAGGATCACTTCGTGATCATCTCTCGACCGAGGCACTTCTCTTCTCGCTCTCTTTTACGTAAGTTAGTGCTAGTGCTGCTGCAAACTCTTGTTCTTTCTTCAGCCTTGTTCCACACCCAAGGCTTGGGTAGTCGTGTTACCCTGGAACGGGATTGCTGAGTCCTCTGTGGCTCACAGTTACTTCACCACACCAGATGCAGGTACGATGGTGAGCTACACCGGCGATGGCACCGAGCTAGACTGGGAGTACGACGAGGAGCGTAGCCATTACTATGTGAACTATCCAATTGATCAGTAGAGCTTCTACTAGGATTCGTTTCAGACCTGTGGTTTAATGTTATGTTTGGTATCTTGTCATTTGGATCTTTACCCTTAGATGGGCTGTGATGTTTATTTGGATGATGATTGGATATGTAATGAATTTGTGTGACGTGGCGAGTGTAAGCCAACTATCTTTTCAGCTTTCATCCCTATTTTTACATGAGATGTGCAAAGGTACCAAACTTGCGATCATTCCAGAATGGGCTTATATCTTTAAGTCGTGCCTCGACACGTAGGAGATATAGTCCCATTCTGGGCATTACAAGTTGGTATCAGAGCCTTCTCCGACCTAGAAGCCCCCACTGTTTGATCGAATCGTTGACAGTTGAGTCTAGGCACACACTTAAAATGTTTTGAGTCCTATATTTATATCGGAGAGTAGGATTTCTTTTGCTCCTCATCTCTTTTCATTCTGGCGAGGACTCCTGACGACTACTCTTGCCTCTTCTACTTTCAAAAATTGCACAATTTTTTTTTAGGAATCTCGCGAGTATTGTTGGATTGTTTCGATGTCTTTGTGACGAGAATATTGTTCTCGATGCCTCCTGACATTAGGGGTTGTGGCAGTGTCCCGGGGAGTTGAGCTTCGGGGTATTGTCGTCACAAGCATATCGCGGCAGTTCTAGAGTACTTAAGACGGCCGACATCGAAAACTCTCCTATACGGTTAGTGGCAAGATAACCCCGACATCACCCAGTACTGGGGAGGTAGTTCGGGAGTATTGCCATAGCTTTGTATAGTGGATGCTTTTCGAAGGTCCGAGGTAGACGGTTTCCGAGAACAACTGGTTATGTGTTGAAGGATGGATACAGCTGGATGTAGGATTAGAGTTGGGTGTGCGATGCTTCCCCTATATCCCGAACACCTGATTGCATAACTGGAAACTTTCGGAAATTAATAGGTGGGTTCATCCAGTAGCTCGTAGGCATTCTTCCAACGAATGCAGGTTACGGAGTTCGGGGTTCTACATTGAGTGAAGTGGTTTTATGGCCGATGTTTCGATCGGGAGTTGCATCTTAAAGGGTCCTTGGCTATGCTGATCCGGGGATTGCAAAACCCTTTCGTAACACGTTCCATAAGCTTACAGCACAAAGGTGTCGAACGAAGCTCCTATCTTGTGTTTGTTCCATCTGTACCTTGTTGTTTTTCTTAATTACCTTTTGTCTCCCAGTGGCTTCTCGTGAAGATTGTTGTTATCATTAAACTGAGAATTTCATTCGTTCCTCTTGTTCGAATGATTCTTGTGAAGACTATGTTGCATTTCTATCCGTTGTTTCAGCTTATACCTTCTTTCAATCAAATTGCTGATTGGTGGTCATCTCTTTCAGGATGGCGCCGAAACGGGTTCCCAACGCTAACCCAGAGGGTGAAGAGGTTCCGGACCTTCCTCCTTCCCCCCTCCTCCGTTTGAGGCCTAGAGAGCGATTACGCAAACTACAAACTAGAACACCCAGATGTTGATGCAGATGATGCAGCAGATGCAAGCAAATCAAGCAAATCAGGGTGCTCCAGGGAACCAAGGCAATCTCTTCAACCAGCAGCACCATGCTATGCTCAACCAGTTCTCGGCCAATCAACCAAATGCTTTATGTTACTGTGTTGACCCTCTCGATGCTGAAGATTGGATCATTGATATCAAGAAGCATTTTGAGTGCAACAACGTAAGGCCTGAGGACTATGTGAAGTTTGCAGCCTTCCAACTCAAGGACCAAGCAGCTGACTGGTGGCAGCAGTACAAAGACTCCAGAGAAGGGCGTGTGATCTCTTGGGAGGATTTCTGCAAGGATTTTCGCTCTCACCACATTCCAACAAGTGTCATCGAGGGTATGCGTGAGCAATTCCGCAACCTGAAGCAAGGCTCAATGACTGTCTACCAGTATAATGTCAAGTTCCAAAACCTTGCCCGCTATGCCAAGCAAGACATCCCAGATGCTAAGAGCAAGATCTATCAGTTCCGTGGTGGTCTGAAGGATGAACTTCAACTTGCTCTCACCTTGTTCGAGCCTGATGAGTTTGACAAATTCTATAACATGGCGCTTAAGCAAGAGGCAGCCCAGCTCAAGATGGAAGCTTCCAAAAAGAGGATTCGAGATGCTGTTCACTCCTCCTCATCTTCTCAAGTGGTCGCGAAGCAACAGAAGTTTTGGCTTCCACCTCCTCCTGTGATCCGAGCTCCCTACAACAACAACAAGAACTTCGGTGGCCGTGGTTTCTCCCACCCACCCAACCCAGGCAACCAGTCAAAGTTTCAGTCTCAAGGGTCCAAGTCAAGTGCTCCCCACTACCGTCCTCTCTCAGAAGTGGTCTGCAACAAGTGTGGCAAGAAGGGTCACTATGCTAACAAGTGCCCCAACCCGAAGCGCCTTCCGCCTCCTCCACCTGTCAGTACAGCTATTGTCAAGCATGATCCGAAGGCAGCAAGAGTGAATCTGATGAATGCAGCTCAGGCAGAGAATTCTTCTGATGTCATATTGGGTAACCGTCCAGTTAACTCTTTTCCTGCAAAAGTATTATTTGATTCGGGTGCTTCACATTCTTTCATGTCAAACCCTTTTGCATCCAAGCATAACGTGATCACAGCAGCTTTACCAAGGCAATTGGCAATTTCTTCTCCGACAAAGCAGATGCATTCTAGCTTGTATGCTCCGAATGTATCTATTCGCATGGGTGATTATCGATTTATGGCCTCTCCGGTGGTTCTCGGCAATTCCGACATCGATCTTATCCTCGGAATGGACTGGCTTTCTCAGCATGATGTAAAAATTGACTGTGCATAGAAGGAAGTCAAGATTACTCATTCCGATGAAGATGTGATTATCTTTGCCTCCAGGGATAACACAATCAAGCTTTTCTCTCTCAATGACAAGGGTGAAATGAATGCCATCTCTCAAATTCCGGTGGTTAACGAATACGAAGACGTCTTTCCTGAAGAACTTCCAGGCATGCCTCCACACCGTCAAGTGGAATTCGTCATTGAACTCGAGCCTGGTACTGAGCCAGCATGCCGGCGTCCGTACAAGCTCTCTCCTAAAGAGTTGAAGGAGTTGAAGAAACAGCTTGATGAACAGGAGCGTATGGGTCTGATCAGGCCTAGTACGTCTCCTTGGGGCTGTGCTGTCTTATTTGTCAAGAAGAAGGATGGCACGAAGCGCCTTTGCGTCGATTACCGGCCATTGAACAAGAAGACAATAAAGAACAAGTATCTGCTCCCCAACATCAATGAATTGTTCGAGCAACTCAAAGGAGCTAAAGTGTTCTCAAAGCTCGATCTCCGAATGGGCTATCACCAAATTCGCATTCGTGAAGAAGATATCCCCAAGACTGCCTTCAGAACGAGCTACGGCTCATATGAGTATACAGTCATGTCTTTTGGTCTCGCCAATGCTCCACCTACCTTCTCGAGAATGATGCACTACATTTTCAACCCCTACACCGGTGAGTTTGTGCTTGTGTATCTGGATGACATTTTGGTATTTTCCAAGAATGAAGAAGATCACGAAAAGCACCTCCGTCTGGTTCTCGACAGACTCCGTGAACAGAAGTTCTATGCCAAGTTCTCCAAGTGCGAATTTTGGCTCGATAAGGTCTTGTATCTGGGCCATATCATCTCCGCTGACGGTATTGCGGTAAACCCCGAGAAAGTTGAAGCAATTGTCAACTGGGAACCTCCTCAGAACGTCAAGCAACTCCGAAGCTTCCTTGGTCTTGCCAGCTATTGCAGAAGGTTCGTTGAGAACTTCTCCAAGATTGCCAAGCCTCTTTCCAACTTGCTGCAGAAGAATGTCAAGTACAACTGGTCTCCAGATTGTGAAGTGGAATTCAAAACTCTCAAAGAAAAGCTCGTCTCTGCTCCAGTTCTTACTCCTCCAGATGAGTCCAAGCCCTACGAAGTATTTTGTGATGCTTCTCTTCAAGGACTTGGTGGTGTGCTTATGCAGGACAAGAGAATTGTGGCATACACTTCTCGTCAACTGAAGCCAAGTGAGAAGAACTACCCCACACATGATCTTGAACTAGCAGCTATGGTACATGCTTTGATTACGTGGAGACACCTTCTGTTGGGCAGAAAAGTCGACATCTTCACCGATCACAAGAGCTTGAAGTACATCTTCACACAGCCGAATCTGAACCTCCGACAGACTCGTTGGGTCGAAATGATCCAAGAGTATGATCCCAGCATCGAATACACACCTGGCAAGGCGAATGTGATTGCAGATGCTTTGAGCAGAAAGGCATATTGCAACAGCCTCCTTATCAAGCTGTTCCAGCCTGAGCTTTGTGAAGCATTCAGCAAGCTCAACCTCCAAGTTGTTCTGCAAGGTTTTCTTGCAAATCTTCAAGTTGCTCCTACCTTGGAAGATCAGGTCCGTGAGGCCCAACTCAGTGATGCTATGGTGCAGAAAGTGAAACATGGTATTGCAAAGGGTACTCCTAAATACAAGTGCTATCACGTTGATGAGAGAGATACCTTGTTCTTTGAGGACAGACTTGTGGTTCCCAAAGGCGATCTCAGGAATTTCATAATAGACGAAGCACATAATTCCCTCCTTTCCATTCATCCTGGCAGTTCCAAGATGTACCAAGACCTCAAGCAATCTTACTGGTGGACTCGCATGAAGAGGGAGATTGCCCAATTCGTGAATGAATGTGATGTCTGCAGAAGAGTGAAGGTAGAGCATCAACGTCCAGCCGGTCTTCTCCAACCTCTTCCTATTCCCGAATGGAAATTTGACCACATTGAAATGGATTTCGTCACTGGATTTCCTAAGTCCAAGAGAGGGAATGATTCTATCTTCGTGGTGATTGACAAGCTTACCAAAGTCGCTCACTTCCTTTCAGTCAAAGAATCCATCAATGCAGCTCAATTGGCAGAGTTGTACACTTCCAGAATTGTATCCTTACATGGCATTCCTCAACTTATCTCCTCAGACCGTGGAAGTCTGTTCACTTCCAAGTTCTGGGACTCCTTTCAGTCCGCCATGGGCACTAAGATCAGGTTCAGCACTGCATTTCACCCTCAGACTAGTGGTCAAGTTGAGAGAGTGAATCAGATTCTAGAAGACATGCTCAGAGCCTGTGTCATATCGTTTGGCATGAAGTGGGAAGATTGCCTTCCGTTTGCCGAGTTCTCTTACAACAACAGCTTCCAAGCAAGTGCCGGCAAAGATCCGTTTGAAATCCTCTATGGCAGAAAGTGCTGTACCCCTCTCAATTGGTCCGAGACAGGCGAACGTCAACTTCTTGGCAATGACTTGATCTCAGAAGCCGAAGAAATGTGCAAAGTCATACGTGAGAATCTCAAGGCCGCTCAGTCGCGTCAGAAGAGCTACTATGACGGCAAGCATCGTGATTTGGCCTTCAACATTGGGGATCATGTCTATCTCCGTGTTTCTCCTATGAAAGGCACCCAAAGATTCGGTATCAAAGGAAAGCTTGCTCCTAGATACATCGGGCCTTTCAAGATCCTTGGCAAAAGAGGCGATCTAGCCTATCAACTTGAGCTCCCTTCCAACTTCGCCAAATTTCATGATGTGTTTCATGTGTCTCAACTCCGCAAGTGCTTCAAGACACCTGAACGCACCATTCCGTTTGAGGAGATTGATCTTCAACAAGACTTGTCTTACCGAGAGCATCCATTTGCTATTCTCGAAGAAACCGAGCGCAAGACCCGCAACAAGTCCATCAAATTCTTGAAAGTCAAGTGGTCACACCTTACCGACCAAGAAGCTACGTGGGAACGAGAAGATCACCTTCGTTCTGAGTACCCTTCCTTCTTCCAGTCCTAGATCTCGGGACGAAATCTTTTTGTAGTGGAGGAGAGTTGTAATGCCCCGGATGTAATACTTTCCCTTTTGGGAAATATATATATCTCTGGCTTCATCTATTCCATTCCGGGTTCTTCGTCTTTCGGGTTTTTCGTCGTTTTGTCGTGTGTGTGTATGCATTCATCCATATCATATAGTCATGTGCATTGCATTGCATTTGTGTTGTCGTTTGCATCTGGTCCCTCTCGTTTCTTCCCGTTGTCTGTTTCGAGTTCCGGAGCTCTCTCACGTGTCCGTGGCATCCCCGAGGCCTACTTTGGTGTTTGGCCGTGTAACGTTTCCGGTTTGGCGTGAGACTTGTCCTGTGTTGTTGTTTTGGTGTGTGTAACCCGTCTGTCAAATCTCGTCGCGTTTGGAGTTCGTTTGCTACCCCAACAGTTATTCTCGTGGGATGAAAGTACCCCCTCTTTGAGGCCCAAGACACCCTCCAACAGCCCACCAAACCAACCCAAACCCCTCCCTTCATCTAGGCCATCCAATTGTGATCGTGTGGCCGAAAACCTCACCTCATTTGGACAACCCTAGCTCCTTGTGCATATATAAACGTTCAACTCCCCCAATTTTCACGTCTGAAACCCTAATGCTTCCACAGTGCGCCGTCGGTGCTTCCACCGTTGATCCGCGGTGCTTCCATCGTTGAAAATCCGTGCTTCCGACGTCCCAAAAAATCGTGCTTCCGAAGTTGTCGCCGTGCTTCCGAAGGTCGCCGGCCGTGCTTCCGTCCGACGCGCGGGCCCCGCGCGTCATCTTCTTCCTCCACCGCGCCAGCCTTCTTTCTCCACTCCGGCGAGGAGCTCCTCACCGCTGGCGACCTCGCCCCTTCCTCGCCGCCGGCTTCGCTCCTCCTCGCCGCCCCGCCGTCCGCCGCCGGCCCCCGCCACCGGCCGCCGCCCGGGGCCGGGCCCTTCGCCGTCCGTCGCCGTCCGGCCATCTCCGCCGCCTCCCGCCGGCCGGGCCTCGCCGGTCCCCTCGCCGCGGCCGCCCCTGCGCCTCCATCGCCGGGCTGGAGCCCCAGGCCGCCGCCGCCCCTCGGGCGAACGAGCCCCCGCTCCTCCCGATCGCCAGGATCCGGATCGGATCGGCCTCTCCCCCAAACCCTATCGGGCCGCGCCCGGCCCGTTAGCCGGTGGATCCGCTCCGCGCCCGAAGCCCGATCCGCTCCGCGGCCCGTTAGCCACCGGCCCGTTGACTTCCAGATCCGTTGACCCGCCGTTGACCTGAGGTGTTTTTTTCACTAAGTCCTGGAATTTTCAGTTTCTGGTGCAGTTTTATAATGTGGATAACTTTTTGTGTGATGGTCCGATTTGAGCAAATGATATGTCAAAATGATCGTGGTGACTTGTACTACGTTTTGTTCCATTGTGCCATGCATGTTTGAGGTCATCTAGATGTCTTAATCTTCATGAGAAGAGTGCTACTTGTTATAAACTGCGGTTAGTAGTTGTTTTGATGCCATCTTTGCAATGTGATATCTTGGTGCATGTTTATCCAAATGATGCAAATGATATGTCCACGTGTTCATCATGAAATGCTCTACATGTTGGTTGCTTTAGCTTGCATGATAGATTTAATCTTGCCATGTTTACCTCCGTTGCAAAGTGCTATGTGGCTGTTATGTCGTTAAACTTGTTACGAGATGCCTAGTTGAGGAGCTCGTTGCTATTGATGTGGTTGTCCCCTTGATGCATGCTTAGATGTTTTGGATTCACCATCATGTGTACTTGCTGTGGTGCTTACCACTTGCCATGCCATGCTTTGAGGTGACTTAAACTTGCTCACAAAGATGCCATGATGTTACTATTGTTTTAACACTTAGTGAAATTTCACAAAGTCTGGAATCTGTAATATCCAGATGCCATGTTTGCTTGTTGTTCTAGGCCAATCCATGCTAGTTTTGGGGTGACTCTTGATGATTCCTTGTAGTATAAGTTGTTGGCTATCCATTCATGCTCTCACATGCTTATTTGGGTGGCTGTAGCATATTTAACTTTTGCTCCCATGTTGTATCAAATTACTGCTGTCAGGTTTTTGTTGTCAAGTTCAATATGTCATAACTTGTTGCTATTGATCCGTGCTCCTTTGGGGATGCTCCAATGGAATTGTTTACTGTAGGAGATGTCTACTTTATGTCCATGCTCATTGCCATGATGTTTCTGTGTTGTAGACTATTTATCTCTTGCTCCGAAGTTGCTATGTGGCTGTTATTTTCAGCTTGTGAATGTTTATTGTTTCGGGTGTATCTTTTAGCCCGTTGCTCCGTTTTGAGCAAGTCCTATATGTAACTTGTGTGATTTTGCATTTAGATTCATATTATCCTCTTGTTATCATGTTTTGAAGTATTTTGCTTGATGCATATTGTTGTGCTGTAACAATGTGCTTCCTATGTAGACTTTTTGTGCTTGCATAGTGCATCTGTTTTGCTTCCATAGTGCATCAGTCATGCATCCAGTAATTTTTCTGCGCATTGCATCTTGTTTGATTTCGTGCCTTGTGTGTTTGTGTTGAGTAGAGCCGGAAGCTGAGTACGAGTACGAGAACGAGGTTACTACCGAGGTTGAGAACGAGGAGCTCTCTTACGATCCCATCGACAACTCTTCAGGCAAGATGACCGAACCCCGATAACATTACTATCTTTGCCTATTGCTAGAAGTATAGCTCTATAGTTTTGCCTCGATGCCCATGTTTTTCCTGTCAGCCTCCTATTGTAACCATGAACCTGTTTAACCACCCTACCTATGCAAACCATTGATTGGCTATACGTAGGCTTCACTCAGCCCCTCTTATAGCATTGTTAGTTGCAGGTGAAGATTGAAGTTTCTTGCTTCTTGTTGAAGCTTGTTGGGATATCACACTATATTAATTATTAAATGAAGTCATCTATATATTGGTAATGGGTGGAAGGCTAAGCCTTTTGCTTGGTGTTTTGTTCCACTCATGCCGCTAGGAACCGTATAAACCGGTGTTATGTTCCTTGATTATGCGTTCCTCACACGGGTAGGGTTATGGGACCCCCTTGATAAACCGCTAAGTGCTAAGTCTTTTCCAGCAAGTCCCAACATTTGTACTATTTGCCTAATAACTAAAACTTGCATAGGGACTAGCTATCCCTTTTATATTTAATCAACAACCCGGGCCAGTGCTCCTCATGAGTGTTGGTCCAGACCGGGGGTTCTGCGGGGCCGCCTTGGGGAGACCCGAGGTATCTGGTATACACCTGTAGAATCGCCCATCCGGTCGTGGCCTGAGACTAGATACGCGCGGCTACTGTCAGGGTGTCGGCACGCCGGGAGGATTTGCTGGATTAGCCTTACCTTAGTCGGAGTATCTTGAGCACGGGATTCCGAGGATACTCGGGCCTTCTCACTTTGGAGTTGCGACTCCGCGGATCGTGGGCTTGTCATGGGCCAAGTTGGAACACCCCTGTAGGGTTATGAACTTTCGAAAGCCGTGCCCGCGGTCATGTGGCAGATGGGAGCTTGTTAATATCCGGTTGTAGAAAACGTGACACCATGTTCCAATACACTACCAGCGTGAGTACCGTGACGGTCATTTTCCGAAAGGGATTCGGGAAGTGAACACGGTGGGGTTATGTTTGACTTGCTTATTAGTTAGGATCACTTCGTGATCATCTCTCGTCCGAGGCACTTCTCTTCTCGCTCTCTTTTACGTAAGTTAATGCTAGTGCTGCTGCAAACTCTTGTTCTTTCTTCAGCCTTGTTCCACACCCAAGGCTTGGATAGTCGTGTTACCCTGGAACGGGATTGCTGAGTCCTCTGTGGATCACAGTTACTTCACCACACCAGATGCAGGTACGATGGTGAGCTACACAGGCGATAGCACCGAGCTAGACTGGGAGTACGACGAGGAGCGTAGCCGTTACTACGTGAACTATCCGGTTGATCAGTAGAGCTTCTACTAGGATTCGTTTCAGACCTGTGTTTTAATGTTATGTTTGGTATCTTGTCATTTGGATCTTTACCCTTAGATGGGCTGTGATGTTTATTTGGATGATGATTGGATATGTAATGAATTTGTGTGACGTGGCGAGTGTAAGCCAACTATCTTTTCAGCTTTCATCCCTATTTTTACATGAGATGTGCAAAGGTACCAAACTTGCGATCATTCCAGAATGGGTTTATATCTTTAAGTCGTGCCTCGACACGTAGGAGATATAGTCCCATCCTGGGCATTACACCTTTTCAGGTACTTCAGGATGTTCTTGACCACTGTCCAGTGATCCACTCCTGGATTACTTTGGTACCTCCCTACTAGACTTATAGCAAGGCACACATCAGGTCTGGTACACAACATTCCATACATGATATAACCTATGGCTGAGGCATAGGGAATGACTTTCATTTTCTCTCTATCTTCTGCAGTGGTCGGGCATTGAGTCTGACTCAATTTCACACCTTGTAACACATGCAAGAACCCTTTCTTTGACTAATCCATTTTAAACTTCTTCAAAACTGTGACGCCCCGATAATCAAGCTACAATAACTTCACCCTAATGTGCCATGTCATCATGTTTTATTAAGCCAATTTGCCACTTGATGAATCAAAGTCAAATTCGAATTTAAATTGCAAGTGGAATTATTATTTCTTCTAGCGGTAAAATAAAAATGTTCGCTGGGTTGTAAATATTCACTAAGGAATATTCATGTAGAAACAAACATCATTTGCATCGTAGATAAATTCCTAGGAAATTAATAATAGTCCAACAACAATTATTTTGGCCTCTTAAAAATAAATAAATATCTATACATTTCTGAATGATGTAAAACCTTGAGTGTGGTCTTAGATTATTGCATAACTTTTACGTGCAAGTTACATATATAGCAAAGTTTATTTAGTGGACGAACTAAATTGAAATCAGTAGGAAAATTGAAAACAGTATGGAAAGGGTAAAACAGAGAAGGACAATTGGTACCGGGCCTAGTGCATTAGTGAATTAGGCCCAGCCACACCCCCACTCACCCCCAACATCCTGCTACAGGGAGGCAGGGGATCGCGGCGGTCATCCGATCGGCCATGGCGCGTGCCGGCCATCCCCCGGTCCCCTCGCAGTATAAGGTCAAGCCCTTGATCCCCCGGTGAACCCTAGCCCTCAATCCCCTCCCCCTCGCTCATTTTCTTCTTCCCGCACAGAGCGTAGCGTCGTCGTCGCCGCGTCGATCCCGCGGCCACGTGCCTCCCCGCGCCGAACCATCAAGTCTAGGAGGCTGCCCGCGGTCGTCTCATTCGTCTACACCGAGGAGCCTGAGCCGGAACACCCCGAGTGCTCGCCATCAGGCGTCTTCCCCGCGTCCAGCCGCCGTTGCCCCGCCCCAGATTTCCTCCCTCGACGCTCCCCCGACCTTCCGAGCACGTCATCGAGAACCGCAATGAGGCCCTCATCCAATTCCCCTTCTCCCCCCTTAGAATTTGTGCTGTAGCCGCCGCCCTTGAGTTTGCCCGGAGCTCCGCGTGCCCGCTCACCTCTGGCCGCGCTCACCACGCCCAGCTTGCGACCTGGGCTCCTCCCTGCCGTGCCCGCGCACCCAAGACATCCCCTGGCGGCGCACCGACCGCGCGCGCCCGTCACCCCGCTCGCTCGGCTGCCCATACTGCTGCTTTTGCTTCCACGCCTCATGCCGCTGTTGTGCTGCTGCGTTGCCACTGCTGCCGCTGCCCCATGGTGCCGTTGCTCTACTGCTGCCTTGCTCGCAAGCTGCTGCCACTAGGAGCTGCTGCTATGTATGCGGTTGCCGCTAGATGTGTGCGTAGTGTGTGTGCGCGTGAGTGTGTGTTCTGTGTATGTGGCCGGCCCAAATACTCCCTCCGTCCGGGTTTATTAGGCCTAAAGACAACTTTTCTTAGACCAAGGCGCATAGTAATTTGCTTACATTAATTCTTCCATTCCACTCCCAATGCATTCTCTCACATGCATGCAGCCAATAAAAAAACAGGCATGAAGTGTATTAATTTTCCCAGCCATAGTACCAACAATAATGGCTTTCAATGCAACTAATGAAATAGTTGCATGCATGCACCTTTCCAAAACGAGGCCTTATAAAATGGGATATGCTTATGATGCTGAGAGGCCTAATAAACCCGGACGGAGGGAGTACTAGTTTAGGGACTAGTTTAGTTAGTTAGTTTAATTAGTAGTACTAGTTAATTAGTCCAATAGTAGATGACATGTGGACCCATGGTTAGTTTAAAGAAAAATAAAATTACAGAAAAGTCTAAGTCAATGACATGTGGCCCTACACTGTTCATACGTTGACTAGTCAACATTTGACTGGGTCAACCTAACCCCACTGGTCCCACTGTCATACACTACGGCTAGAATAGCACTAGGTGACAAAAGTATTTTGCTATTTTATTTTCGAATTAAAGAATTCTGTATATATAGAAAATCATTTAAAACTTCGAAAAATCATAAATAAACCGTAACTCGGATAAAAAAGTTATATATATGAAAGTTGCTCAGAATGACGACACGAATTTGAATACACGGTCCGTTCGTCCACCACACATCTCTATCATACCGAACATGGAACAATCCCCCTTCGGTTCGCTTGTCCGGAAATGCCTAACATTGGGAAAACATTCCCGGATGGTATCCCTCTTCGCCAGTACCGTGTAGCACCACGTTAGAACACCCTAGAACTGCATGTTGACTTGTCGTGCTTCTTCGTTGCATATGTATGCTTTGTATTTATTGTTTCTTCCCCCTCCTCTCCGGTAGACCGCGAGACTGATGCTACCTCGATGATCGACTGCATCGACGACGACCCCTCCTTCTCGTCTGAGCAACCAGGCAAGCCAACCCCCCTTGATCATTTCGATATCGCCCACTCTCTTCTCTCTTATGCTTGCATTAGAACTGCTACTGCTTTTTGTATGATCCTATTCTGATGCATAGCCTATTGTTGATACCTGCTTTCATACCTTACATGTTTATACTAAACTGCTTACTATAGGCTGGTTAGAGATCCGTCAAAGACCCCCCGCCCCCCCACTTTGTCCCGACTGCCTCGCTGGATTATCAGAAGACCCGATCAACGGGATCGAAGACCAGGACCCGGCACCGCACATCACTTTCCCCTTAGTTGCTCGACACTACTGGGTTACTATCGAGTGCCGAGGATGAGACCTCACCAGCACTTCTGATGTTAACCTTGTAGGTTAGTTCATCGGTAGTGGTCATCGAGGGTGATTCCTCTTTCTACACTCATGATAATGACACTGTCATGCAACTCCTCAAGAGTGGACCTCGAGGGTGACTCCTCTTTCGTTCACCTTGACGATAAACATCAGGTGGAATTCCATCGAGGGTGATTTCCTCAGGTTTTCCTTTGGTGTCAGACATACAGTTACTATGGTTACTATGACTTTACACTGAACCTGGTTACTAAAGACGGGTCGACCCTGAGGGGTACCGCGCGAGCTTAATTGCGAGTGATGTGTAGTCGGGTTGACCTGGAAGGTGCCCGCGAGATAAATACGAGGCGTGGCCGGGCACTCGCCCTTGCCGCAAGTTCTCGAGATGGGGCGATGCGGTCACATGTTCGTGAGTCTCTGCTCGTTACCACGCGTTCCCAAGACACTAAACAGTTTGGATATTTGATCCAAGGGGCCTCTGGCCTGATAGCGCTAACCATCACGTGGGCATAGTATGGGCGTTCTGCGTCGTATGCATCAACCGAAGCTTAACTGACGTCATTGCGACTGAGCGGCGCACGCCGGGTTGGACTGGTTAGGCTCCTACCTTTTTAAAGGAGGTTGCTAGGTCTGCTCACCGGCCGCGTACGCAACGTGCAGGAGTTCCCGGGGCGATTGGCCCATGACCCCTGTGTAATGCCCCGGATGTAATACTTTCCCTATATGGCAATATATAAACTTTGGCTTCATCAATTCCATTCCGGGTTCTTCTTTATTTTCGGGTTCTTCATTTTGTCGTGTGCGTGTGTGCATTTCATCCATGCCATGTTGTCATGTGCATTGCATTGCATTGCATTTGTGTTGTCACTTGCATCCGGTCCCACTCGTCTCTTCCCGTTGTCCGTTTCGAGTTCCGACGCTCTCACACGTGCCCGTGGCATCCCCGAGTCTTTCTTTCGTGTTTGGCCGTGTAAGATTCCGGTATGGCGTGAGACTTGTCATGCGATGTTGTTTTGGTATGTGTAGGCCGCCTGTCAAGTTTCGTCGCGTTTGGAGTTCGTTTGGTACTCCAACGGTTAACCTAGTGGGCTAAAAGTACCTCCTCTTTGAGGCCCAAGACCTCCTCCACAACAGCCCACCAACCCAGCACAACCCTTCCCATCATCTCGGTCGTTGAATTGTGATCGCGTGGCTGAAAATCGCTCCCCATTTGGAGTCTCCTTGCTCCTTGTGCCTATAAAAACGTCCACCCCTCCATTCTCGTCCAAAACCCTAATCTTCTTCCTCCTCCAGCCCCCGCCTCGGAATCCGCGCCGAGCGGACGTGTCCGACCCGGGCCAGACAGTCCGCCACCGCACAGTTTCGCCTCCGCCGCCGCGCCGCCACCCGTAGGCGGCCGGAGCCGCGCAACCTCCGCCGCCGGGAGCTCGCCGCCGGCCCGAGGCTCCTCCGGCCCGACCCCCAAGCCACGCCGCCGTCCGAGCCCCAGGCTCCTCCGGCCGCCGTCCCAACCCAAGCAGGCCGCCGGGCCCTCTCCGCCGGCCATCTGCGCCGCGTCCCCGCCGGCCAGGAGGGCCGCCGCCCCGCCATTGCCAGTTCATCCCGTCGGCCGGGATCGAGCCGCGACCCGCCCCAGCTTCGATCGATCCAGAGCCAGATTGGCCGATCCAGATCGGGAAACCCTAACGGGTGCGCCCGCGACCCGTTTGACCCGAACCCGACCCGCGTTGACTCCAGTGAGGTTGACCCTTGTCTTTTTTGGCTAAGTCTTTTAGTTATTTTCTTTGTCTGATGCATTTTTGTGATGGCTATAACTTTTACTGTGCTTGTCCGATTTGTGCATATTATATGTCAAAATGATCGTGGTGATGTGTAGTATGTTTTGTTCCATTGTGTCATGCATGTTTGAGTCCATCTAGATGTCTTAATCTTCATGACAAGAGTGCTACATGATATAAACTGCTGCTATTAGTTGTTTTCTTGCCATGTTTGAGATGTGATAACTTGGTGCATGTTTATCCAAATGAAGCAAATGATATGTCCAAATGTTCATCATGAGATGCTCTACATGTTGGTTGCTTTAGCTTGCATGTTAGAGTTCATATTGCCATGTTTATCTCTGTTGCAAAAGTGCATGTGGCTGTTAGGTTTTGTAACTTGTTACGAGATGCCTAGTTGAGGAGCTCGTTGCTATTGTTGTGTTTGTCCCCATGTTGCATGCTTATATGTTTTAGATTCCCCATCATGTGATCTTTGCTGTGGTGCAAACCAATTGCCATGATATGCTTTGAGATGACTTAAACATGCTCACAAACATGCCATGAAAATGTTACTGTTTTAACACTTAGTGAAATTTCACTAAGTCTGGAAAAATCTGTAATATCCTGATGCTATGTTTGCTTGTTGTACTAGGCAAATCCATGTTAGTTTTGGGGTGGCTATTGATCATTCCTTGTTGTATATGTTGTTGGATATCCATCCATGCCCTCACATGCTCATTTGGGTTGCTGTAGCATATTTAACTCTTGCTCCCAAGTTGCTATAAAATACTGCTGTCAGGTTTTTATTGTCATGATCAAAATGTTGTAGCTTGTTGCTATTGATCCATGCCTCCTATGGAGTTGCTCCAATGGAGTTGTTTGCTGTAGGATATGTCTACTTCATGTCCATGCTTCTTGTCACCATGTTTGAGTGCTGTAGAGTATATATTTCTTGCTCCAAAATTGCTATGTGGCTGTTAGTTTCAGCTTTGCATTGTTTCTTGTTTCAGTTGTATCTTTTAGCCCGTTGCTCCATTTTGGGTGAGTCCTACATGAAACTTGTGTGGTTTTGCATGTAGATTCATAATATCATCTTGTTTACATGTTTGGAGTATGTTTGTTTGATGTTTGGGGTGCTTCTTGCACCGTTGCCATGCTTATCTTGTTTTGATCATATCTTCTAGACCGTAGCTCCGTTTTAAACAAACTTTATATGAAACTTGACTAGAATTTCATGTAGATCATCATGGTGCATGTTAACTTGATGTTTAACAACTTTAACTTAAGGTTTGTTCAGATCTGGACTAATTTCAAACTATGCATATGAGGACTTACCGGATTTGTCTTAAGTAGTTTCCCGCCTCATTTAAACCTGCTGTTTCTTGTGTTGTTTTTCTGTGCTTCCTACCTTGCCATGTTTTGCATCCTAAATAGACTTGACTTGCATCCTACTTGCTTGAGTAAATTGTCATGTTTCTTGTGCTGTTTCTCTGTGCTTCCTATGTTGTCAGGTTGTGCATCCTAAGTGCATCTGCAGTGCTTCCTTAGTGCATCAGCCATGCATCCTGTAGTTTGCGCTTTGCACCTTGTTTGATTTCGTGCCTCGTGTGTTCTTGTGTTGAGTAGAGCCGGAAGCCGAGACCGAGTACGAGAACGGGGTTACTACCGATGTTGAGAACGAGGAGCCCTCTTACGATCCCATCGACGACTCGACACGCAAGATGACCTGACCCAGATATCATTACTATCTTTGCCTATTGCTAGAAGTCTCGCTCTTTAGCTTATTGCCTCGATGCCCATGTTTGTTTGTCAGCCTCCTATTGTAACCATGAATCTGTCTAACCACCCAACCTTTGCAAACCTTTGATTGGCTACGTAGGCTTCGCTCAGCCCCTCTTATAGCATTGCTAGTTGCAGGAGAAGATTTGAAGATTCTTGCTTCATGTTGAAGCTTGTTGGGATATCACACTATATAAACTCTTTAATGAAATCATCTATATATTGGTAATGGGTGGAAGGCTAAGCCTCTTGCTTGGTGATTTGTTCCACTCATGCCGCCCTAGGAACCGTATAATCCGGTGTTATGTTCCTTGATTATGCATTCCTCACACGGTTGGGGTTATGGGACCCCCTCGATAAACCGCTTAGCGCTAAGTCTTTTCCAGCAAGTTCCAACATTGGTACTCCATTTGCCTAAACAACTAAAAACTTGCATAGGGAGTAATTAACCCTCTTCTTAATCAACAACCCCGGGCCAGTGCTCCACATGAGTGTTGGTCCGAAATGAGCAGACTGCGGGGCCACCTCAAGGAAACTCGAGGGCTGGTAAAAACCTGTAGGATGACTTATCCGGTCGTGGCCTGAGACGAGATACGCGCGGCTACTATCAGGGTGTCGGCACGCCGGGAGGATTTGCTGGATTAGTTTTACCTTAGTCAGAATATCTTGAGCACGGGATTCCGAGAATACTCGGGTCTTCCCACCTTGGAGTTGCGACTCCGCAGATCGTGGGCTTGTAATGGGCCAAGTTGGAACACCCCTGCAAGGTTTTGAACTTTCGAAAGCCGTGCCCACGATTATGTGGCAGATGGGAATTTGTTAATATCCGGTTGTAGAAAACTTGACACCATGTTGAGAACACACTACCAGCGTGAGTACCGTGACGGTCATTTTCCGAAAGGGGTTCGGGAAGTGAACACGGTGGGGTTATGTATGACGTGCTTAGATAGGATCACTTCGTGATCACCTTGTCGCTCGTGGCACTTCTCTTCTCGCTCTTATCACGTAAGCTAGTGCTAGTGCAGCTGTAGCCTTTTATTCTTTCTTCAGCCTTGTTCCACACCCAAGGCTTAGATAGTTCTGTTACCCGGGAACGGGATTGCTGAGTGCTCCATGGCTCACAGATTCTACACCACACCAGATGCAGGTACCGTGGTGAGCTACTCAGGTGATGGCACCGAGCTATACTGGGAGTACGATGGGGAACATAACCGTTACTATGTGCACTATCCCAATGATCAGTAGTGGTTTCTACTAGGGGCGATTCGAACCTGTGGTTTTTATGTATTTTTTGGTATCTTTCATTTGGATCTTCACCCGTAGTCGGGCTGTGATGTTATTTGGATGATGTTTGACTATGTAATGAATTGTGTGACGTGGCGAGTGTAAGCCAACTATCTCCTTTTGCAATGTCATCCCTATTTTTACATGATTCGTGCAAAGGTACCAAACTTGCGATCATTCCAGAATGGGCTTATACCTTTAAGTCGTGCCTCGACACGTAGGAGGTATAGTCCCATCCTGGGCATTACACCCTGGGGGCATAGGGTTTAGTGCGGCGTGCATGACCTCTCTATAAAGCCTAGGTTGGGTTGCGGCGTATTGTTTGGCCGAGGGCGGGCATGACCTGATGGTGTGTCCGGCCGGAGTTAAGCAGGCGTGTTGGGTAAGTTGGCGCACCCCTGCAGCGAAGAAAACATCTATCGATAGCCTGTCCTACGGTAACGGACACTTGGAGTTGTATCCCGATCGCTACAACTAGAACTGGATGCTGAGGCATTGTTTGGATATGTTGCTTCGGTAGTCGGAGCGTTGGAACAACAACATAAATATGACTTATGCTATACTACTCTACTTCCCCTCTTGCTGCAAGACGGTGGTTTCCAGAAGATGCTAGTCTTTGATAGGGCTAGCTTCTCCCCCTCTTATTCTGGCATTCTGCAGCTTAGTCCACATATACTACCCTTTCCATTGATATCGATGCATATATAATGTAGATCCTTGCTTGCGAGTACTTTGGATGAGTACTCACGGTTGCTTTGCTCCCCCTTTTCCCCCTTTTCTTCTTCTTTATGGTTGATGCAACCAGATGGCGGAGTCCAGGAGCCAGAAGCCACCCTTGACGACTGCTACTACCCTGACGAAGCCTACTACTACGTGGAGATAGCTGACGACCAGGAGTAGTTAGGAGGTCCCAGGCAGGAGGCCTTGCCTTTTCAATCGTGTTGCTTTTGTGCTAGCCTTCTTAAGGCAAACTTGTTTAACTTATGTCGGTACTCAGATATTGTTGCTTCCGCTGACTCTTGTGTATTAGAGCTTATGTATTCGAGACCTCGAGGCCCCTGTCTTGTAATATAAAGCTTGTATTATTTTAATTTGTGTCTAGAGTTGTGTTGTGATATCTTTCAGTGAGTCCCTGATCTTGGTCGTACATGTTTGCGTTCATGATTAGTGTACGGTCAAATCGGGGGCGTCACAAGTTGGTATCAGAGCCAACTGCCTGTAGGAATCCCCCTTTCTAACTCCTTGGCCGAAGTTGAGTCTAGTCATTGCAATACTTTACTAACATGGCTGTGCGGCTTACAGGCCCACGTCGCCATTGGGTGGTATTAGGATCTTATACTCCTTGTATATACTCTGGGACTCTGATCTCTCTTCTATTCGGGTTAAAAGTTTTTACTAACTCTGACTCTAGCTTCTCGTAACTATTTCTCCTGGAGAGCCCTCATTCCGGAAGATCACCTGCTTCGTCAGAAGATTCTGAGGATATCCCTCGATATTTTCCCGAGACCCTTATGCTCATCGCCTTTGCAATTCACTGCCACCGATATATCCCTACGGATATATGTGTGCATTTGTCATTCTCATGACCATGGCTCATCGCTCTTGTTGTTACAAGATGCCTCAAAATATCTGTTGTTCCGATAATCCTTTGAGTTTACTATCTTGCAGATTTATTTCGCATGAAATCCCTTAGGGTTATTTCCTCACATTTATCGGGGATCCGTTCTTCTCAATTGTTCATGTATCTCACAAAATTCTTCTGAATACTTTTTGATCTTTCGAAAATCCTCTGCGTCATGTTAGTCTTGAAATTCTTGCCTGCTTGCATTATGGTTAATTCCATATGACTAGTAGTCTTCGTTAACATCCCTTGTCTTAGCCATTTTGAGCCAATTGATTCAATGTGTACGTGTGCACGCAGTCATCAGGTTATCCTTTTTAAAATTATCTTTCCGGCTCAGATGTCATTCCGGACATGAGTTGGTTCTCGGCAATTCAAACATTTATTGATTGTCCAACGAAGTGTTTTCAACGTATCCATCCTTGATTAGAGCGTCTGTTTCTGATCCTTTGTTTTGGAAACCATAATTTCTTTCTATTTAAGCATCAGGCCAATAAGGTGATTTTTGAATCTGATGCCTCTGCATTCTTTCTTCCTCTGAGTGAGTACCGATACTCACATCAGCTCCGTTGTGGATCGCTCGATCCATTGTTGGATTGTTATCCGACAGTGTCCTTCATATTCAAACACCTTGTGAGTTCTTTCCCTGATACATAATGCCATTGGTAAATTGTATCCTCTGCTTTGACAAACATGCTCTACTTTTGAGCTGATGATATTTACTTTTGAAACTTGTGGTGTATGTTACGAAGATGCCCGACGGGTTGAACCTATGCTTTCCCCTAATCCGTGAGAACCCAAAAGTTTTCACAAGTCATACTCTTCCGGTGTTCTACCAAATAAAATTCCAACACTACAATTTTATCAAAGCGAGAGGTGAATGAAATGATATGCATTAAAGAAGTGGGAGTCGACCTTGAACTTTGTGTTCATGCCCATGAAAATGATGTAGACCGTCTCGGAAGCTTCTTGCAAAATGATTATCTAGCTGTATGATTTTCTCGGTATTCTTGAATTGATTCCTTACAGTTATGGTTCCGACCATGCTGTCCAGATATGATATATCTGATGGGAATTCATTCCCGTGCCTTGTTTATTCTGCCAAGGTTAAAGTATCTACTGTCATAGGTCAATGACCCGGTTCTACTTCTATCATGTTCTACCTTCGAGTACTACCCCCTAGTATCTCGAAGATGTCTTGCCATTGCAACACATCTTACTAACTTTGTTGAAGTAATGTATTTCCTTGTTGCAATCACTCTACGGGTTCTGGGTTGTTGTCAACCGAGGACACTGACTAGTGAAATTATTCTACATTACAAACCAAATAACCCTACTATTTTACTGGGAAATTCTAAACTCAATCTGGTCATTCCTAGACTATCGGCTGCATCCTGGTCTTGCTATCTTTGACTGTGCTACCTCGTCCTTCTCTAGTGCATGATTTCTTCAGTGTGTGAGCACGACTTACGTCGAACTTTCAACATCATGTTGCTTGTCTTGAAAGGCAACTTTGGTTCCAAGCCTACATCTTATTTATTGAACCTATAACTTGCTACTTCGTCATTTCCTTGCTTGTTGCCATTGTTGTTTGATTGCATCCTCTTGAAACCTCCCAGCAAATGTGTCGAATCACCTTCAACACTTTGACTTCTTCTGAGATGTCAGTTGTGTCCATGATGAGAAATACCCTCCTTGCCCTTGATGATTTTTATTATCATCGGCAACACCCTTGACTTCCTTTCATCGCAGACTTGTCCACATTATGAATACAACTTGCTCTCCAACTAGTGTTGTGTTCTGCATTGAAGTATTACTGTCTTTTATGTCGAGAATATTGTGGGGATTTCTCCACCTCTTAGAAATTCTCGGTATGATGATACTTCTCACCATCACCATTCTTCATTGGTCCCCGTGTTGTTTTTAACCGGGATACCAATATGCTAGCGATGCTGCTTGAGTTGTGTACTTCTAGCAACCCTATTGCTTTGAAGTTAACAATCGACAGTTCGTTCTTAGACTGTTGGTTAATGAATCATCACTCTAACATCGATCTTGCTGCCTAAGGTCATATTTCGGGCACACCTTTCAATGAATGATTAATGGTGTATGTTTTCCTCGAGCATACAACATTGTATCATTTGAATTGACAAGTGTCATCTTCTTGTTCACATTATTGTGGAAATCCATCCGTTTGGAATTCTCGATAAATTGACACTGAGCCCATCAGCCACCTCCTCATCCTCTCTTGGGTTTAATGATGAACTATTGTTTTGGGAACCCGCTCCCATAGTTCATTTCCCAAGAATCTTGCAATGTCATTTCATCGATTTTTGTTGTACCTTTTCTTCTCGAACATCCTGAGTCTGAGGTATCATGACACCAATCGGATCTAAATCTCGGTCAGATATGATGGTTGGGACAACTTTCCAGTAGTTATAATGTTGGCCCTTTGATGACCCGGTAATATGATGTCATGCCTAGCACCCCGGGCTGGAGGACCCATCATTATAATTTCTTTTGCAAGGATAGCCATTCTTCCAAGAGGAAATTGTAAGACTTATTCTATAAGTTGCTTCTGATGGATCATTTGTGTATCCAAAGTCTGGCCCTTGCTTGAAACACCATATCATTGTATCCTGAAGCATAACTAAGATACCTCGATCATCAATAAGAATATTGGAGGCGCGATGCTAAATGTTTCTTGGTCAGTTATCCAAACACCGTTGTATGGGTAACATCTTTCTTAATCCTTGCCTCTTTATCTGAATGGTTGGGTACTCGCTCTCCTACCCTGTATGCCATTTCTACTTGTCCATGGGAAGGATATACTCCTAATAATTGTGTGTAATCACAATTTTCCTTTCCATTTGTTTGATTGACCTTTCTTTGATCTACATATAATCTAAGCAGTAATAATTTTCTGCTTATGTAAACACCTCGGTGTACGCCTCTGCAGTAAGACATCGCTACTATTGTTGTTAACATTCCAGTAACCTTCGGTGGACGAGAACCTTGCCTATTGGTCTGCCTTGTTTAAACAAGCGAGAAAATGGATCTCATCGTCCTCCACCCTTTGTACCGACATTGTTACCGACATAACTGGCAGGCTATCCTCTGACATGCTTGCTTTCATGACTGTGCAAGATGTCACCACCCTTCCTACTTTCAAACCACATGGGGCCCATAACCCACAGTTCCTCAGGATCGAAACCTGAATCTCCTGTACACCCCCTGTTCCTTAGCTATTCCTCGCGCGTGGTCTCATAGGTAATTCACGATCCACCTTTCGAGAGATCATCAATTCTGGTTTTAGATACAATACTTATTCTCGTTACTTTGAGCCCCTTTCATGCCCTGTTTCAGGCATCAAACGATTGCCTGCCCGCTCGAAACTCCCCATGATACCTCCTTATTTTGCTCTCGATTTTTTCTTAAGTTTCAAATCGAGAGTTACCTTCCGCCACCTTCCCCGATGTTATCGACCAGATAGGCAACCTTGTAGAGGTCTGTTTTTCCGGAATACCCACCCTTTATTCTTTCATAAGTACGATGGAGTTCTCGAAGGAAGGATGCCGACTTCACTATGATGACCTGAAGCAGAGACAATGAAGACGTGAATGTAATGGATCGACCTCTTTGAGAAGGGCAACCAAGATCAAAAAGATTCGTTAGAATTTCGTAACCAGAACTTCCCCTTAATTACTCCCCATCTTAAATCTCGGGACAAGATTTCTTGTAGTGGAGGAGTTTTGTAACGCCCCGATAATCAGGCTACAATAACTTCACCCTAATGTGCCATGTCATCATGTTTTATTAAGCCAATTTTCCACTTGATGAATCAAAGTCAAATTTGAATTTAAATTGCAAGTGGAATTATTATTTCTTCTAGCGATAAAATAAAAATGTTCGCTGGGTTGTAAATATTCACTAAGGAATATTCATGTAGAAACAAACATCATTTGCATCGTAGATAAAGTCCTAGGAAATTAATAATAGTCCAACAACAATTATTTTGGCCTCTTAAAAATAAATAAATATTTATACATTTCTGAATGATGTAAAACCTTGAGTGTGGTCTTAGATTATTGCATAGCTTTCACGTGAAAGTTACATATATCGCAAACTTTATTTAGTGGACAAACTAAATTGAAATCAGTAGGAAAATTGAAAACACTATGGAAAGGGTAAAACAAAGAAGGACTATTGGTACTCGGCCTAGTGCATTAGTGAATTAGGCCCAACCCACACCCCCACTCACCCCAAACCTCCTGCTACAGGGAGGTAGGGGATCGTGGCGGCCATCCGACCGGCCATGGCCGCGCCATGGCGCGTGCCGGCCATCCCCCGGTCCCCTTGCAGTATAAGGTCGAGCCCCCGATCCCCCGGTGAACCCTAGCCCTCAATCCCCTTCCCCTCGCTCGTTTTCCTCTTCCCGCACAGAGCGTAGCGTCGCCGTCGCCGCGTCGATCCCGCGGCCACGTGCCTCCCCGTGCCGAACCATCAAGTCTAGGAAGCAGCTCGCGGCGTCTCCTTCGTCTACACCGAGGAGCCCGAGCCGGAACGCCCCGAGTGCTCGCCATCAGTCGTCTTCCCCGCGTCCAGCCGCCGCTGCCCCGCCCCGGATCTCCTCCCTCGGCGCTCCCCCGACCTTCCGAGCACGTCATCGAGAACCGCAGTGAGGCCCTCATCCAATTCCCCTTCTCCCCCCTTAGAATTTGTGCTGTAGCCGCCGCCCTTGAGTTTGCCCGGAGCTCCGCGTGCCCGCTCGCCTCTGGCCGCGCTCACCACGCCCAGCTTGCGACCTGGGCTCCTCCCTGCCGTGCCCGCGCACCCAAGACATCCCCTGGCGGCGCGTCGGCCGCGCGCGCCCGTCACCCCGCTCGCTCGGCTACCCATACTGCTGCTTTTGCTGCCGCGCCTCATGCCGCTGTTGTGCTGCTGCGCTGCTTGTGCTGCCGCGTTGCCACTGCTGCTGCTTAGCTGCCGCTGCCCCATAGTGCCGTTGCTCTACTGCTGCCTTGCACGCAAGCTGCTGCCACTAGGAGCTGCTGCTATGTATGCTGTTGCCGCTAGATGTGTGCGTAGTGTGTGTGCGCGTGAGTGTGTGTTCTGTGTATGTGGCCGGCCCAAATACTAGTTTAGGGACTAGTTTAGTTAGTTAGTTTAATTAGTTGTACTAGTTAATTAGTCCAATAGTTGATGAGATGTGGACCCATGGTTAGTTTAAAGAAAATAAAATTTCAGAAAAGTCTAAGTCAATGACATGTGGCCCTACACTGTTCATACGTTGACTAGTCAACATTTGACTGGGTCAACCTAACCCCACTGGTCCCACTGTCATACACTACAGCTAGAATAGCACTAGGTGACAAAAGTATTTTGCTATTTTATTTTCGAATTAAATAATTTTGTAAATATAGAAAATCATTTAAAACTTCGAAAAATTATATAAATAAACCGTAACTCGGATGAAAAAGTTTTATATATGAAAGTTGCTCAGAACGACGAGACAAATTTGAATATGCGGTCCGTTCGTCCGCCACACATCTCTACCATACCGAACATTGAAAAATCCCCCTTCGGTTCGCTTGTCCGGAAATGACTAACATTGGGAAAACATTCCCGGATGGTATCCCTCTTCGCCAGTACCATGTAGCACCGCGTTAGAACACCCTAGCACTGCGTGTTGACTTGTCGTGCTTCTTTGTTGCATATGTATGCTTTGTATTTATTGTTTCTTCCTCCTCCTCTCGGGTAGACCGCGAGACTGATGCTACCTCGGTGATCGACTGCATCGACGACGACCCCTCCTTCTCGTCTGAGCAACCAGGCAAGCCAAACCCTCTTGATCATTCCGATATCGCCCACTCTCTTCTCTCTTATGCTTGCATTAGAACTGCTACTGCTTTTTGTATGATCCTATTCTGATGCATAGCCTATTGTTGATACCTGCTTTCATACCTTACATGTTTATACTAAACTGCTTAGTATAGGCTGGTTAGAGATCCGTCAGAGACCCCCCGCCCCCCCACTTTGTCCCGACTGCCTCGCTGGATTATCAGAAGACCCAATCAATGGGATCGAAGACCAGGACCCGGCACCGCACATCACTTTCCCTTAGTTGCTCGACACTACTGGGTTACTATCGAGTGCCGAGGGTGAGACCTCACCAGCACTTCTGATGTTAACCTTGTAGGTTAGTTCATCGGTAGTGGTCATCGAGGGTGATTCCTCTTTCTCCACTCCCGATAACAACACTGTCATGCAACTCCTCAAGAGTGGACCTCGTGGGTGACTCCTCTTTCGTTCACCTTGACGATAAACATCAGGTGGAATTCCATCGAGGGTGATTTCCTCAGGTTTTCCTTTGGTGTCAGACACACAGTTACTATGGTTACTATGACTTTACACTGAACCTGGTTACTAAAGACGGGTCGACCCTGAGGGGTGCCCGCGCGAGCTTAATTGCGAGTGATGTGTAGTCGGGTTAACCTGGAAGGTGCCCGCGAGATAAATACGAGGCGTGGCCGGGCACTCGCCCTTGCCGCAAGTTCTCGAGACGGGGCGATGGGGTCACATGTTCGTGAGTCTCTGCTCGTTACTGCGCGTTCCCAAGACACTAAACGGTTTGGATATTTGATCCAAGGGGCCTCTGGCCTGATAGCGCTAACCATCGCGTGGGCATAGTATGTGCGTTCTACGTCGTATGCATCAGCCGAAGCTTAACTGACGTCACTGCGACTGAGCGACGCGCGCCGGGTTGGACTGGTTAGGCTCCTACCTTTTTAAAGGAGGTTTCTAGGTCTGCTCACCGGCCGCGTACGCAGCGTGCAGGAGTTCCCGGGGCGATTGGCCCATGACCCCTGGGGGCATAGGGTTTAGTCCGGCGTGCATGACCTCTCTATTAAGCCTAGGTCGGGTTGCGGCGTATTGTTTGGCCGAGGGCGGGCATGACCTGATGGTGTGTCCGGCCGGAGTTAAGCAAGCATGTTGGGTAAGTTGGTGCACCCCTCTAGGGAAGAAAACATCTATTGATAGCCTGTCCTGCGGTAACGGACACTTGGAGTTGTATCCCGATCGCTAAAACTAGAACTGGATGCTGAGGCATTGTTTGGATATGTTGCTTCGGGAGTCGAGAAAGGATCCCGGAGCGTTGGAACAGCAACATAAATATGACTTATGCTATACTACTCTACTTCCCCCTCTTGCTGCAAGACGGTGGTTTCCAGAAGATGCTAGTCTTCGATAGGGCTAGCTTCTCCCCCTCTTATTCTGGCATTCTGCAGCTTAGTCCACAGATACTACCCTTTTCATTGATACCGATGCATATATAATGTAGATGCTTGCTTGCGAGTACTTTGGATGAGTACTCACGGTTGCTTTGCTCCCCCTTTTCCCCTTTTTTTCTTCTTTATGGTTGATGCAACCAGATGGCGGAGTCCAGGAGCCAGAAGCCACCCTTGACGACTGCTACTACCCCGACGGAGCCTACTACTACGTGGAGATAGCTGACGACCAGGAGTAGTTAGGAGGTCCCAGGCAGGAGGCCTTGCCTTTTCGATCGTGTTGCTTTTGTGCTAGCCTTCTTAAGGCAAACTTGTTTAACTTATGTCTGTACTCAGATATTGTTGCTTCCGCTGACTCTTGTGTATTCGAGCTTATGTATTCGAGCCCTCGAGGCCCCTAGCTTGTAATATAAAGCTTGTATTATTTTAATTTGTGTCTAGAGTTGTGTTGTGATATCTTCCAGTGAGTCCCTGATCTTGGTCGTACACGTTTGCATGCATGATTAGTGTACGGTCAAATCGGGGGCGTCACAAAAACTTTGTCAATGTATGTGCTTACTGAAAGTCCTATTAAGCATCTTGATCTATCTCTACAAATCTTGATGCCCAATATATAAGTAGCTTCACCGAGGTCTTTCATTGAAAAATTCTTATTCAAGTATCCTTGTATGTTATCCAGAAATTCTACGTCATTTCCAATCAACAATATGTCATCCACATATATATCAGAAATGTTATAGAGCTCCCACTCACTTTCTTGTAAATACAGGCTTCTCCAAAAGTTTGTATAAAACCATATGCTTTGATCACCTCATCAAAGCGTATATTCCAACTCCGAGATGCTTGCACCAGTCCATAGATGGATCATTGGAGCTTGCACACTTTGTTAGCACCTTTTGGATCGACAAAACCTTCTGGTTGCATCATATACAACTCTTCTTTGAGAAATCCATTAAGGAATGTAGCTTTGACATCCATCTACTAGATTCATAATCATAAAATGCGGGAATTGCTAACATGATTCGGACAGACTTAAGCATCGCTACAGGTGAGAAGGTCTCATCGTAGTCAACTCCTTGAACTTGTCAAAAACCTTTTACAACAAGTCGAGCTTTGTAAACAGTAACATTACCATCGGCGTCAGTCTTCTTCTTAAAGATACATTTATTTTCAATGGCTTGCCGATCATCGGGCAAGTCAACCAAAGTCCACACTTTGTTTTTATAAATAGTTCCCATCTCAGATTTCATGGCCTCTAGCCATTTTGCGGAATCTGGGCTCATCATCGGTTCCTCATAGTTCGTAGATTCGTCATGGTCTAGTAACATAACTTCCAGAATAGGGTTACCGTACCACTCTGGCGCGAAACATACTCTGTTTGACCTACGAGGTTCGGTAGTAATTTGTTCTGAAGTTTCATGACCATCGTCATTTGCTTCCTCACTAATTGGTGTAGGAATCACTCGAACTGATTTCTGTGATGAACTACTTTCTAATTCGGGATAAGGTACAATTAGCTCATCAAGTTCTACTTTCCTCCCACTCACTTCTTTTGAGAGAAACTCCTTCTCTGGAAAGGATCCATTCTTAGTAACGAATATCTTGCCTTCGGATCTGTGATAGATAGTGTACCCAACAGTTTCCTTTGGGTATCCTATGAAGACACATTTCTCCGATTTTGGTTCGAGCTTATCAGGTTGAAGCTTTTTCACATAAGCATCGCATCCCCAAACTTTAAGAAACGACAACTTGGGTTTCTTGCCAAACCATAGTTCATAAGATGTCATCTCAACAGATTTAGATGGTGCCCTATTTAACGTGAATGCAGCAGTCTCTAAAGAATAACCCCAAAATGATAGTGGTAAATTAGTAAGAGACATCATAGATTGCACCATATCTAATAAAGTACGATTACAATGTTCGGACACACCATTACGCTGTGGTGTTCTAGGTGGCGTGAGCTGTGAAATTACTCCACATTGTTTCAAATGAAGACCAAACTCGTAACTCAAATATTCGCCTCCGCGATCAGATCGTAGAAACTTTATTTTCTTGTTACGATGATTCTCTACTTCACTCTGAAATTCTTTGAACTTTTCAAATGTTTCAGACTTATGTTTCATTATGTAGATATACCCACATCTGCTCAGATCATCTGTGAAGGTTAGAAAATAACGATACCCGACGCAAGCCTCAGCACTCATCAAACCGCATACATCGGTATGTATTATTTCCAATAAGTTAGTTGCTCGCTCCATTGTTCCAGAGAATGGAGTTTTAGTCATCTTGCCCATGAGGCATGGTTCGCAAGCACCAAGTGATTCCAAATGTCCATCAACATGGAGTTTCCTCATGTGCTTTACACCAATATGACCTGAATGGCAGTGCCACAAATAAGTTGCACTATCATTATCAACTTTGCATCTTTTAGCTTCAATATTATGTATATATGTATCACTACGATTGAGGTTCAACAAAAATATACCTCTTCTCAAGGGTGCATGACCATAAAATATATTACTCATATAAATAGAACCACCATTATTCTCTGATTCAAATGAATAACCGTCTCGCAACAAACAAGATCCAGATATAATGTTCATGCTCAATGCTGGCACCAAATAATTATTATTCAGGTCTAAAACTAATCCTGAAGGTAGATGTAGAGGTAGCGTACCGACGACGATCACATCGACTTTGGAGCCATTTCCCACGCGCATCGTCACCTCGTCCTTAGCCTATATTTGTTTAATCCATAGCTTTCAAGTTACAAATATGAGCAACCGAACCAGTATGAAATACTCAGGCACTACTACGAGCATTAAGAAGGTACACATCAATAACATGTATATCAAATATACGTTTGTTCACTTAGGCATCCTTCTTATCCGCCAAATACTTGGGGCAGTTCCGCTTCCAGTGACCAGTCCCTTTGTAGTAGAAGCACTCAGTTTCAGGCTTGGCTCTAGACTTGGGTTTCTTCCCGGGAGTAGCGACTATCTTTCTATTCTTCTTGAAGTTCCCCTTCTTTCCCTTGCCATTTTTCTTGAAACTAGCGCTCTTGTTAACCATCAACACTTGATGCTATTTCTTGATTTTTACCTACGTAGGTTGAGCATAGCGAAGAGCTCGAGAATTGTCTTTTGCATCCCTTGCATATTATAGTTCATCACGAAGCCTTTATAGCTTGGTGGCAGTGATTGAAGAACTATGTAAATAACACTATCATCATCACTTTAACTCCAAGCTGAGTCATGTGGTTATGGTACCCAGACATTCCGAGTATGTGTTCACTCACAGAACTGTTCTCTTCCATCTTGCAACTATAGAACTTGTTGGAGACTCATATATCTCAACTCGAGTATTTTCTTGAAATATTAACTTCAACTCTAGGAACATATCATATGATCTATTGACGTTCAAAACGTCTTCGAAGTCCCGATTCTAAGCCTTAAAGCATGGCACACTGAACTATCGAATAGTCATCATATCGAGCTTGCCAGACATTCATAACGTCAGGAGTTGCTCATGCAGCAGGCTGTCACCTAGCGATGCTTCAAGGACATAATTCTTCCGTGCAACAATGAGGATAATCCTCAAGTTACGGACCCAGTCCGTGTAGTTGCTACCATCATCTTTCAACTTAGCTTTCTTTAGGAACGCATTAAATATAAGGGAATGGTAGCACGGTCCATTGATCCACAACAACATAGATATGAAAAAAACTACCAGGTACTAAGATCATGATAAATTAAAGTTCAGTTAATCATATTACTTTAGAACTCCCACTTAGATAGACATCCCTCAAGTCATCCAAATGGTCACGTGATCCAAATCAACTAAACCATGTCCGATCATCACATGAGATGGAGTAGTTTTCAATGGTGAACATCTTATGTTGATTGTATCTACTATAAGATTCATGCTCGACCTTTCGGTCTCCAGTGTTCCGAGACCATGTCTGTACATGCTAGGCTCGCCAAGTTTAACCCGAGTATTCTGCGCATGCAAAACTGTCTTACACCCGTTGTATGTGAACGTAGAGCTTATCACACCCGATCATCATATGGCGGCACGACGAACTATCGCAACGGTGCATACTCAGGGAGAACACTTGTACCTTGAAATTTTATAAGGGATCATCTTATAATGCTACCATTGTTCTAAGCAAAATAAGATGCATAAAAAGATAAACATCACATGCAATCAAAATATGTGACATGATATGGCCATCATCATCTTGTGATTTTGGTCTCCATCTCCAAAGCATCGTCACGATCTCCATCGTCACCGGCTTGACACCATGATCTTCATCGTAGCGTCGTGGTCGTCTCGCCAATTGTTGCTTCTACTACTATCACTAACTCATAGTGATAAAGTAAAGCAATTACATGGCTTTCGCAATTCATGCAATAAAGTGACTACCGTAAGGCTCCTGCCGGATGCCAAAAGTTTAGAAAACATGATCATCTCATATGAAAATGTATAAACTCATCACGTCTTGACCATATCACATCACAACATGCCCTGCAAAAATAAGTTAGACGTCCTCTACTTTGTTGTTGCAAGTTTTATGTGGCTGCTATGGGCTTCTAGCAAGAATCATTCTTAACGACGCATCAAAACCACAACGATTTTTCGTCAAGTATGCTATTTTAACCTTCAACTAGGATCGGTCGTAGTCACACTCATTCAACTAAAGTTTGAGAAATAGACACCCGCCAGCCACCTGTGTGCAAAGCACGTCGGTAGAACCAGTCTCATGAACGCGGTCATGTAATGTCGGTCTGAGCCGCTTCATCCAACAATACCGCCGAATCAAAGTAAGACGTTGGTGGTAAGCAGTATGACTATTATCTCCCACAACTCTTTGTGTTCTTCTCGTGCAAATCATCTATGCGTAGACCTGGCTCATGATGTGTGACACCCTGATAGTTAAGCTACAGTAATCATCCGCTAATGAGGCCACATCGTCACTGTTACTGTTACTAAACTCGCTTAGGTTCGAAACCGGGTCAAATTCAAATTTAAAACAAAGTCAAATTTGAAAGTTTTCAAATATCAAAACTAAAATGTTCAAGGTGTGTTAAATAGTTCATAACTAATTATGATGGTGACACAACACGTTTTAAAAGTATTTTAAAGCTCTTTTGTGAGTATAACAGTGGCTTAAACAATCATATAATAGCCTTTTATAATTTCTAAAATATCAAACTAATTTGTTTGAGTACCAAACTTTTTGTGGCAGAGGTATAATTAGTAATACCAATTTAGATACTAACATCATATTTTTTTAAATCTAAAATAATAGAAACTAAAAGGGGAAACAAAAAAGGACTAAAAGATGAAAGAAATAGGAAAGTAAGATAAGGAAAGGAACCCCCCTAGCCCAACTGGGCCTCTTGGCCCAGCTGGTCGCGACCGGCCAGACCGGCCGAGCCGCATCCCCTGCTCGTCCCCTCCGCTACAGGGACGGGGTTGCCGTGGCAGCCATCCACGGTGCCATGGCCGTGGTGACGACCATCAGCGCCCCCCTCCCGCCTATTTAGCCGACCTCGGCGCTCCCCTCCCCTCCGAGCTAAACACTCACCGCTCGCGCCCCTCTTCCCCTCTGCCACTCGCGCCCGACGCCGCTCGCCGTCATCATCGCGGCCACCGCCGTCTTTGGCGTGCGGGAGCATGTCCAGGAGGTCCGTCGCGGCTGGAACCGTCCGTCCCAAGGACCAGCTCAAGCCGGGACGGTCCAGCTGCTCGCCATCGAGCCCTTCTGCGGCGCGGACGTCACCAATTCGTCGTCGTTGCCACTGCTCCGGGCCGCCTCTGACCTTCTAACCCCGTCCACGAGAACCGGGGTGAGCTTCTCCCTCGGCTCGCCATTCGATTTGGACGCCGTAGGCAGCCATCTCAGTCGAGCCCGAACCCCGCGTACGCGTACGTGCGTACACTTGTTGCCGCCATCGCTGTTGCCCGTACTGCTTGTCATCGATGCTGCTGCGCACGCTCCCTATATTCGCCGGTAGGCGCTCGCGCCCGACCACTGCTGCCCGCCCCCGCCTAGCTGCGCCGCTGCCTAGCGCCACCTGCCTAGCGCCACCTGCCTTGTCTTGCCCGATCGCGCCACGCCGCCTGCTCCCTCCGCCTGCTACTAGTTGCGCTGCTGCTACTACTTGTTCTGCTGCTGCACTACTGCTGCTCGTCGCACTGCTGATGCTAGTTACTGCCGCTGCTTACTATACTGCTAGCGAGATAGCTTTTCAATTTTTACATTGACTACCCCCCTAGACAACCCTTATCTGCGATTAAACAACTGTTAACATGGTTTAAAAAAATATGGGAGGGTAGTTCACTTGACAAGGCTCAAATATGTCCATTGGACCAAATCCATTTGATGCATTGTTTAAATGTTACAAAAATCACAAAATGCCATCTTCTGTTAACAGAGAACAAAACTAACCCCTAGCATAGTAAGATGCATGTTGTGTGTGGTGTGTGTGTGGCCGGTTTGGCTACGGCTGTGTGTGGCTGGCCCTTGTGTTAATTAGGACTAATTTAGTTTAGGATTAAAATTAATGCTAAGTTAGTTTAGTAGTAGATGACATGAAGGCCCCGTTAAATAAGTTAGGTTTATTTATTTGTTTAGGTAAATAGTCCATGACATGAAGGTCACAACTCTTCTTTTGACTAGTCAAATTGACTTTGTCAACTCGAATTAAAAGTAGTTTAGAAAATCTAGTATATTAATAAAACTTCGAAAAATCATATAAAATAATCCGTAGTTCGGATGAAAAAGTTTTATATATGAAAGTTTCTCAGAACGACGAGACGAATCCGAATACTCGGTCCATTCATCCGCCACATATCCCTAGCATAGAGAACATGCAACATTCCCCCCTCTGTTCGCTTGTCCAAAAACACAAACTTCGGAAAAACATTCCCGGATGTTATCTCCCTTCGCCGATATCGTGTAGCATCGCGTTAGATCACACCGAGCTCTACTTTTGCTTGTCATGCAATTGTTTGCTTTATTTTACTGTTTCTTCCCGCTCTTCTCTCCGGTAGACCCCGAGACCGATGATGCCCCGGTGATCTACTACGGTGTTGACGACCCCTCCTTCTTGCCAGAGCTACCAGGGAAGCCAACCCCCTTTGATCATTCCAATATCACCCATTCCCTTCTCTCTTATACTTGCATTAGAACTGCTACTGTTTTTGTATGATCCTATTCTGATGCATAGCCTGTTGTTGTTACCTACTTTCATACCTTACCTGCTTATTGTAACTGCTTAGTATAGGTTGGTTAGATATCCATCAAAGACCCCCACTTTGTCCCGACTGCCCCGCTGGATTATTAGAAGACCCTATCAACCGGATCGAAGACTAGGCCCCGGCACCGCACATCACTTTCCCCTTAGTTGCTCGACACTACTGGGTTACTATCGAGTGCCGATGGTGCTACCTCATCAGCACTTCTGATGTTAACCTTGTAGGTTAGTTCATCGGTTATGGCCATCGAGGGTGATTCCTCCTTCTCCACTCCCGATAACAACACTGTCATGCAACTCCTCAAGAGTGGACCCCGAGGGTGATTACTCCTTTGTTCACCTTGACGATAACATCAGGTGGAATTCTATAGAGGGTGATTCCTCAGGGTTCCCCCTTGGTGTTAGACACACAGTTACTATGGTTACTATGACTTTACAATTGTTACTTGGAAAGGTGGGTCGACCCTGAGGGGTACCCGGGAGTGATGTGGAGACGGGTTGACCTAGAGGGTACGGAGAGTTGAATACGAGGCATGGCCGGGCACACTTAGCCCTTGCCGCAAGTCCTCGAGACGGGGCGACGGGGTCACATGATCGTGAGACTCCGCTTGTTACCGCATTCCCAAGACACTAAACGGTTTGGATATTTGATCCAAGGGGCCTCTGGCCTGATAGCGCTAACCATCACGTGGGCATAGTATGGGCGTCCTGCGTCGTATGCATCAGCCGAAGCTTAACTGACGTCATGCGACTGAGCGGCACGCGCCGGGTTGGACTGATAAGCTCCTGATTTTTTAAGGGAGGTAGCTAGGTCTGCTCACCGACCGCGTACACAACGTGCAAGAGTTCCCGGGGTGATGGCCCATGACCCCTAGGGGCATAGGTTTAGTCCAATGTGCTGACCTCTCTATTAAGCCTATGTCGGGTTGCGGCGTATTGTTTGGTCGAGGCCGGGCATGACCTAATGGTGCGTCCGGGCGGAGTTAAGCGAGCGTGGTGGGTAAGTTGGTGCACCACTGCAGGGAAGAAAACATCTATCGATAGCCTGTCCTACGGTAACGTACACTTGGAGTTGTATCCCGATCGATACAACTAGAACTGGATGCTGAGACATGAATGGATATGTGGCTCCGGGATTGCTTCCTCGCAGGGAGTCGAGGAAGGATCTCTGGGCGTTAATGCTACGACATGCTTGATAACTATAATATGTTATTCTGTACTCTCTTCTACTGTCGCAAGATTGGTGGTTTTTAGAAGATGCTAGTCTTTGATAGGACTAGCTTCTCCCCCTCTTATTCTGGCATTCTGTAGTTAGTCCACAGATACTACCCATTCCATTGATACTGATGCATAAGTAGTATAGATCCTTGCTTGCGAGTACTTTGGATTAGTACTCACAGTTGCTTTGCTACCCCTTTCCCCCTTCTTTCTTCTTTCTGGTAGTTGCAGCCTGATGGTGGAGTCCAAGAGCCAGATGATGCCTTTGACGACTGCTACTACCCCGAGGGTGCCTACTACTACGTGACGGCCGCCGACGACCAGGAGTAGTTAGGAGGATCCCAGGCAGGAGGCCTTGCCTTTTCGATCGTTGTTAGTTTTGTGCTAGCCTTCTTAAGGCAAACTTGTTTAACTTATTGAAAGTGCAACTATCCCTGGATGGTTTTGGTAATTACTAACAACATATAGTTCATTGAACTAATGCTATCTCTAGATAAATATTTCAGGAAAGTTCAATGATTGGCATGGCATGGACTAGGAATGTGGACCCCTCAAAATTCTAAGGACACATATTGGCTCAAGCTCAAGACTCTAGATTTTCTATTTTAGTCCAAGATCACATTGAGTCCATAGGAAAGCCAATATTATTAAAAGAGGACGAGGTGTTGCTTAATGGGTTTATTGCTCAAAATGCTTAATGATATGCTCCAAAACCCTCAACCACATTCTCACATCCACATATTCCCCAAACTAAAAGTCAAACTCGACCCCACCAAAAAGTTCTATCCGGCGCCACTGAGTTCATTTGACATAGCCACTGCCACTAAACCCTAATCATTTCGGTCTGACCGAAAGGGATCTCGGTCTCACCGAGATGGTATTGCAAACTCTCTGTTTCCCTTCGTAACATTTTGGTCTCACCGAGATGAGCAATCGGTCCAACCGAGTTGGCAATGCAAACTCTCTGTTTCCCCTTTGTAAAAGTTCAGTCCCACCGAAACGAGCGAATCAGTCCCACCGAGTTCGACCAGACCAACTCTCTGTAAGCTTATTAACCAAAATCGGTCCCATCGAGTTTGTGTAATCGGTCTCACCGAGATTACGTTATGCCCTAACCCTAATGAAATTGGTCCAACCGAGTTGGCCATATCAGGCCCACCGAAATGCCTAACGGTCACATTTTGAACTAAATTGGTCTGACCGAGTTGTCTGAATCGGTCCCACCGAGTTTGGTAAATAATGTGTAACGGTTAGATTTTGTGTGGAGGCTATATATACCCCTCCACCTACTCTTCATTTGTGGAGAGAGTCATCAGAACATACATACACTTCCATCATACATGTTCTAAGAGAGAACCACCTACTCAAGTGTTGAGATCAAGATATTCCATTCCTACCATATGAATCTTGTTCTCTAGCCTTCCCCAAGTTGCTTTCCACTCAAATCATTCTTCCACCATATCCAAATCTGTGAGGAGCTATTTGTGTGTTGGGGAGACTATCATTTGAAGCATTTGAGCAAGGAGGTCATCATCAACACACCGTCTATTACCTTTTGGAGAGTGGTGTCTCCTAGATTGGTTAGGTGTCACTTGGGAGCCTCCGACAAGATTGTGGAGTTGAACCAAGGAGTTTGTTCGTGCAAGGATATCACCTACTTCGTGAAGATCTACCCTAGTGAGGCAAGTCCTTCGTGGGCGATGGCCATGGTGGGATAGACAAGGTTGCTTCTTCGTGGACCCTTCGTGGGTGGAGCCCTCTGTGGACTCGTGCAACCGTTACCCTTCGTGGGTTCAAGTCTCCATCAATGTGGATGTACGATAGCACCACCTATCGGAACCACGACAAAAAACATCCGTGTCAACACTTGCGTTTGCTCCCTCCAAACTCCTCCCTTTACCTTCATATGCAATTGTTTTACTTCCGCTGCTATACTCTTAGAATTGCATGTGTCGGTTGATACGTCTCCAACGTATCTACTTTTCCAAACCCTTTTGCCCTTGTTATGGACTCTAACTTGCATGATTTGAATGAAACTAACCCGGACTGACGCTGTTTTCAGCAGAATTGCCATGGTGTTGTTTTTGTGCATAAAGAAAAAGTTCTCGAAATGACCTGAAACTCCACGGAGATTTATTTTGGAAAATACAAAAAATATATGCAATAAGATCCATACCAGGGGGCCCACACCCTGTCCACGAGGGTGGGAGGCGTGCCCCCTGCCCAGGGCGCGCCCCCTGCCTCGTGGGCCCCCTGGTGCTCCACCGACATATCCCCAGATCCTATAAGTTCACTTTCGGGGAGAAAAAAATTAGAGAGAAAGAATTATCGCGTTTCACGAGACGGAGCCGCCGCCAAGCCCTAATCTCTCTCAGGAGGGCTGATCTGGAGTCCGTTCGGGGCTTCGGAGAGTGGAGATCGTCGCCATCGTCATCATCAACCTTCCTCCACACCAATTCCATGATGCTCACCGCCGTGCATGAGTAATTCCATCGTAGGCTTGCTGGACGGTGATGGGTTGGATGGGATCTATCATGTAATCGAGTTAGTTTTGTTAGGGTTTGATCCCTAGTATCCACTAGGTTCTGAGATTGATGTTGCTATGACTTTGCTATGCTTAATGCTTGTCACGAGGGCCCGAGTGCCATGATTTCAGATCTGAACCTATTATGTTTCCATGAATATATGTGTGTTCTTGATCCTATCTTGCAAGTCTATAATCACCTACTATGTGTTATGATCCGGCAACCCCGAAGTGATAATAATCGGGACCACTCCCGGTGAGGACCATAGTTTGAGGAGTTCATGTATTCACTATGTGTTAATGCCTTGGTCTGGTACTCTATTAAAAGGAGGCCTTAATATCCCTTAGTTTCCAATAGGACCCCGCTGCCACGGGAGGGTAGGACAAAAGATGTCATGCAAGTTCTTTTCCATAAGCACGTATGACTATATTCGGAATACATGCTTACATTCCATTGATGAACTGGAGCTAGTTCTGTGTCACCCTAGGTTATAACTTCTACATGATGAATTGCATCCGACATAATTTCCCATCACCAATCCAATGCATACGAGCTTTTCATATATTGTTTGTTGCTTATTTACTTTTCCGTTGCTACTATCACAAAAACTACAAAAACACTATCGTTACTTTTATAGCCGCTACCGCCACTATCATATTACTTTGCTACAAAACTATCTTGCTGCAGATACTAAGTTTCTAGGTGTGGTTGAATTGACAACTCAGCTGCTAATACTTAAGAGTATTCTTTGGCTCCCCTTGTGTTGAATCAATAAATTTGGGTTGAATACTTTACCCTCGAAAACTGTTGCGATCCCCTACACTTGTGGGTTATCAAGACTATTTTCTGGCACCGTTGCCGGGGAGCATAGCTCTAATCTTTAAGTCACTTGGGATTTATATCTGTTGATCACTATGAAGAATTTGAAGGACTCAAAAACCAAGATCTTACGCTCAACTACGAGGGGAGGTAAGGAACTGCCATTTAGCTCTGCACTTGATTCTCCTTCTGTTATGAGTAAACTTGCGACACCTACTCCTGCTATTGAATCTGATATGTCATATGTTCTTGATGATGCTACTTCTGCTATGTATGATGAAACTACTTCTATGCCTGATAATACTGTGCCACTAGGTGAATTTCTAGATGAACAAATTGCTAAGGTTAGGGAGAATGCAAATGTTGAAACTGATGATATTTATGAAATTGATGATGAGGCTATTCCCAATAGATATGAATTGTCTGTTGTTCCCGAGGGTTATGTTATGGATGAAGAAACTGCTAGAGACTTTCTTGCTTGCAATGATAGATATGATCTTAAGAAGTTATTAGCTAAGCTGAAAGAAAAGTCATTGAATGCTAGAATGAGACATGACCCTGCTTTTGCTACTTCACCTATCTGCATTACTGATACGGATTATGAATTCTCTGTTGATCCTGAGTTAATTACTTTGGTTGAATCTGATCCTTTCCATAGCTATGAGTCTGAAACTGTTGTGGCACATCTTACTAAGTTGAATGATATAGCCACGCTGTTTACCAATGATGAAAAGATTCATTACTACTATATCCTTAAGTTGTTTCCTTTCTTGTTAAAGGGTGATGCTAAGACTTGGTTTAATTCCCTTGATCCTGGTTGTGTGCGTAGTCCCCAGGATATGATGTATTACTTCTCTGCTAAATATTTTCCCGCTCATAAGAAACAAGCTGCCTTACAGGAAATATATATCTTTGTGCAAATTGAAGAAGAGAGTCTCCCACAAGCTTGGGGGAGGCTTCTCCAGTTACTTAATGCCTTGCCTGATCATCCTCTTGAGATGCATGATATACTTGATATCTTTTATAATGGACTAACCGATGCTTCCAGAGACCACCTGGATAGTTGTGCTGGTTGTGTTTTCAGGGAAACAACAGTCGAACAAGCTGAATTACTATTGAATAATATGCTGGCTAATGAAAATAATTGGACACTTCCTGAACCAGCCCCTAAGCCAACTCCGAAGAAAAGAGGTGGTCTTTTTCTCAGTCCTGGAGATATGCAAGAGGCAAAGAAATCTATGAAAGAAAAAGGTATTAAAGTTGAAGATGTTAATAATTTACCACCTATTGAAGAAATACATGGTCTTGATAACCCGACACAGGTAGTAAAGGTAAATTCTCTTTATAGATTTGATGAAGGTGATATTCCTCGTTATAAGTCTGCTAGCCAATGCTTAGATGAGTTTGACAATTTTATTGTGAAACAAGAAAACTTCAATGCTTATGTTGGTAGACAATTACAACACAATGCTTATATGATTGAACGCTTGAGCGATTATCTGTCTAGAGCTAAAGGTGAACTGGAACTCATTAGTATACATGCTTCTATGGTCACCACTCAAGTAGAACAAGTACTTAAGGCTCAGAATGATTTGCTCAATGAATCAAATAGTAAGAATAATGACTATGCTGTTAGAGTTGCTACTAGAGGTGGTAAAATGACTCAGGAACCTCTGTACCCTGAAGGCCACCCTAAGAGAATTGAGCAAGATTCTCAGAGAGCTAATTTAGATGCACCTAGTTCTTCTAAGAAGAAGAAAAAGAAAAATGATAGAACCTTGCATGCTTCGAGTGAACCTGTAGCTGACACACCTGAGAATCCCAATGATATATCTATTTATGATGCTGAGACACAATCTGGTAATGAACATGAACCTAGTGATAATATTAATGATTATGTTCATGATGATGCTCAACCTAGCAATGATAATGATGTAGATATTGAACCCGCTGTTGATCTTGATAACCCACAATCAAAGAATCAACGTTATGATAAGAGAGACTTTGTTGCTAGGAAGCACGGTAGGGAAAGAGAACCATGGGTTTAGAAACCCATGCCTTTTCTTACAAAACCATCCAAGAAAAAAGATGATGAGAATTTTGAGTGCTTTGCTGAAATGATTAGACCTATATTTTTGCGTATGCGTTTGACTGATGTGCTTAAAACAAATTCTTATGCTAAGTATATGAAAGATATCATTACCAACAAAAGTAAGATACCTGAAGTAGAAATTTCCACCATGCTTGCCAATTACACTTTTAAGGGTGGAATGCCTAAGAAATTAGGAGATGCAGGAGTACCTACTATACCTTGCTCCATTAAGAAAAACTATGTTAAAACAACTTTGTGTGATCTTGGAGCTGGTGTTAGTGTTATGCCTCTCTCTTTTTATCATAGACTTGACTTGAGTAAGTTGACACCTACTGAAATATCTTTGCAAATGGCTGATAAATCAACTCCTATACCTGTCGGTATTTGTGAGGATGTTCCTGTTGTAGTTGCAAATGTTACTATTCTAACAGACTTTGTTATACTTGATATTCCCGAGGACGATAGTATGTCTATTATTCTTGGAAGACCCTTTTTGAATACTGCAGGGGCTATTATTGATTGCAACAAAGGTAGTGTCACTTTTCATGTCAATGGTAATGAGCATATGGTACACTTTCCGAGGAAACAACCTCAGGTCCACGGTATCAATTATATTGGAATTTTTTCAACTATTACTATTGGAGGATTTGAATTTCCTCTTCCTACTATCAAGAAGACATATGACATCCTTATTGTTGGGGACATACATATCCCCATTGAGGTAACCTAGTGTTATTCGAAAATTCTCTGGTTTCATGTTACTCGGAAAGAGTTTATTAACAAGACTTGATCAACCTTGTTAATGGATTCCTTTTGATGAGCATGGGATAGGTGAATCTAGATAGAACAACCTTCTGTACCCTCTTTTTACTTTCTGTTAATTAGGATAAATAAAGCAAAAATAGTATTTTCTGTCTGTTTCCAGACTTATCCGTGCAATAAAAAAATACCCCGAAAATAAAAGTTCTCCAAATGCCCTGAAAATTTAATATGATTTTTTCTAGAATATTTGAGGAAATATGGCACAGAACACACAGCGAGGGGAGCCAGCACCTGGCCACGAGGGTGCAGGGCGCGCCCCCTACCCAAGGCGCGCCCCTGCATCATGGGCCCCACGTGCCCCCCCCTCCACTTATTCCTGCACCCATGCTCTTCTTCTTGCTCCCAAAAAAATCACCAACCAGCTCAAACCCGAGTTCTAGCTCATCTTGCTGCATTTTTGATCTCCTTGCTCAAAGCACCATTAACCAAACTGTTTGGGGAGATTGTTCCTTGGTATGTGACTCCTCCATTGGTCCAATTACTTTTTGTTCTAGTGCTTTATTTATTGCAAATTTATCCTGCTGTGGTGACCTTGTTCTCGAGCTTTCATGTCAAATTTTCTTGGTCCCAAGTAGTTCTAATGCATGATATAGTCTCTAGGCACTTATAGGAGTTGTTGCTATCAATCTTGTTGAGTTTGGTTAACTTTTATTGTGAGTTAGTAAAAATTTCAGAAAAATGCATAGGAAAAACTTCCAAGCTGGTTCTTCAAGGAAGCAAGAATCGAGGCTTGCGTTCCGTGAGCCGGACGATGAACCACCGAGGGATGCTGACATACGGCCTTGTGAATGGCCGTCAGATGACTTTATGGATCAGGCTGGCATCAAGGATGAATTTTACGCATATGTTCGCAACGCTGACCTCGAGGGCTTGATACAAGATAAGTGCCTTCAATACCGTGGCTTAACTGATAGCTTAGTGAGAAGGTTTAAATTTTCATCTTCGCGTAATTCTCACACTATCCTGTTTGACCTATATGATAAATCTTATACCATGGACTTAGAGGATTTTAATGATGCTTGTAAGCTTCCACAGTGGGGTTGTATGGGTGATCTCAGAAGTCTGAATTTAGAGAGTTCCTTGCTAGTATTACAGTGGGGGAATCTAGGGAAATCACACAGGCTACCATAGGGAGCATTCATTTTCCTGCTATTCATTACTTTGCTCTCTTTATCGATAGATGCATAAACGGTAAGGATGAGGCTAGCCACATGTGTGTCCCTGATCTTAGTGTTCTCAAGAGTGTTGTATTAGGTGATAGACAATATAACTTGGGAGCCATTGTTGCACGTAGGCTACATCGTAATGGTTTGCATGGAGATTTATTTGGTGGGATTTATGCCACTCGCATAGCCCGCCGTCTTGGTGTGCCCGTGCACGAGAACGATGAACCTTTACCTCCTGCTTATTTAGATTGCCATGCTATGGCTAGTCACCGGTTTATAGAGTGGGATGATCTAACTCTCAAATATCGACTAATCTTTAACAGGCAGCATGCCATCCCTATTGTTCTTCCTGCCCCCACTTTGTTTAACTTTCAGGCAAAAGGGAGATACAATATAACTATGCAGGAGGCAAATGCTTATTATAACATGACGAAGGCTGCCCGCCTTCGAGCTGTAGCTCAACATGCAGCATCTGCTGCATCCCAGTACAACCCCAACTACGACTTTGGATATCTGTCAGGCCAATACTGGCCACAGACCAACTTAGGCCAAAAGCCTAAGCTTGGGGGAGTATGTGTTTCTCACCGACTTTACATTCATGTTCACACACTTATTCTAGTTGTCGGTGCTCACACTCTTTCACTGTACCATCCATGCTTAGTTTCAATTTCTTTTTCTTGTGTGCTAGAAAAACCCAGAAAAACAACAAATATTAGTTGTAGCTTCTAGCTAGTTTACTGTTTTTGCTTGTAGTAGTAATTAAAATGAAAACCCAAAAATATTTCCCGTTCTTATTTTGCTTATTGGGAGCTTTCCCGTGTAAATAGTTTCTTTTCTTCTCTTTGGGGGTTAAGAGTAGAAGACAATGATTCAAATTGCTTAGTGGCTCTCATATGCTTTGTTGTTGATTTAACCTTGAGCCACGTTACCTTGTCTTCTCTCTTGTATTAAATGTCTGCAAATTCCAGCTTAGTCCAATGCACGTGCACTATTATTATTATCCACACCGACCGATCGTGCGAGTGAAAGGCAATAAAGATGATATATGATGAACTAATTGAGATGAGAAAAGCCGATATGAACTCGACCTCTCTTGTTTTTGTAAATATGATGGCTCATCGTTCCTGATTCAGCTTGTTATGAATGAAACATGCTTGCAATGACAATTAGAGATCATAGCTGCTTATGCCATGCTTAATTTGCTGGGAGTTTATAATGGTCTATCTTGCGTGCCAACATGATATTAAAATGATTGTGACGTGGTATGATGGGGTGGTATCCTCCTTTGAACGAGTTAAGTGATCTGACTTGGCACATGTTCACGCATGTAGTTGAAACAAATCAACATAGCCTTCACGATATTTATGTTCACGGTGATTTATATCCTACTCATGCTTGCATTCATTGTTGATTAATTTTAATGCATGTCCATGACCGTTGTTTCTCTCTAGCTGGTCGCTTTCCAGTCTCTTTCTAGCCTTCTCGTGTACTAAGCGGGAATACTGCTTGTGCATCCACTTCCATAAACCCCAAAGTTATTCCAATAAGTCCACCATACCTTCCTATATGCGGTATTTACCTGCCGTTCCAAGTAAATTTATATGTGCCAAACTCTAAACCTTCAAATGAAATTCTGTTTTGTATGCTCGAACAACTCACGTATCAACTAGGGCTGTCTATATATTCCATGCTAGGTGGGTTATTCTCACGATGAGTGGACTCCGCTCATCATCCATGAGAAAATGGCTGGTAATCGGGATGCCCACTCCCATGCTCAAAATCATAATAATTAAACAAAACCCCCCCAGGGCTTTTGCTGGTTTGGACGGTACTCGTTGTTTCGGGCTTGCCGTGGAGTGTGCTTGTTGGTGGTTGGGGGAGTATAAACTTTACCATTCTGTTTGGGAACCTCCTATAATGTGCGTAGCATGGGAGATATTGAGATTCTTGGTTGTTATGTTGACAATGAAAGTATACCGCTCAAAATGTTATTCATCTCTATTTAAAAATCGAGCTCTGGCACCTCTACAAATCCCTGCTTCCCTCTGTGAAGGGCCTATCCATTTTCTATTATGCAGATTCATCATCCTCTTATCAAAGAGCACCAGTAGGAGAGCACCTCTGTCGTTGCATGTATTACCATTAATTTGCATTGAGTATGATCATGACTGGATCTCTTTTACCATGAATTAAAATGTCTAGTCAGTCCTTGATCTTTAAAGGTGCTCTGCATTTATGTTTTGCGGTCTTAGAAAGGGCTAGCGAGATACCATCTTGTTATATCATATCATGATTGTTTTGAGAAAGTGTTGTCATCCGAGGTTTATTATTATTGCTTGCTAGTTGATTATGCCATTGATGTGAGTAGTCTTGAGACCTGAAAGTTATTGTGAATGTGGTTAGTTCATGATCTTGTTGAAAACTTGAATGCTGGCTTACAAATTTACAACAACAAGAGCAAATAGAGTTTGTCAAACTTTTTCTTTATCACTTTCAGTTTATGAACTGAATTGCTTGAGGACAAGCAAAGGTTTAATCTTGGGGGAGTTGATACATCTCCAACGTATCTACTTTTCCAAACCCTTTTGCCCTTGTTATGGACTCTAACTTGCATGATTTGAATGGAACTAACCTGGACTGACGATGTTTTCAGCAAAATTGCCATGGTGTTGTTTTTGTGCAGAAATAAAAAGTTCTCGAAATGACCTGAAACTCCACCGAGATTTATTTTGGAGAATATGAAAAATATCTGCAAGAAGATCCATACCAGGGGGCCCACACCCTATCCACGAGGGTGGGGGCGCGCCCCTGCCCAAGGCGAGCCCCTGCCTCGTGGGCCCCCTGGTGCTCCACCGACGTATCCCCAGATCCTATAAGTTCACTTTCGGGGAGAAAAAAATAAGAGAGAAAGAATTATCGCGTTTCACGAGACGGAACCGCCGCCAAGCCCTAATCTCTCTCGGGAGGGCTGATCTGGAGTCCGTTCGGGGCTCCGGAGAGTGGAGATCGTCGCCATCGTCATCATCAACCTTCCTCCATCACCAATTCCATGATGCTCACCGCCGTGCGTGAGTAATTCCATCGTAGGCTTGCTGGACGGTGATGGGTTGGATGGGATCTATCATGTAATCGAGTTAGTTTTGTTAGGGTTTGATACCTAGTATCCACTATGTTCTGAGATTGATGTTGCTATGACTTTGCTATGCTTAATGCTTGTCACTAGGGCCCGAGTGCCATGATTTCAGATCTGAACCTATTATGTTTCCATGAATATATGTGTCTTCTTGATCCTATCTTGCAAGTCTATAGTCACCTACTATGTGTTATGATCCGGCAACCCCTAAGTGACAATAATCGGGACCACTCCTGGTGAGGACCATAGTTTGAGGAGTTCATGTATTCACTATGTGTTAATGCTTTGGTCCGGTACTCTGTTAAAAGGAGGCCTTAATATCCATTAGTTTCCAATAGGACCCCGCTGCCACGGGAGGGTAGGACAAAAGATGTCATGCAAGTTCTTTTCCATAAGCACGTATGACTATATTCGGAATACATGCCTACATTGCATTGATGAACTAGAGCTAGTTCTGTGTCACCCTAGGTTATAACTTCTACATGATGAATTGCATCCGACATAATTTCCCATCACCAATCCAATGCCTACGAGCTTTTCATATATTGCTTGTTGCTTATTTACTTTTCCGTTGCTACTATCACAAAAACTACAAAAACATTATCGTTACTTTCATAGCCGCTACCGCCACTATCATATTACTTTGCTACTAAACTATCTTGCTACAGATACTAAGTTTCCAGGTGTGGTTGAATTGACAACTCATCTGCTAATACTTAAGAGTATTCTTTGGCTCCCCTTGTGTCGAATCAATAAATTTGGGTTGAATACTTTACCCTCAAAAACTATTGCGATCCCCTACACTTGTGGGTTATCATAGGTTGATTGCTTGACTTGTGCTAAGTTGCTAAAATCTGCCAAGAATTTAAATTGGGAAAAAGCTAGATTTTTATTTGGTCAAGTAGTCTAATCACCCCCTTCTAGACATACTTTCGATCCTACAAGTGGTATCAGAGCTTTGGTCTCCATTTGCCGTGATTTCCATAGCTTGGTGATCATAGCCTTGGTTTCACAACCTAGGAGAGTATGGTGTCTAGCGAGGGAAGTTACCACCGTAGAGGTCCTTACTTTGATGGTACTAATTTTGCTAGTTGGAAGCATAAGATGAAAATGCATATTCTTGGACATAACCCCGCCGTTTGGGCTATTGTGTGTATTGGTTTGCAAGGTGAATTCTTCGATGGGAAGGAACCGAATCATGAAGCATCCGCGGAAGAGTTGAAGATGCTGCAATACAATGCTCAAGCTTGCGATATCCTATTCAACGGATTGTGCCCTGAAGAATTTAACAAAATCAGCCGTCTTGAGAATGCAAAGGAATTTTGGGATACTTTGATTGATATGCACGAAGGTACCGACTCCGTCAAGGAATCCAGGTTGGATTTGCTTCAAAGTCAACTTGACAAGTTCAAAATGAAGGATGTTGAAGGTCTCGCTGAAATGTACTCTAGGCTTGCTCTCATCACAAATGAGATTGCCGGCTTAGGAAGTGAAGAGATAACCGACAAATTCATCATCAAGAAGATCCTAAGATCCTTGGATGAAAAATATGACACCGTGTGCACATTGATCCAAATGATGCCAAATTACAAAGATCTCAAGCCAACAGAAGTCATTGGAAGAATTGTTGCTCATGAGATGTCACTCAAAGATAAAGAAGAGCTTCACAACAAGTCTAGTGGTGCTTACAAAGCCTCATGTGACGCTCCTACATCATCAAGTGAGAAACAAGTCCTCAATGAAGAATTGAGCTTAATAGTGAAGAACTTCAACAAGTTCTACAAGAATAGAAGCAAAGAGAGAAGTTCCAAATCAAGGTCCTACAATGACAAGAGATCTTCAAGTCATGATTGGAATTCCTACAATTCTGGAAGACCCGGACACTACTCCAATGAGTGTACGGCTCCCCACAAGAGAAGAGAAGACTCACCTAAAAGGAGAACTAGAAGAGAAGAATCACCACCAAGAGAGAGAAGGAGTAGAGATGATCGTTATGAAAGAATACCTTCTCGGAGAAGCAAATATTCAAAAAGGAAGGACAAATCATCAAGGGGCTACACAAGACGAAGACATCAAGCTCATGTTGGTGAATGGGTATCCGGTTCCGACTCCAATAACCACTCCGAGAAAAGCTACTACTCCGACTCCGAAGATACTCACGATGAAGGTGTTGCCAAAATTGCTCTTGTGTCAACAAACTCCTATGACATATTTGACTCACCAAATGAAGGAATTGGCAGATGCTTCATGGCTAAAGGCCCTAAGGTATCACACCCTGAGTATCTTGATTTTAATAGTGATGAAGATGACTTGCTAGTAGATGATGATTTACTTGTTGGTAGCAATAGTGATGAAACTTTTGATGAAAACTATGATGAAATTGCTATTAATCATGCTAATCAAGATAAAACGGATGACGATGATAAGGAGAATATTGAGCGTCTAACTAAAGAATTAAACACTCTTAAGTTAGCTCATGAAACTACCTTGGAAGATCATCGAGAACTTTTAAAGACTCATGAGAAGTTACACTTTGAAAAGCTCAATCTTGAGCAAGAGCATGAGTTCTTAAAAGCAATCAATGATGATCTTCCCAAGAAAAGTCCTTCTTACATTGCCAAGCGTCTACTCTTGTCTACATACATGCCACAAATAAAACCTAGCAATAAAAACAAGAAAGATTCTTCCTCTAGTAGTAACAACAATCATGCTAAATCCAATGATGTTGCTTCTAGTAGTTCTCTTTATTCCACTAATGATTCTCTTAGCCAAGTTACACTTGAGCAAGGAAATAGCTTATTGAAGGGAATTATAGAGAAAGGTGTTTACAAGAGCCTTGCCGGGAGTAAGAAATTTGAGGAGATTGTACGCAAGCAAGGAAGACACCGGAAGAATCAAGGTGTTGGTTTTGAACGAAAGTTCAATGCCAACGGAGTTGAGTGGGAAGAAGATCAATACCCCAAGACGAAGTTTGTTCCTCAACAAGATAAGTATGATCCTACTTATTTTCAAGGGACACAAGCACAAGATGATCTTCCACCACAAGACCACAAGCTAAAGGGCAAGGACAAGGTTCAAGAAGAGATTTATGCATTTGAAGAAGTTCCTAAGGCCTTGGTCAAGTGGGTTCCCAAGACTACATCAAGTTCTACTTCATCAAGTACGACTACAACTCCAAGGATTCCCATCAAGATGGTGTGGATCCTGAAGAAGAAGAACTAGAAAGTTCTTGAGGGTGACTCCGCCAACATACTTCACTCATATCATTTTGGCAAGGACAAGTGCAAACAACTTCCATATCTCGCACTAGTTCAAGGAGTCACAAACCCTCTTGTTGGTAAGACAAGGGACAAGGTAACCTAACGCTTTCATGGACATCATCTTGTGTGCAATTCACTCTATATCTATGGATATCCTTGCTTGTTCCTTATGGGACTAACCCATGTAGGTATTGAAAGTGCAACTCACTCCAATGGATTGCTCCAAATGATCTACATCAACATTGAGCATCTACATCTTCAACACCTACATGAAATCATCATCGACAAAACCCAAGCTTAGTTCATCCCTCTTAGGGGGATATCACATATAGGGGGAGCTTTACTCTAATCAATTAAGCTAAAGCTACTCTCATGATGTGAACACAACAATGCTTTATGTAAAAGTGGTAACCCCACTTGTGCTTAAACGATGAGTATGACCTATGATCAACTGTTCTCATTTGACTCCTAAGTCAATATACTCATATATAGATGACCTAGTCATCGTGAGTTGCTTGATAGATGCTTGAATGGTTGTGCATGCTTTGCCACATGTTTCATTTGCTATCTTATTGTGTGAGCATGTTGAATGCATAATTTTCTCATTCCAGGACATCCATTTGTAGCTTTGATTGGTTGGATCTTTTTATTTTGCCAAATGGATGGACAAGAATGCCTAAGAACACCCTCTAGCTATCTATGCTTTTCTCATCTCAAAATCTATTTATGCTACATCACAAAGTTTGATCAAGTCAGATTCAAACTACTCTGTGTGAGGAGCACTCGGAGCCCCCGATTTGTCATAGACTTAAACTTCCAAAACCTCTTTGTGCATTTCGCTATGACCGAGTCATTCACTTCGGTTAGATCGAGTTCACTAAGTTGATCTAGGTTTTCAATCTCGGTGCAACCAATTTGAACTTTCTGGTCACACCAAGTTGCAGTAACTGCTAGCAGTTTTGCATCTCGATGCCACCGAGTTGTTCCACTTGGTCACACCAACAGGGTCAGGTTATATATACCGACGAGTTGAATTTGGGAAAAATTTCCAAACCCTCTTTGCCGCGCATAACCTGCTCTGCCCCATCGGGTCCTTGGATCATCTCCTCGCCGCCAGCGACCTCCTGCCACAAGTCTCCATCGCCGTCAACGGCAATCTCCGCCGCCGTTGCCGCTGTAGCAAGTTCACCACCGAGTTAGGGTATTAACTTGATCCTTTGTGCTATTCTTTAACTCTGATTCTTAGCACATTGCTTTGCCATGTTTCTTTCCATGATTGAAATCATTCTATCCAGAAGAAACTCCGTAGAAAGTAGTTTTGATTCGAAAATTTAGGGTTAGGTCTCCGCCGAACTCATCTCGGACCGACCGAGTAGTAGAAATCGGTCTCACCAGTTTGGCTTTGGCCATTGCACAAGTGATTTTTGGTCTGACCAAAAATTGCAAATCGGTGCGATCGAGTTCAACTCTCTGTGAAACCCTAGCAATCTCGGTGCCACCGAACTGTGACTTGGTCTGACCAAGTTCACTAGTTTAGGTTCCAGAATTGCTTCGGTATCACCGAGTTTAACAAATCGGTAGCTCCTAAATGCTTTCTGTAGAGAACTAAAACTATGTTTTTGAGTCATCTGTTTTGCAAATTGGTACTATCACCGAGTTTGGTAAATTGTGTGTAACGGTTTGATTTTGTGTGGAGGCTATATATACCCCTCCACCCACTATTCATTCGTGGATAGAGACATCAGAACATACCTACACTTCCATCATACATGTTCTGAGAGAGACCCACCTACTCAAGTGTTGAGATCAAGATATTCCATCCCTACCATATGAATCTTGTCCTCTAGCCTTCCCCAAGTTGCTTTCCACTCAAATGATTCTTCCACCATATCCAAATCTGCGAGGAGCTGTTTGAGTGTTGGGGAGACTATCATTTGAAGCATTTGAGCAAGGAGTTCATCATCAACAAACCATCTATTACCTTTTGGAGAGTGGTGTCTCCTAGATTGGTTAGCTGTCACTTGGGAGCCTCCGAGAAGATTGTGGAGTTGAACCAAGGAGTTTGTATGGGCAAGGAGATCGCCTACTTCGTGAAGATCTACTCTAGTGAGGCAAGTCCTTCGTGGGCGATGGCCATGGTGGGATAGACAAGGTTGCTTCTTCGTGGACCCTTCGTGGGTGGAGCCCTCCGTGGACTCGCGCAGCCGTTAACCTTCGTGGGTTGAAGTCTCCATCAACGTGGATGTACGATAGTACCACCTATCGGAACCACGACAAAAACATCCGTGTAAACACTTGCGTTTTCTCCCTCCAAACTCCTCCCTTTACCTTCATATGCAATTGTTTTACATTCCGCTGCTATACTCTTAGAATTGCATGTGTAGGTTGATTGCTTGACTTGTGCTAAGTTGCTAAAATCTGCCAAGAATTAAAATTGGGAAAAGGCTAGATTTTATTTGGTCAAGTAGTCTAATCACCCCCCTCTAGACATACTTTCGATCCTAACACTTATGTCTGTACTCAGATATTGTTTCTTGACTCTTGTGTATTCGAGCTTATGTATTCGAGCCCTCTGGCTTGTAATATAAAGCTTGTATTATTTTATTGGTGTCTAGAGTTGTGTTGTGATATCTTCCGGTGAGTCCCTGATCTTGGTCGTACACGTTTACGTGCATGATTAGTGTACGGTCAAATCGGGGGCGTCACAAGTTGGTATCAGAGCCGACTGCTTGTAGGAATCCCCTTCCACACTCCTTGGCCGAAGTCGAGTCTAGACATTGCAAAAATATTACTAACATGGTTGTGTGGCTCACGGGCCCACATCGCCATTTGGGTGGTATTAGGATCTTTAATTCCTCGTCTTTACTTTGGGACCCTGATCTCTCTTCTATTCGGGTTGAATGATTTTGCTAAAATCTAACTTTAGGTTCTCGAAAATACTTTCCCCCGGAGAGCCCCTCATTCTAGATGATCGCCCGCTGCACCAGAAGATTCTGAAGATACACTTTGTTGTTTTCCCGAGACCCTTGTGCCCTTTGCCTTGTGATCCCTACCACCGATATAATATATCCTTACAAATAACTTCATACAATCATTCCCAGTTGCTCTTGTTATTACAAGATACATCGAATTAGTCTACGACTTCTAAGAATCCCCAGTGTCATTGCCTTGTGATTCGTTGCCACTTGAATACATCTACGGATGATTCCTCACACTTAGCGAGGATTTGTTCATTCCTAGTTGATCAAGTGATTCACAAGATACTTTGAAATACTATCTGACCTTCCGATAATCCTGTCCAACTATTCCTCTGCAAATACTTATCTGCTTGCATTATAGACACTTTCCATATGCTTGGCAATACTCAGTAGTATCCTTTGTCATCGCCATTTTCAACATTTGATTTGATATACTTGTGAATGCTTGCAATAATCAATCACAATTATAATTCTTCCCTTCGGCTCAGACGTCACCCCGGACATGCGCTAGTGTTCCACAAATCAAACCTTGGTTGATTGTCGATCTAAGTCTATTCAACTTATCCATCCTAAATCAGAGCGTATGCTTCTCATCCCTTGATTGGAAATCACAATTCCTTTGCATTCGAGATTTGAATCAGTCAGTTGTTTCTATAATCAAATATCCTTGCATACTTTCTCCTTCTAGCTAAGTACTGATGCTCTCATCAGATCCCTTGTGAACCACCATATCCTTTGTTGGATTTTATCCGGCAGCGTGCTTCATATTCAGTAACCGTGTGAGCTTTTCCTCGGGTACATAATGCCTTTGGTAAATTGTATCCCCTGCTTTTGTCTACCATGCTCTGCTTCCGAGCTTGAGTTATTTATTCCTAAGGCATGTGGTATGTGTTCCTAAGATGCCCGGATGGGTTGAATCTATGTCTTTTCTAAATCCGGGTGAACTCGAAAGTTATGCGGGTTATACTCTACTGGCTTTTCGTCAGGTAAAATTTCAATGCTACAACTTCTTTGAAGATGAGAAGTAAATGGAAGGTTATGCATTGATGAAGTGGGAGTCAACCTTGAACCCTTGTGCTCAGGCCCATTGACCCGATGTGGAACTTATCATGGAAGCTTCTTGTTATAATAATAATCCCCTTGCGATAAGTTCATCTTGTATCTATGTTTGGTTCTTTGCAACTATGGTTCCAACCATATTGTTCTTCTTTGATCCCATTTATCGGACAAGTTAAAGTACTAGTCTTCTGTAGATCTTTTCACCGGCCCAACCTCTATCCGGTTCTACCTTCGAGTATTACCCTCTGGAATCTCGAAGATGTCACGGAACTACATAACTTCTTATGAGTTTTTCATCAACTATTATTTCTCGCTAATTCAAATTTTCCACAGGTTCTGACTTATTAGTCACTCGAGGCCACCAATAAGTGAATCGATTCCACACTCTGATTTGATAACTCTTAAGTAATTTTCGTTGCTTACGAGTTTAATAATCCTTCAAGTCATTCCTAGCCCGATTGACTATATCATAATCATCCTAATTTTTAACTGTTCTACTTGGTCCTTCTTCTAGGAGCACACATTTCTACGGTGAGCTAAGCTTATGTTAAGCTTCTTTGTCATACCGTTTCACCTTGAACAACTAGATTGATCCTGACCTTACATCTTAATTGTGGTTCCAATAACCTTTTGCTTCACCGTCCTTTTAATTGATGCCGTCGATGATCGATTACATCTTCATGAAACATCTCGACAAATGTGTCATGATCGTCATCAACATTGTGAGCTCTCCCAGCATATCAATCAAACTCATGATGATAAATACCATCATCTCCCCTTGATGATTGGTGTTATCATCGACAACATTGTTGATTTCCTTCCAACACAAACTTGATCATGTTTTGTGTAGTACCTTGAGTTCCTTTCTATCCAGCTTGTATTATGATCTACCTTAAAGTATTACTGCCTCTTTTGTCAAGGATGTTGTGTGAGTTTCACCACCTCTTAAGAAATTCTTGATATAGTGATACTTCTCGCAACCACCATTCTTTCTTGGTCCCCGTGTTGATTCTAACCGGGATACCAACAAGTGGACGGTGCTGCTTAAATCCTGTAAATCTAGCAACCCTATTGCTTTGAAGTTAATGGTCGACAATTCATTCCTAGACTATTGATTAATGAATCACCACTCTAACATTGATCATGCTACCTAGTCCATCTTTCCAGGTGCACGTTTCGATCAATGTTTACTCATGGATGTTCTCCTCGAACATACTTCATTATATACTTCGGTATGTCCAATATTTTCACCTTGTTCACTTAACTGTGGAAATCCATGATATGGAAATCACGATGAGTTCTTGCTGACCCCATCGGCCACATCCTCATATTTTCCATGATGAAATTGTACGAGTTGTTCTAGCAGTTCCGTTTGGATCCTTTTATGTTTCCGAAGTCTGGCCTTTACCTGCTGACCATGTTGTTGCTACCTCGAAGCATGACGGTGGAACTCTAATATCAACCAGAACATTGAAAGCACAATGCTAAATGTTTCTTGATCAGTTATCCAAACACCGTGTATGGGTACCTATCATGATTCTTCTTAACCCTTTCATCCAAATGGTCATGTCCTTGATCTCCCATCACGTAAATCTTGCCATGCTTATCGTAGGTAAGGATATACTCCCATTACATGTGTTTAAACACATTTTCCTTTCTGTTGGATTGTTTACTGATGGGACTCGAACCCCTCATTGGTTACCCCAAGTGGAAGGTGTAAGATGCAGTAAGTAGAAGTGTTTTCCCCTAGAAAAGATGCCAAGGATCGAATCCCCAGAGACTCCTAGGTTCAACAGGTAGGTGTCAACTGCTAACGGCGCAATTAGCAATCAACATGGACCTGCACACAGATACAAATAACTTTGCTCCCAACGAGTACAGAGAGGTTGTCAATCTCTCCGGCCTTGCAGTTGACAAAGGGTTAAGAGCAATATGATAGTAGTGATAGATAGTGTTTTGCAATAGTAAGTAAAATAGGAGAAAGTAAATAGTGTATGTGATCAATGATAGTAATATGGACCGGAGTCTCATGATGTTCACTAGTGATGTCTCTCTCCCAAAAGACGATAAAATAGCTATGTGAGGTAACAAATTACAGCTGGGCAATTGACAGGACCACGAACGCAAACCAATGCTGACTACATTTCAAGAAAGGTTGAGGTTCAAAGCATGGGCGGTACGCCAAAGTAAGTGGACCGAAATCCATCAATATCTACTACTAATCATCCACCTTGAGATATCTATCCAGAACATCTCGCTGGTATTAAGTTGCGAGTCCCACACATAGTATAAACTCAATGCAACAGACAACTGCATTAAAAGAACTTTGCGTAAAGTAAACAATCCTTGCACCCGCAGGCACTAGCACCGTTGTTTTCCCCCTTGTGGCAACAGCACATCCCCTAGACTCATGTTTCTGTCACTCAAGCTAGTCATCGAGGGGCATGAACCCACAATCGAGCATAACGTTCCCTCTTGGAGTCACTACCTATTACTCGGCCAAAGCAATAAATAACAACGGAGAACATGCAAGAATTACTTATGAACTAAAATATAAAAGAGGTGAATCAAATATATTACTCAAGATCAATCTGAACATAATCTCATAATCCATCGGATCCCAGCAAACTCAACATAGCAACAGCATAAGGATTACATAAGTGCCTCGATCATGTAGGGCAGCTCACGAGGACTAATTAGTGAAGCACAAGAACGGGAGGAGAACATCACATAGCTACTGGTCATGGACCCATGGTCCAAGGGAGACTACTCACGAGTCATCCGGGAGGCGTCCATGGTGGTGGAGAAGCTCTCGGTGGTGATCCTCCCCTCCGGCAGGGTGCCGGGAAGAGTTCTCCTGGTGCTCCCGATCTTGGAAGCGGCGACGGCGGCGGAACAGAGATGGGATCGCGAAAAGAAGTCCTCTTTCGAGGGTTATGGGGAACCCTTTAAATAAATGCCAAAGTAGGGCACCGGGGGGCTCTCGGGGGGCCGAGGCGCCCCCCCGGCGCGGCCCGGGGGGGGGGGGGGCGCCCACAGGGCGCCTGGAGCCCCTGTGGCCCCCCCAGGCTGCCCTTCGAACGCAGTGTTGTTTCCAATACGCTGATTTTTTATATATTTTTTCTGGATTTTTCTGGGCAGTTCTCGAAACGTGAAAACCTGAAATACAAAAACAACCGAAAATAGAAACTGGCACTGAGGTGCACTGGATTAGTAAGTTAGTCCAAATATTATCAAAAGTGTATGGAAGTGTATGAATATCATAGCAATATCACCCAAAAGTGGCATGGAGCAAGCAAAAATTATAGATACGTTTTGGACGTATCAACATCCCCAAGCTTAATTCCTGCTCGTCCTCGAGTAGGTAAATGATAACAAGAATAATTTCTGTGGTGACATGCTATTAACCATATAGGACTTTCTCATAGTCATATGACAAAAGCTTACTGAGACAATGATTCTAAAGTAATTAAGTTGTCTCAAGAGAAAATCACAAATGACTGAAAGTTTTACAACATGAAACTGAAACATCAAAAAGATTTGCAATGAACATGATGTGCAAATATGATAAAGTGATATCTAGCTTGCCCCCTTTAGTGATGCAAAACATAAGTGCAGGGGCACCTTCAAGGTTTAAGTGATGACTAGATACAATTATTTCAGAATAAACGATATCAC
>LR738713.1:135969421-136112578 GCA_902687465.1 Secale cereale
GGGGGGCGCCCACAGGGCGCCTGGAGCCCTTGTGCCCCCCTTGGCTGCCCTTCGGACGCAGTGTTGTTTCGGATACGCTGATTTTTTATATATTTTTTCTGGGCAGTTCTCGAAACGTGAAAACCTGAAATACAAAAACAGCCGAAAACAGAAACTGGCACTGGGGTGCACTGGATTAGTAAGTTAGTCCAAATATGATCAAAAGTGTATGGAAGTGTATGAATATCATAGCAATATCACCCAAAAGTGGCATGGAGCAAGCAGAAATTATAGATACGTTTTGGACGTATCATTTACCGTTCCTTGTGATCTACATATAATCTAAGCAGTAATAATTCACTGCTTATGTAACACCTCGACGTACACTCTATCGGTATGACCCTGTTACTATTCATGATGACATTCCGGTAACCACCGATAGACGAGAACCTTGCCTATTGGTTTGCCTCGTTCAACGAGCAGGAAGATGGTTCTCTTCGTCCCTCGCCCTTGGTACCAACATTGTTACCAACATAATCGACAGACTATCCTCTGACATATCTTGCTATCATAACCGTGCAAGATGTCCCCGCCCTTCTACTTTTAACCCACATGGTGGGCCCATAACCCACAGTTCCATATGATCGAAACCTGACTCTCTTGAACCCCCTATTCCCAAGGTTGTTCCTCACGCATGGCATTGTATGTAATTCTCAAGCCACCTTTTGAGAGATCATTAATTCTGGTATCAGACACAATACTTATTCCAGTTGCTTTGAGCCCCTTTCACGCCCTGTTTTAGGCATCGAACGATTGCATGCCCGCTCGAAACTTCCCATGATACCTTCTTACTTTGCTCTCGATATCTTCTTAAGTTTCAATTCGAGAGTTACTTTCCACCACCTTCCCCGATGTTATCTACCAGATAGTCAACCTTGAAGAGGTGCATTCTCCCGGAATACCCCACCCCTTATCCTTTCGTGAGTACGACGGAGCTCCCGAAGAAAGGATGACAGCTTCATCATGATGACCTGAAGCAGAGAGATGAAGACATCGACGTAATGGATCGACCTCTTCGAGAAGAGCAATCAAGACCGAGAAGATCCGTTAGAATTTCGTAACCAGGTCTTTCCCCCTTATGTCTGTACTCAAATATTGTTGCTTCCGCTGACTCTTATGTATTCGAGCCCTCGAGGCCCTTGGCTTGTAATATAAAGCTTGTATTATTTTATTTGTGTCTAGAGTTGTGTTGTGATATCTTCCAGTGAGTCCCTGATGATCCACAAGTGTAGGGGATCTATCGTAGTCCTTTCGATAAGTAAGAGTGTGGAACCCAACGAGGAGCATAAGGAAATGATAGGCAGTTTTCAGTAAGGTATTTTCTGCAAGCACTGCAATTATTGGTAACAAATAGTTTTGTGATAAGCTAATTGGTAGCAAGTGACAAATAGTAAAAGTAAATAAGGTGCATCAAGAAGGCCCAATCCTTTTTGTAGCAAAGGACAAGTCTGGACAAACTCTTATATGAAGGAAAGCGCCCCCGAGGACACATGGGAATTATCGTCAAGCTAGTTTTCATCATGTTCATCTGATTCGCGTTGGTTACTTTGATAATTTGGTATGTGGGTGGACCGGTGCTTGGGTTCTGCCCTTACTTGGACAAGCATCCCACTTATGATTAACCTCTATTGCAAGCATCTGCAACTACAAAAGAAGTATTAAGGTAAACCTAACCATAGCATGAAACATATGGATCCAAATCAGCCCCTTACGAAGCAACGCATAAACTAGGGTTTAAGCTGCTGTCACTCTAGCAACCCATCATCTACTTATTACTTCCCAATGCCTTCCTCTAGGCCCAAATAATGGTGAAGTGTTATGTAGTTGACGTTCACATAACACCACTAGAGGAAAGACAACATACATCTCATCAAAATATCGAACGAATACCAAATTCACATACTTATAGCAAGACTTCTCCCATGTCCCCAGGAACAAACGTAAGTACTCACAAGACATATTATTGTTCATGATCAGAGGAGTATTAATATGCATAATGGTTCTGAACATATGATCTTCCATCGAGTAAACCAACTAGGATCAACTACAAGGAGTAATCAACACTACTAGCAACCTACAGGTACCAATATGAAGTTTTGGTACAAAGATTGGATACAAGAGATGAACTAGGGTTTGAGAGGAGATGGTGCTAGTGAAGATGTTGATGAAGATAACCCTCCCCAAGATGGGAGAGTTGTTGGTGATGACGGCGGTGACGATTTCCCCCTCCATGTGGGAAGTATCCCCGGCAGAACAGCTCCGCCGGAGTCCTAGATTGGATCCGCCAAGGTTCCGCCTCGAGACGGCGGCGTCTGGTCCCAAAAGCCTCCTTATGATTTTTTCCAGGTCAAAACACCTCATATAGGATAAGATGGGCATTAGGGGGTCACCAGCTGGCCCACGAGGCAGGGGGCGCACCCCCACCCTCATGGACAGGTGGTGGCCCCCTGGCATATCTCTTTCACCAAATATTTTTTATATTTTTTGAAACGGTGTTTCGTGGAGTTTCGAAGCTTTTGAGTTGTGCAGAATAGGTCTCCAATGTTTGGTCCTTTTCCAGCCTAGAATTCCAGCTGACGGCATTCTCCCTCTTCATGTAAACCTTGTAAAATAAGAGAGAAAAGGCATAATTATTGTGACATAACGTGTAATAACAACCCATAATGCAATAAATATCAACATAAAATCATGATGAAAATTGGACGTATCAACTCCCCCCAAGCTTAGACCTCGCTTGTCCTCAAGTGAAAGCCGATATCGAAAAATATGTCCACATGTTTAGAGATAGAGGTGTCGATAAAAATAAAATACGGACATGAGGGCATCATGATCATTCTTATAAAAGCAACACATATTTATATATTGTCATATGACTCTTATGCTAAAGTAACAATTCATTCACAATGTCAAGTATGAATCAGAAACTTCATTGAAAACCAACAAAGTATGATCTCAGTCATTGAAGCAATTGCAATTTATCATAACATCGGAAAGAGTCAATATAAGAGCTTTTCAGCAAGCCCACATACTCAACTATCATCTAGTGTTTCACAATTGCTCACACTCATGCAATACTTATGGGTATGGAGTTTTAATCGGGCACAGAGAAAGATAGGGGCTTATAGTATTGCCTCCCAACCTTTTACCTCAAGGGTAATGTCAACAGTAATAGACCATGATAATTTACATCCAATTGGGTATATATGTCAGGATCTTTCCAACACAATGTGTTTGCCAAAGGATAAAATGTAAAAAGGAAAGGTGAAAATCACCTTGACTCTTATAAGGCAAGAATGATAGATAGGCCCATCGCAGAGGCAAGCAGAGGTTGTCATGTGCTTTTATGATTGGATGTACAAAATCTTAGCGCAAAATAATTTCACTTTATATTGCCACTTGTGATAGGGACCTTTATTATGCAGTCCGTCGCTTTTATTACTTCCGTATCACAAGATAGTATAAAGCTTATTTTCTCCACACTAATAGATCATAGATATTTAGAGAGTTGCAACAATGACAACTTACTTAAAGGATCTAACTCAATCCATAGGTAGGTATGGTGGACTCTCATAGCAAAACTGGGTTTAAGGATGTATGGAAGCACAATTAGTATCTCTACTTGGTGTCAGGAGTTTTGGCTAGCATGAGGGGGGAAGGCAAGCTCGACATGTTGGATGATCCATGACAATATACTTTATTTTGGATATAAGAAGACATAACCCATTATGTTGTCTTCCTTGTCCAACATCAACTCTTTAGCATGTCATACTTTAATGAGTGCTCAGAATCATAAAAGATGTCCAAGATAGTATATTTGTATGTGAAACCTCTCTTTCTTTATTACTTCCTATTAATTGCAATGATGACCGAAACTATGTTTGTCAACTTTCAACAACTTTTATTCATCATACTCTTTATACGTGAAGTCATTACCTTCCATAAGATCAATATGATCTCTTTGATACTTTTTATATTTTCTTTTATTCTCTCATGATCATAGCGAGGAAATCAAGCCATTGACTCAACACTAATATTTATTATATAGCTCACGGAATCGATTACTAAGGTAAAGATCATAAAGCAAAAGCTCACAACTAGATCATGCTAACTTTATTCTATTAGATCAAGATATTACCAAAAGGATCAAACTAAGAAAAACGGTAAAGATAGGAGTGTGATGGTGATACGATACCGGGGCACCTCCCCCAAGCTTGGCAGTTGCCAAGGGGAGTGCCCATACCCATGTGATTATGTCTCCGTCTTCGAAGTTGGTGATGATGGAGTTGAAAGCAGTGATGCCGGGTCATCATACATCGAGTGTAGGAGATCCTCCAACTTGCGGATAATACCTTTGAGTGCGACGATATGCTCCTTCAATAAAATATTTTCACTTGTGAGATACTTGTTTTATATTTGAGCTAACTCAATCGTCTTGAAAGCATCAATCTCAGTTGAAGTAAAAAGGTATGGAAGGGGTTGAAGGATGTCTTCTTCTCCTATTGCTGGAGCCTGATCTTCCATAGCCTTCTTGATCCTATTCTCCTCGTTGATCTCCTCGGGTTCTTCCCTCTTTAGCTCTATCTTCATTAGCCAAGCATCATTGCCCTCCTTGCTGGAGGAGGAGGACGACATGATGCCTAACCTTGTCAACCCTAGAAGGAAATAGCTCGAAACAAAAACAGAGGATTTTTGCGTGATACGGTGGTCAAAACCTCCGGGAGAATATATAATGAATTTTTACCGACCAAAAGAAGTAATGTGCAAGAAATCGGAGTCCGGGAGGTACACGAGGTGCCCACGAGGCAGGGGGCGCGCCCAGGGGGGTAGGGCGCGCCCTCCACCCTCGTGGACGCCTCGTGTCCTTTCCGGACTGCCTCTTATTTTTCTATTTTTCTAAATATTCCAAAATGGTGAAAATTTTCCATTAGAACTGTTTTGTAGTCGGTTTACTTACCGTACCACATACCTCTTCCTTTTCGGGGTCTGAATCATTCTGGAAAGTGTCCCTTATGTATTCCTCCGGGGTTACAGTTTGAATAACATTGGTTTCAACATCTATAGGATTACCTGAGATATAATGTTTGATTCTTTGACCATTGACCACCTTCTAAATTGTGCCATCGAAGTTGTTGATTTTTATGGCTCCGGAACGATAGACCTCCCGATAATGTAAGGACCTTCCCATTTAGAGAGAAGTTTTCCTGCAAAAAATCTTAAACAAGAGTTGTATAGCAAGACATAATCACCTACGTTAAACTCACGCTTTTGTATACTTTTATCATGCCATCTTTTAACCTTTTCTTTAAACGACATGGCATTCTCATAAGCTTGGGTTCTCCATTCATCAAGCGAGCTAATGTCAAATAACCTCTTCTCACCGGAAAGTTTGAAATCATAATTGAGCTCTTTAATAGCCCAATATGCCTTATGTTTGAGCTCAAGAGGTAAGTGACATGCTTTTCCATAAACCATTTTATATGAAGACATACCCATAGGATTTTTGTATGCAGTTCTATAGGCCCATAATGCATCATCAAGTTTCTTGGACCAATGCTTTCTAGACCTATTAACTGTCTTTTGCGAAATTAATTTCAGCTCTCTATTACTTAGTTCTACTTGACCGCTAGACTGTGGGTGATAAGGGGATGCAATTCTACGGTAAACATCATACTTAGCAAGCATTTTACGGAAAGCACCATGAATAAAGTGTGAACCACCATCAGTCATTAAGTATCTAGGGACTCCAAACCTCGGAAAAATAACTTCTTTAAGCATCTTAATAGAGGTGTTGTGATCAACACTACTAGTTGGAATAGCTTCTACCCACTTAGTAACGTAATCAACAACAACTAAAATATGTGTATACCCATTGGAGGAAGGAAACGGTCCCATATAATCAAAGCCCCAGACATCAAATGGTTCAATAACAAGTGAATAATTCATAGGCATTTCTTGGCGTCTACTAATATTACCAATTCTTTGACATTAATCACAAGATAATACAAACTAACGAGCATCCTTGAAGAGAGTAGGCCAATAAAAACCAGATTGCAATACCTTATGTCTAGTTCTATCTCCAGCATGGTGTCCTCCATCAGATTCGGAGTGGCATTTGCATAGGATCTATTCCTGTTGATGCTCAGGTACACAACATCTAATAATACCATCTACTGCTTCTTTATAAAGGTGTGGGTCATCCCTGAAGTAATATCTCAAATCATAGAAGAACTTTTTCTTTTGCTGGTATGTGAAACTAGGTGGTATAAACTTAGCAACAATGTAATTAGCATAATCAGCATACCATGGAGCAGTAAGAGAAGTATTTATGACAGCTAATTGTTCATCAGGAAAGCTATCGTCAATTGGTAGTGGGTCATCAAGAATATTCTCTAACCTAGACAAGTTGTCTGCAACGGGGTTCTCAGCTCCATTTCTATCAGTAATATGCAAATCAAATTCTTGTATCAAGAGAACCCATCTAATAAGTCTAGGTTTAGCATCTTTCTTTTCCATAAGGTATTTGATAGCAGCATGATCAGTGTGAATAGTTACTTTAGAATCAACAATATAAGGTCTAAACTTATCACAAGCAAATACGACTGCTAAAAACTCTTTCTCAGTAGTAGCATAATTTTTCTGGGCACTGTCTAGAGTTTTACTAGCATATTGGATAACATTCAATTTTTTATCAACCGTTTGTCCTAGAATAGTACCTACAACATAATCACTAGCATCGCACATAATCACAAAGGGTAAATTCCAGTTAGGAGGCTGGACAATAGGTGCATATATTAATGCTTTATTAAGTATTCAGATGCTTCTACACAATCATCATCAAAGACAAAAGGAACATCAATTTGTAAGAGATTAGTCAGAGGCCTGGAGATTTTGGAGAAGTCCTCAATGAACCTCCTATAAAACCGACATGACCAAGGAAACTTCGTATACCTTTTATGTCCTTGGGACACGGCATCTTTTCTATAGCATCAACTTTAGCTTTGTCAACTTCAATACCTCTTTCAGAAATTTTATGTCCCAAGACAATGTCTTCATTTACCATAAAGTGGCACTTTTTCCAATTCAAGACAAGATTAGTATCTTCACATCTCTGCAAAACTCGATCAAGGTTTCTCAAGCAATCATCAAAAGAAGTTCCGTAAACGGAAAAATCATCCATGAAAACCTCCACAATAATTTCACAAAAATCAGAGAATATAGCCATCATGCATCTTTGAAAGGTAGCAGGTGCATTACATAAACCAAAAGGCATACATCTATAAGCAAAGGTACCGAAAGGACAAGTAAAAGTGGTCTTTTCTTGATCCCCTTTTGACACAGGTTTTTGAGAGAAACCAGAATAACCATCTAAAAAGCAATAATGTGTGTGTTTGGATAACCTTTCTAGCATTTGATCAATAAAAGGCAAAGGGTAATGATCTTTCTTAGTGGCTTTATTTAATTTGCGGAAATCAATTACCATCCTATAACCTGTGACAATTCTTTGTTGGATCAATTCATCTTTATCATTAGGAACAACAGTCATACCTCTCTTCTTAGGGACACAATGGACATGACTTACCCACTGGCTATCAGCAACTGGATAGATTATATCTGCCTCTAGAAGCTTTAGTATTTCCTTCCTTACCACTTCTTTCATCTTAGGATTTAACCATCATTGATGATCGATAACCGGTTTCGCGTCCTCTTCCAACTTTATCTTGTGTTGGCATAAAGTGGGACTAATGCCCTTAAGATAATCCAGAGTATATGCCATAGCAACACGGTGCTTCTTCAGAGTTTTCAATAATTTTTCTTCTTCCTTCTCTCAAAGGTTAGCACTAATAATAACATGATAAATCTTCTTTTCATCGAGATAAACATACTTAAGAGTATCATGTAATGGTTTGAGTTCAAACACGGGATCACCCTTGGGTGGAGGAGGATCCCCTAGGATTTCAACAGGCAAGTTGTTTTTCAATAAGGGTCCCTGCTCAAAGAATATTTCATCTATTTCCCTTCTCTCATTCATATACATATCATTATCATGGTCTAGCAGATATTGTTCTAAAGGATCATTAGGAGGCACAGCAATAGAAGCAAGATCAATAATTTCATCCTTACTACGAAATTCTTTATCATGGGGTTGTCTACAAAATTTAGCAAAGTTAAAGTCATGAGACATATCCCCTAAATCAACAGTAACAATATCATTTTCATAGTCTATCTTAGCATTAATAGTATTCAAGAAGGGTCTACCAAATATAATGGGGCAGCAATTATCTTGTGGGCAACCAAGAACAAGAAAATCAGCAGGGTCTTTAACTTTCCCACACAAGACTTCAACATCACTAACAATCCCCATTGGTGAAATAGTGTCTCTATTGGCAAGCTTAATAGTGACATCAATACCTTCTAGCTTAGCAGGTGCAATATCGTGCATAATTTCTTTATATAAGGAAATGGACATTACACTCGCACTAGCACCTACGTCACATAAACCATGATAGCAATGATCTCCTATTTTAACAGAAATAACAGGCTTGCCTACAACATGTCTATGTTTATTCCTAGTATCGGGTTTGGCTATTCTAGCAGCTTCCTCTTGGAGGTAAATAACATGTCCATCTAAATTTTCGACCAGGAGATCCTTAACCATGGCAACACTAGGTTCAACTTTAATTTTCTCAGAAGGTGTAGGTGTTCTAGTATTACTCTTACAAACCACAGTTGAAGCTTTAGCATGATCCTTTATCCTAACAGGGAAAGGCGGTTTCTCGATATAAGAAGTAGGAACAATAGGATTAACATTATAAGTGATAGTCTTTTCTTCAACTTTAATAGGTTCAACTACTTTCACTTCAATGGGAGGATGGTATTTAGACCACTTCTCCTTTGGGGAGGTCAACATGAGTAGCAAATGATTCACATAAAGAAGCTACTATCTCAGAGTCAAGTCCATATTTAGTGCTAAATTCACGGAAAACATCGGTATCCATAAAAGATTTAACACAATCAAACTTAGGGGTCATACCTGACTCCTTACCTTCGTCGAGATCCCAATCTTCAGAGTTGCGTTTAATTCCTTCCAATAAATCCCATTTGAATTCAATAGTCTTCATCATAAAAGAACCAGTACAAGAATTATCAAGCATGGAGCGATTATGGAGAGAAAGATGAGCATAAAAATTTTGAATGATCATTTTTCTTGAGAGCTCATGATTGGGGCATGAGTTTAACATTGACTTAAGCCTCCCCCAAGCTTGAGCGATACTTTCTCCTTTGAGAGGCCAAAAATTATATATATATAATTACGATCACGATGAATCTAATGCATAGGGTAGAACTTCTGATGAAATTCCAACTTCAATCGATTGTAGTTCCATGACCCAATATCATCGCATAGCCTAAACCATGTCAATGCATCTCCCTTCAAAGATAAAGGGAAGATCTTCTTCTTGATAACATCCTCGGGCATACCTGCAAGCTCAAATAATCCACAAACTTCATCCACATAGATTAGGTGCAAATCGGGATGCAGTGTTCCATCTCCTGTAAAGGGATTATCTAGCAGTTTCTCTATCATACCCGAAGGAATTTCAAAGCAAACATTTATAGTAGGTTCAGTAGGTTGAGGAGCAACTCTTTGCTCTACTGGTCGGGGTGAAGATACCCCGAACAAGCCCCTCAAAGGATTATGAGCCATAGTAACAGGTAACAGTAAATTTCAGCACACTATATAAATTTTTCCTTACCAAAGGCGCTTCACTCCCCGGCAACGGCGCCAGAAAAGAGTCTTGATGACCTACAAGTGTAGGGGATCTATCATAGTCCTTTCGATAAGTAAGAGTGTCGAACCCAACGAGGAGCAAAAGGAAATGATAGGCAATTTTCAGTAAGGTATTTTCTGCAAGCACTGAAATTATCGGTAACAAATAGTTTTGTGATAAGGTAATTGGTAGAAAGTGACAAATAGTAAAAGTAAATAAGATGCAGAAATATGGCCCAATCCTTTTTGTAGCAAAGGACAAGCTTGGAAAAACTCTTATATGAAGGAAAGCGCTCCCGAGGACACATGGGAATTAACATCAAGCTAGTTTTCATCATGTTCATATGATTCGCATTCGTTACTTTGACAATTTGTTATGTGGGTGGACCGGTGCTTGGGTGCTGCCCTTACTTGGACAAGCATCCCACTTATGATTAACCTCTATTTCAAGCATCCGCAACTACAAAATAAGTATTAAGGTAAACCTAACCATATCATGAAACATATGGATCCAAATCAGCCCCTTACGAAGCAACACATAAACTAGGGTTTAAGCTTCTGTCACTCTAGCAACCCATCATCTACTTATTACTTCCCAATGCCTTCCTCTAGGCCCAAATAATGGTGAAGTGTCATGTAGTCGATGTTCACATAAAACCACTTGAGGAAAGACAACATACATCTCATCAAAATATCGAACAGATACCAAATTCACATGACTACTTATAGCAAGACTTCTCCCATGTCCTCAGGAACAAACGTAACTACTCACACGACATATTATTGTTCATGATTAGAGGAGTATTAATATGCATAATGGATTGGAACATATGATCTTCCACCGAGTAAACCAACTAGCATCAACTACAAGGAGTAATCAACACTACTAGCAACCTACAGGTACCAATCTGAGGTTTTGGTACAAAGATTGGATTCAAGAGACGAACTAGGGTTTGAAAGGAGATGGTGCTTGTGAAGATGTTGATGAAGATAACCCTCCCCAAGATGGGAGAGTTGTTGGTGATGATGGCGGTGACGATTTCCCCCTCCCGGAGGGAAGTATCCCCGGCAGAACAGCTCCGCCGGAGCCCTAGATTGATTCCGCCAAGGTTCCGCCTCAAGACGGCGACGTCTGGTCCTGAAAGCCTCCTTATGATTTTTCCAGGTCAAAACAGCTCATATAGGAGAAGATGGGCATCGGGGGGTCACCGTCTGGCCCACGAGGCAGGGGGCGCGCCCAGGGGGGCGCCCCCACCCTTGTGGACAGGTGGTGGCCCCCCTGGCAGATCTCTTTTGCCAGATATTTTTTATATTTTCTGAAACGATGTTTCGTGGAGTTTCGGAGCTTTTTGAGTTGTGCAGAGTAGGTCTCCAATGTTTGTTCCTTTTCCAGCCCAGAATTCCAGCTGCCGGCATTCTCCCTCTTCATGTAAACCTTGTAAAATAAGAGAGAAAAGGCATAAGTATTGTGACATAACGTGTAATAACAGCCCATAATGCAATAAATATCAACATAAAAGGATGATGCAAAATGCACGTATCAGTCCCTGATCTTGGTCGTACACGTTTGCGTGCATGATTAGTGTACGGTCAAATCGGGGGCGTCACATGATGCCATTGTTGGGGACGTAGCATGCAATTTCAAAAAATTCCCTATGCTCATGCAAGACCTATCTAGAAGATGCATAGCAACGAGATGGGGAGAGTGTGTCCACGTATCCTCGTAGACCGAAAGCGGAAGCATCATGTTAACGCGGTTAATGTCATCGAACGTCTTCACGATCCAACCGATCCAAGTACCGAATGTACGGCACCTCCGTGTTCATCACACGTTCAGCACGATGACATCCCTCAAGCTCTTGATCCAGTTGAGGGTCGAGGGAGAATTCCGTCAGCACGACGACATGGTGCGGTGTTGGTGATGTGATCCGCGCAGGCTTGGCCTAAGCACCACGACAATATGATCTAATGTGTAATATGTGGAGGGGGCACCACACACGTCTAAGAGAAACAATAGTGTCCTAGGGTGCCCCCCTCTAAACGTATATGAAGGAGGGAGGGAGGGGGCGGCCGACCCTAGAGGAGGCGCACCAAGGGAGGAGCGCTACTAGGACTCCAATCCTAGTAGGACTAGGATTCCGTCTTTTTCCCTTTTCTGGAAAAGGAAGGAAGGAAGGGAGAGGAGAAGGAAGGAGGAGAAGGAAGGGAGAGGGAAGATGAGAAGGAAGAGGAGAAGGAAAAGAGGGAGAAGGAAGGAAGGAAGAGGAGAAGGACTAGGATTCCCTAAGGGACGGGGCGCGGATACCCCTTGTGGGCTGCCTCCCCTCTCCCCTATGGCCCATGTAGGCCCATTGCTTCCCAGGGGGTTCCGGTAACCCCTCGGTACTCCGGTAAAATACCCGAATCACTTGGAACCATTCCGATTTCCGAATATAACCTTCCATTATATGAATCTTTACCTCTCGACCATTTCGAGACTCCTCGTCATGTACGTGGCATCATACAGGACTCCGAGCAACCTTTGGTCACCAAAACACATATCTCATAATACAAATTGTCATCAAACGTTAAGCGTGCGAACCCTACGGGTTCGAGAACTACATAGACATGACCGAGACACATCTCCAGTCAATAAATAATAGCGTAACCTAGATGCTCATATTGGCTCCGACATATTCTACGAAGATCTTTATCGGTCAAACCGCATAACAACATACGTCATTCCCTTTGTCATCGGTATGTTACTTTCGCCAGATTCGATCATCGATATCATCATACCTAGTTAATTCTCGTTACCGGCAAGTCTCTTTAATCGTTCCATAATACATAATCTCGTGACTAACTCATTGGTCATTTGCTTGCAAGGCTTATAGTGGTGTGCATTACCGAGAGGGCCTAGAGATACCTCTCAGACACTCGAAGTGACAAATCCTATTCTCGATCTATGCCAACTCAACAAACACCTTCAGAGACACCTGTAGAGCATCTTTATAATCAGCAAGTTATGTTGTGAGGTTTGATGTTGTAGAGCATATTTATAGTCACCCAGTTATGTTGTGACATTTGATAGCACAAAAGGTGTTCTTCTAGTATTCAGGAGTTGCCTAATCTCGTAGTCAGAGGAACATGTATAAGTCATGAAGAAAGCAATAGCAATAAAACTAAACGATCAATATGCTAAGCTAATGGATGGGTCTTTGTCCATCACACCATTCTCCTAACGATGTGATCTCGTTCATCAAATGACAACACATGTCTATGGTTAGGAAACTTAACCATCTTTGATCAACGAGCTAGTCTGGTAGAGGCATACTAGGTACACTCTGTTTTGTCTATGTATTCACACATGTATCAAGTTTCTGGTTAATACGCATGAATAAAACACACTTATCATGATATATAAGGAAATATAAATAATAACTTTATTATTGCCTCTAGGGCATATTTCCTTCAGAGGTCTAATAGAGTAACTTGTTGTGGGCTGGAGAAAAAGGCAACACATTACTTGCCATCGTAAAGTTCACTGTTGTCTTGGACAAAGTGTAAATAAAGAGCTTAATTCCCATCACCCGTTTCTTTCACCTAACAATCTTTCTTAGTTTCCTCACTTGACACTTGTTCATGAATATCTCATTGCCCCATACGCAAAAGGGATCGAAGCGTGGATCAGTACTGCTCATATATGTACCTACAAGCAACCAGTAAATGTTAGAAGCTAAACTGAGATTGCACAAATGATGTAAAATACAAATACCTACGTTCCTAAGTACAAGTATTGTTAGAGATTTCAATATGAACTACATATATATGTATACATAATTATAGATATAGTTTAGATTAGAATCTAGATTCACTTATTTTGCTCCTTATGTAGTCTATATTGGAATCTCTAAAAATACTTATATTTAGGAACAGATGGTGTATAAGACATGTGATAGAGCTAACCTCGATGGCAAACAACAACATCGCCCATTGTAGCCCTGTTTAAGTACATGGAAAGCCAATATTAACTACAACAGGGTTAACATCCACTAAAAATAGCAAATGATAATAAAACGGCGGCATCTGTAGCGATATCTTCATTGCGAAAGAGTAGCACAGTAGCAAAGGGACGGATTAAAAAATGGATACAACTGTTAATTGCAACAGGCTTAACAACATCCTAATTCAAGTTTTGTAAGTTTGTAGCCATTGAAATACAAATGTTTAAAAATGGATACAACTGTTAATTGCAACAGGCTTAATAGCCATTGAAACCGGTACTGATAAAATGCAATTGGTAGAGTTAAACATCACAAAGCAGGTGCTGCCAGAGCAGAGAATGGCCCAGCTGTCTATAAAAAGGTAGGAAAAATAGCTAAACCGTGTTAGGCATGTTTACTACAACATCCTTAATACATCGACCATACAAAACATAGCCATTAATTTCAACTGGTATTTGTAAGATTGAACAGGTGAATTCGTACTTGGTAAGTCCTATGAGGTAGTTGTTGGGGCACTTCATCTTGGCAAGAGCCCTTCCAAAGTCAGCGGCAGTGGAGGCGAGCTCTTCCTCCGGGTCGAAGCGTGGATCAGTGCTGCTGACATGTGTACCTACAGGAAACAAGTAAATGTTATAAGTTAAATTGTAATTGCACAAATGATGTGAAATATTATAAGACATGGGATGCAGCTAACCTCGACGCCAAACAACAACATCGCCCGTTATGGCCATGCATAAGTACATGTAAATGCATGTTAAGTACAATAGGGTTAGCATCCACAAGAAATAGCAAATGGGCAGCATCTCTAGCATATCTTCATTGCGAAGAGTAGCAAGGTAGCAAAGGGACAGATTAAAAAAATGGATACAACTATTAATTACAACAGGCTTAACAACATCCTAAGTCATGTTTTGTAAGTTTATAGCCATTGAAATACAACTATTTAAAAATGGGTACAACTGTTAATTGCAATAGGCTTAATAGCCACTGAAACCGGTACTGATAAAAATGCAATTGGCAGAGTTAAACATCACAAGGCAGGTGCTGCTAGAGCAGAGAATGGCCCAGTTGTCTATAAAAAGGTAGGCAAAGTAGCTAAAATGTGTTAGGCATGTTTACTACAACATGCTTAACACATTGACCGTACAAAACATAGCCATTAATTGCAAATGCATTTGGTAAGATTGAACTGATGAGTACATACTTGGTAAGTCATGAGAGGTAGTTGCTGGGGCACTTCATCTTGGCCAGAGCCCGCCCAAAGTCAGCGGCGGCGGAAGCGAGCTGTTCCTCCGGGTCAAAGCGTGGATCAGTGCCACTGGCATGTGTACCTATAGGCAATCAGTAAATGTTAGAAGTTAAACTGCAATTGCACAAATGATGTGAAATACTATAAGACATGGGATGCAGCCAACCTCGACGGCAAACAACAACATCGGCCGTTATGACCCTGCATAAGTACATGGACATGCATGTTAAGTACAACAGGGTTAGCATCCACCAAAAATAGCAAATGAGCAGCATCTCTGAGAGATCCCAAGTCATGTATTGTAAGTTTGTTGCTGGTATTGGTGAAATTGAGCTGGAAAGTTAATACTTGAACATCACGCAGTGTGCAATACTGAAATAAACAGGGCACGGGCATGCTTACTATATCAACTATATAAAACATAGCCATTGCAAGTGGTATTGGTAAGATTGAGCTGGTGAGATCATACATGTTAAGTCCTGGGGGAGGGGGGCGTAGTCGCTGGGGCACTTCATCTGGGCCAGAGCCTGCACCATGTCGGCGGTGATGGAGGCGATGTGTTCTTCCGGGTCAACACGCACATCCGCCATCGCGCCATCGACAGCCATCAGCTCCTCGACCTCCACGTGATATGTGGTTGGGCTTGTGCGGCGATGCTCTGGAGGTAGGGGCGGTGGGGATTTGGAGGCATGAGGATGTTTCACATGCGCCATTTAAGCAATGAGGCTGGGGCCGTGATAGAGATCAGTAGGTTACCTGACTGGATCCGAGCAGAACGTAGATGTGGTTGAATCTGTGGTAACGACGACGACAGTTTGAGCTTCCGGTAGGGGGAGGGGGGAGATAGTGAGGAAATTTGATGGGTGGGGATGTGGTTGGAGGAATAAATTCTGAAATCACGCACTTAATGAAAATTTCACTACGAAACTTGAAACTTGGGCGGGGGAAACACACAACGCAGATGAAGCGCGTAAAATACTCGTGTGCGAGAAAAGTGAAAATTGGCAGATCCCGTCTACAAAAAATGTACATGTGTTGCTGATTTTTTTGGTCAATGGCACGCCTAGTTTATTAGGAAACATCGCACATGTAACTTACTTACGGATCATTAATGCAAAAAACGCACACGGTTACACCATAGAGACCGTTCATTAACTGACTTTGGCTTCCCTTACAATTTTGCTCGTTAATTATCGCACACGGTTCATCTCCGTCGCATACGGAAACATTGTGCGCTGAGCCTATTTTGTGTCGCGTTATGATTGGCCGAAACCCCAGCCACACAGATCGCGCGTGTGCACCCTAGGATGTGCCACGATCGAATGGCAATCCCCGTCCCTCACATCAGACCCGAGCAGCTGTAGCTGGATTGGATTTATATATGCGCTAAATGCCAAGAAAATGCACATAATCCCCTAAATATGGTAAATGAGCCCAAAAAATGCCAAATTTGAACACGGTGATTTGCAGGGTGTATGTTCGTCGTAGAAAAAAAATCCAGGGCAAAGAACGAAGAAAATTTGGATTCCCCTTCAATCTTGGTGATTTCCATCTCGAAAGCATGTAACTTCCTCGGTGATGGTTCAATTTATGAAGGGCGTGCATGATGACATAAGCCAAACCTTCTCAAATTTTTACTAGGGCATGGTGAGGCCATACCTAGGCACCATGCTAGGCGTCATGTTTTTCAAGCATTTATTTCATTTATTTCTATAGTTTAAAACCCAATAAATAAACGTTTGTGGTTGACTATTGCCACACATTTCATCAAAATACCTGCCCATTCCTTGTAAAAGGCATGATAATTTACTAAATAGCATGAGCATGGTTTTCGAGGCCGTTCTTGTGCACCCTTTCATGCACCGATTGTTTGAAGTTGAATTATGTGCATTATTGCCTAGAAAATGCACATAATCCCCTAAATATTGTAAATGAACCCGGCAAAGTGCAAATTTGAACATGGTGATTTGCAGGGTGTATGTTCATCGTAGAAAAAAACTCATGGACAAAGGATAAAGGAAATTTGGATCCCCCTTCAATCTTGGTGATTTCCCCCTCGAAACCATGAAACTTTCTCGGTGATGGTTCGATTTATGAAAGGCGTGCATCACGACATAAGACAAACTTTCTCAAATTTTTACCAGGGTACAATGAGGCCATACCATGGCACCACGCCACACATCATGTTTTCCAAGCATGTATTTCATTTTTGTAAAGTTGTTAACCCAGTATACGACGTGTTTGTGGTTGACTATTGCGACACATTTTCTTGAAATATCTGCCCTTTCCTTGTGAAAGGCATGAGAATTTACTAAATAGCACGAGCATGGTTTTCCCGACCATTCTTGTGCACCTTTTCATGCGCCGATTGTTCGAATTTTAATTATGTGCATTAATGCCTAGAAAATGCACATAATCTCCTAAATATGGTAAATGAGCCCGGAAAAATGTCAAATTTGAACATGTTGCATTGGAGGCGGTATCTTTATCGTTGGAAAAACTGAATGGTAAACTGTTGGGGAACATAGTATTTTAAAATTTTACTACGATCACGCAAGATCTATCTACTAGATGCATAACAACGAGAGGGAAGAGTGTGTCTACGTACCCTCGTAGACCGGAAGCGGAAGCATCAAGTGACGCGGTTGATGTAGTCGAACTTCTTCGCGATTCAACCGATCAAGCACCGAACGTACGGCACCTCCGCGTTCAGCACACGTTCAGCTTGATGACGTCCCACGAGCTCTTGATCCAGTTGAGCTTCACGGGAGAGTTTCGTCAGCACGACGGCGTGGTGACGGATATGATGTATCTACCGGCGCAGGGCTTCGCCTAAGCACTGCGACGGTATGACCGAGGTGTGTTTCTGTGGAGGGGGGCACCGTACACGGCTGGAACAATTCAACTTGTGTGTCCTAGGGTGCCCCCTGCCCCCGTATATAAAGGAGCAAGGGAGAGGCCGGCCCTAGAGGGGGCGCGCCAAGTGTGGGGAGTCCTACTAGGACTCCCAAGTCCTAGTTGGATTCCCCTTTCCTTTCCGGAGTAGGAGAGAAGGAAAGAGGTGGAGAGGGGGAAGGAAAAGGGGGCTGCACCCCTTGTCCAATTCGGACCAGAGGGGGGGCACGCGCCTCCTTCCTTTTGGCCTTTCTCCTCTATTCCCGTATGGCCCAATAAGGCCCATATACTCCGAAAAATACCCGAATCACTCGGAACCTTTCCGGTGTCCGAATATAGTTGTCCAGTATATCGATCTTTACGTCTCGACCATTTCGAGACTCCTCGTCATGTCCCTGGTCTCATCCGGGACTCCGAACTCCTTCGGTACATCAAAACTCATAAACTCATAATACCGATCGTCATCAAACGTTAAGCGTGCGGACCCTACGGGTTCGAGAACTATGTAGACATGACCGAGACTCATCTCCGGTCAATAACCAATAGCGGAACCTGGATGCTCATATTGGTTCCTACATATTCTACGAAGATCTTTATCGGTCAAACCGCATAACAACATACGTTGTTCCTTTTGTCATCGGTATGTTACTTGCCCGAGATTCGATCGTCGGTATCTCTATACCTAGTTCAATCTCGTTACCGGCAAGTCTCTTTACTCGTTCCGTAACACATTATGTCGTGACTAACTCATTAGTCTTTTGCTTGCAAGGCTTATTATGATGTGTGTTACCGAGAGGGCCCAGAGATACCTCTCCGACACTCGGAGTGACAAATCCTAATCTTGATCTATGCCAACACCACAAATACTTTCGGAGACACCTGTAGAGCATCTTTATGATCACCCAGTTACGTTGTGACGTTTGATAGCACACAAGGTGTTCCTACGGTATTCGGGAGTTGCATAATCTCATAGTCATAGGAACATGTATAAGTCATGAAGAAAGCAATAGCAGTAAAACTAAACGATCATAGTGCTATGCTAACGGATGGGTCTTGTCCATCACATCATTCTCCTAATGATGTGATCCCGTTGATCAAATGACAACTTATGTCTATGCCTAGGAAACATAACCATCTTTGATCAATGAGCTAGTCTAGTAGAGGCATACTAGGGACATACTGTTTTGTCTATGTATTCACACATGTACTAAGTTTCCGGTTAATACAATTCTAGCATGAATAAAAGACATTTATCATGATATAAGGAAATACATATAATCATCTTTATTATTGCCCCTTGTGCATATTTCCTTCAGTCTCCCACTTGCACTAGAGTCAATAATCTAGCTCACATCGCCATGTGATTTAATACCAATAGTTCACATCGTTATGTGAATAACACCCATAGTTCACATCACCATGTGACCAACACCCAAAGGGTTTACTAGAGTCAATAATCTAGTTCACATCGCTATGTGATTAATACCCAAGAGTAATAAGGTGTGATCATGTTTTGCTTGTGAGAGAAGTTTAGTCAACAGGTCTGTCACATTCAGATCCGTATGTATTTCGCAAATTTCTATGTCTACAATGCTCTGCATGGAGCTACTCTAGCTAATTGCTCCCACTTTCAATACGCATCCAGATTGATACTTAGAGTCATCTGGATTTAGTGTCAAAGCTTGCATCGGCGTAACCCTTTACTACGAACTCTTTATCACCTCCATAATCGAGAAATATTTCCTTTAGTCATCCAATTACTAAGGATAATTTTGACCGCTGTACAGTGATCTACTCCTGGATCACTATTATACCTCCCTGTCAAATTCATGGCAAGGTACACAACGTGTTTTGTACACAGCATGGCATACTTTATAGAACCTATGGCTGAGGCATAGGGAATGACTTTCATTCTCTCTATATTTTTCTGCCGTGGTCTGGCTTTGAGTCTTACTCAACTTCACACCTTACAAGTCAGGCAAGAACTCCTTCTTTGACTGATCCATTTTGAACTACTTCAAAATCTTATCAAGGTATGTACTCATCGAAAGTCTTATCAAGCGTCTTGATCTATCTCTATAGATCTTGATGCCCAATATGTAAGAAGCTTCACCAAGGTCTTTCTTTGAAAAACTCCTTTCAAACACTCCTTTATGATTTCCAGAAAATTCTACATCATTTCCGATCGACAATATGTCATTCACATATACTTATCAGAAAGGTTGTAGTGCTCCCTCTCACTTCTTGTAAATACAGGCTTCACCGCAAGTCTGTATAAATCTATATGCTTTGATCAACTTATCAAAGCGTATATTCCAACTCCGAGATGCTTGCACCAGTCCATAGATGGATCGCTGTAGCTTGCACATTTTGTTAGCACCTTTAGGATTGACAAAACCTTCTGGTTGCATCATATACAAGTCTTCTTTAATAAATCCATTAAAGAATGCAGTTTTGTTATCCATTTGCCAGATTTCACAAAATACGGCAATTACTAACATGATTCGGACAGACTTAAGCATCGCTACGGGTGAGAAAGTCTCATCGTAGTCAACTCCTTGAACTTGTCGAAACCCTTTCGCAACAAGTCGAGCTTTGTATACAGTAACATTACCGTTTGCGTCGGTCTTCCTCTTGAAGATCCATTTATTTTCGACGGCTTGCCGATCATCGGGCAAGTCAACCAAAGTCCATACTTTGTTCTAATACATGGATCCCATCTCAGATTTCATGGTCTCAAGCCATTTTGCGGAATCTGGGCTCATCATCGCTTCCTCATAGTTCGTAGGTTCATCATGGTCTAGTAACATGACTTCCAGAACTGGGTTGCCGTACCACTCTGGTGTGGAACGAACTCTGGTTGATCTACGAAGTTCAGCAGAAACTTGATCTGAAGTTTCATGATCATCATCATTAGCTTCCTCACTAATTGGTGTAGGAATCACTGGAACGAGTTTCTGTGATGTACTACCTTCCAATTCGGGAGAAGGTACAATTACCTCATCAAGTTCTACTTTCCTCCCACTCACTTCTTTCGAGAGAAACTCCTTCTCTAGAAAGGATCCACTCTTAGCAACAAAGACCTTGCCTTAGGATCTGTGATAGAAGGTGTACCCAACAGTTTCTTTTTGGGTATCCTATGAAGATTTACTTCTCCGATTTGGGTTCGAGCTTATCATGTTGAAACTTTTTCACATAAGCATCGCAGTCCCAAACTTAAAGAAATGACAGCTTAGGTTTCTCGTCAAACCACAGTTCATACGGTGTCATCTCCACGGATTTAAATGGTGCCCTATTTAATGTGAATGTAGCTGTCTCTAATGTGTAACCCCAAAAGCGATAGTGGTAGATCGGTAAGAGACATCATCGATCGCACCATATCTAATAAAGTACGGTTATGACGTTCGGACACACCATTACACTGTGGTGTTCCAGGTGGCGTGAGTATTGAAACTATTTCACATTGTTTTTATTGAAGGCCAAACTCGCTAACTCAAATATATTACCTCTACGATCATATCGTAGAAACTCTTATTTTCTTGTTACGATGATTCTCCACTTCACTCTGAAATTCTTTGAACTTTTCAAATGTTTCAGACTTGTGCTTCATTAAGTAGATATACCCATATCTGCTCAAATTATCAGTGAAGGTCAGAAAATAACGATACCTGCCGCAAGCTTCAACACTCATTGGTCCGCATACATCAGTATGTATGATTTCCAACAACTCTGTTGCTCGCTCCACGGTTCCGGAGAACGGAGTTTTAGTCATCTTGCCCATGAGGCATGGTTCGCAAGCACCAAGTGATTCATAATCAAGTGATTCCAAAAGTCCATCACTATGGAGTTTCTTCATGCGCTTTACACCAATATGACCTAAACGGCAGCGCCACAAATAAGTTGCACTATCATTATTAACCTTGCATCTTTTGGCTTCAATATTATGAATATGTGTATCACACGATCGAGATCCAACAAACCATTTTCATTGGGTGTATGACCATAGAAGGTTTTATTCATGTAAACAGAACAACAATTATTCTCTAACTTACATGAATAACCGTATTGCAATAAACATGATCAAATCATATTCATGCTCAACACAAACACCAAATAACACTTATTTAGGTTCAACACTAATCCCGAAAGTATAGGGAGTGTGCGATGATGATCATATCAATCTTGGAACTACTTCCAATACACATCGTCACTTCATCCTTTAACTAGTTTCTGTTCATTATGCAACTCCCATTTCGGTTTACTACTCTTTAGCAACTGAACCAATATCAAATACCGAGGGGTTGCTATGAACACTAGTAAAATACACATCAATAATCTGTATATCAAATATACCTTTGTTCACTTTGCCATCCTTCTTATCCGCCAAATATCTAGGGCAGTTCCACTTCTAGTGACCATTTCCTTTGCAGTAGAAGCACTTAGTTTCAGGCTTGAGTTTAGCTTTGGGTTTCTTCACGGGAGTGACAACTTGCTTGTCATTCTTCTTGAAGTTCCCCTTCTATCCCTTTGCCCTTTAATTGAAACAAGTGGTCTGGTTAACCATCAACACTTGATGCTTTTTCTTGATTTCTACCTTCGCCGATTTCAGCATCGTGAAGAGCTCGGGAATTACTTTCGTCATCCCTTGCATATTATAGTTCATCACGAAGTTCTACTAACTTGGTGATAGTTTCTAGAGAACTTTGTCAATTACTATCTTATCTGGAAGATTAACTCCCACTTGATTCAAGCAATTGTACTACCCAGACAATCTGAGCACATGCTCACTGGTTGAGCTATTCTCCTCCATCTTGTAGGCAAAGTACTGTCAGAGGTCTTATACCTCTCGACACGGGCATGAGTATGAAATACTAATTTCAACTCTTGGAACATCTCATATGCTCCGTGGCGTTTCAAAACGTTTTTAAAGTCCCGGTTATAAGCCGTAAAGCATGGTGCACTAAACTATCAAGTAGTCATCATATCGAGCTTTTGTCAAAACGTTCATAACGTCTACATCTGCTCCTGCAATAGGTCTGTCACCTAGCGGTGCATCAAGGACATAATTCTTCTGTGCAACAATGAGGATAATCCTCAGATCACGGAACAATTCCGCATCATTGCTACTAATATCTTTCAACTTGGTTTTCTCTAGGAACATATAAAAAATATACGTGGAGCAACATCGCGAGCTATTGATCTACAACATAGATATGCTAATACTACCAGGACTAAGTTCATGATAAATTAAAGTTCAATTAATCATATTACTTAAGAACTCCCACTTAGATAGACATCCCTCCGGTCATCTAAATGATCACGTGATCCAAATCAACTAAACCATGTCTGATCATCACGTGAGATGGAGTAGTTTCAATGGTGAACATCTTATGTTGATCATATCTACTATATGATTCACGCTCGACCTTTCGGTCTCCAGTGTTCCGAGGCCATATCTGCATATGCTAGGCTCGTCAAGTTTAACCCGAGTATTCTGCGTGTGCAAAACTGGCTTACACCCGTTGTATTTGAATGTAGAGCTTATCACACCCGATCATCACGTGGTGTCTCGGCACGACGAACTTTCGCAACGGTGCATACTCAGGGAGAACACTTATACCTTGAAATTTAGTAAGGGATCATCTTATAATGCTACCGTCGTTCTAAGCAAAATAAGAAGCATAATAAGATAAACATCACATGCAATCAAAATATGTGACATGATATGGCCATCATCATCTTGTGGTTTTGATCTCCATCTCCAAAGCACTGTCATGATCACCTTCGTCACCGGCGCGACACCTTGATCTCCATCGTAGCATCGTTGTCGTTTCGCCAACTATTGCTTCTACGACTATCGCTACCACTTAGTGATAAAGTAAAGCAATTACATGGCGATTGCATTTCATACAATAAAGCGAAACCATATGGCTCCTGCCAGTTGCCGATAACATTACAAAACATGATCATCTCATACAAAACCGTATAACTCATCATGTCTTGACCATATCACATCACAACATGCCCTGCAAAAACAAGTTAGACGTCCTCTACTTTGTTGTTGCAAGTTTTACGTGGCTGCTACGGGCTTAGCAAGAACCGTTCTTACCTACACATACAAAACCACAACGATGTTTCGTCAAGTATGTGCTGTTTTAACCTTCACAAGGACCGGGCGTAGCCACACTTGATTCAGCTAAAGTGAGAGAGACAGACACCCGCCAGTCACCTTTAAGCAACGAGTGCTCGTAACGATGAAACCAGTCTCGCGTAAGCGTACGCGTAATGTTGGTCCGGGCCGCTTCATCTCACAATACCGCCGAAGCAAAGTATGACATGCTGGTAAGCAGTATGACTAGTATCGCCCACAACTCATTGTGTTCTACTCGTGCATATCATCTACGCATAGACCTGGCTCATGATGCCACTGTTGGGGAACGTAGTATTTTAAAATTTTACTACGATCACGCAAGATCTATCTACCAGATGCATAGCAACGAGAGGGAAGAGTGTGTCTACGTACCCTCATAGACCGGAAGCGGAAGCGTCAAGTGACGCGGTTGATGTAGTCGAACTTCTTCGCGATTCAACCGATCAAGCAACGAACGTACGGCACCTCCGCGTTCAGCACACGTTCAGCTTGATGACGTCCCACGAGCTCTTGATCCACTTGAGCTTCACGGGAGAGTTTCGTCAGCACGACGGCGTGGTGACGGATATGATGTATCTACCGGCGCAGGGCTTCGCCTAAGCACTGCGACGGTATGACCGAGGTGTGTTTCTGTGGAGGGGGGCACCGCACACGGCTGGAACAATTCAACTTGTGTGTCCTAGGGTGCCCCCTGCCCCCGTATATAAAGGAGCAAGGGAGAGGCCGGCCCTAGAGGTGGCGCGCCAAGTGTGGGGAGTCCTACTAGGACTCCCAAGTCCTAGTAGGATTCCCCTTTCCTTTCCGGAGTAGGAGAGAAGGAAAGAGGTGGAGAGGGGGAAGGAAAAGGGGGCTGCAACCCTTGTCCAATTCGGACCAGAGGGGGGGCACGCGCCTCCTTCCTTTTGGCCTTTCTCCTCTATTCCCGTATGGCCCAATAAGGCCCATATACTCCGAAAAATACCCGAATCACTCGGAACCTTTCCGATGTCCGAATATAGTCGTCCAATATATCGATCTTTACGTCTCGACCATTTCGAGACTCCTCGTCATGTCCCCGGTCTCATCCGGGACTCCGAACTCCTTCGGTACATCAAAACTCATAAACTCATAGTACCGATCGTCATCAAACGTTAAGCGTGCGGACCCTACGGGTTCGAGAACTATGTAGACATGACCGAGACTCATCTCCGGTCAATAACCAATAGCGGAACCTAGATGCTCATATTGGTTCCTACATATTCGATTTTTTTTCAAAACTGTGCCTAAATTTATACAAAATTTGAAAACTGTTAGTCTGTTAGACAAAAAATCGAAAATATTACCCCGTCGGCCTTAACTGGGCCGACCAGCCAGCCGTCGGCCTCGGCTGGGCCGACCAGGGGCCCGTCGGCCTCGCCCTGGCCGACCAGGGGCCCGTCGGCCTCGCCCTGGCCGACCAGGGGGCCGTCGGCCTCGCCCTGGCCGACCAGTGCCCGTCGGCCTGGCCCTGGCCGACCGGTGCTGGATAAGCCACCGACGCCAATCTTCCTCTTCCTCTGTTCTTCGTTCCTGCTCCTCTCTCTCTCTCTCGTTTCTCTCTGTTCTTTCACCCCCTCCCCGATCTATTGATTGCTCCAGCCATTTTCTGTTCCAAGTAGCAGAATCAATAGATCATAGCATTCTTCACCGATCCATCCAATTATTTTTTGCTATGGGGTAGTTATTTGTGCGTATTTGAGGAGGAGCCATGATGGGGTGGAATAGCCATGGTGGGGTGGAGGAGCTGCGGTTCTACACGCTCCTGCATAGAGCGTCGAGGTTCTGAACGCTGCACCGAGGGTCGACCTTCTGAACGCTGCACCGAGGGTCGACCTTCTGAACGCTGCACAGAGTGGCGTGGTGGACGATGTGATGGAGGAGGAATAGCAACATCTGAAGATCGTCTACATGCAACAGATGCGTAAATCCCGCGTAGCTTCTCAACATGACGCCTCAACCATGAGACGTTCTCATGCCGTGGGATATTATCTCCCCTCTCAAATCGTTGCATTAAATCGGAAGCCTCCTGTATCGCCTCGCTTGTCAAGTCAACCTGTACACGGAGAGTTAACCAATTACATCATCGTTGTATGGGAACCAATTGTATATGTTCAAGTTATGAACAAAATTGACATGCGAGAACCATAGCACGTACCGCGTGGTGTCTAGTACCCACAACTGAGGCAGTTGGGAACATATCGCTGGTGAGAGCGGTTTCGATCTGATCAGGAGCTGCTGATGGAACCAAGTAGATCCTCGTGCTATGCCGGTAACGCTGCAGATACAACCCGAACTTGTTCCAGTCGAAGGCCCCAACCTCATCCCAGATATTTGTCGGCGCAGTAATCCATTCGTCCACGTAAGGGCTAATGTCGCGAAGCCAAGATGCATGGGACTTGTTTCCTCCTACGCGACTAAACCTGAGATTGACAAGCACGTAACATGATTAGTTTTATTCTGAATGCAGACATGACAACAAAAACAATATTACTTACTTGTGCACGTGATCTGGTAAGTGTGGAATAACTGGAATGATAGGCTCTTGGCATAGACCGAACTGTCTCATAACCCTATGAAGAGCCATCTCCTCAACTGTCACGTCGAACACCACCTTGGCCTTGGTCATCCAATAGTGTCGATCTCTAGTGCATAATCCAGAAATCCCAACTGGATACCTCGTTGATATAGCCTCATGGGAGTATGGTTCCCATATAACTTGAGCCTCGTGCAAACTATCAAACTGCGCCGTGAAGGAGGGGTAGCAGCCCCTCACCTGGCTATGATGAAACTGTCTCTGTGCATGACAACAAATTAGCATTAGTAATACTATTGAATGGCAAGAAATAAACACTCGTAATTCGTATTGTTATTAAATATGAAAATACCTCTCTACGTGTCCAAACAGATCCCATAGTTGGCAAGTCGCCGATTTCACGCACATAAGTCCAAGCTATGTCTTCCAAATCAAAAGGCTTCTCGACGTAGACATAGGGTCGACCAATCGGGAATCTCTCGTATGACCAGAGCTGCAACAATAGTGGACATCCAACAAGACCTGATTTTCTAGACTTCAACATACAAGCTTTGCACAGGCCTCTGTACGTAGCTGCTAACACAGCAGAACCAAAACTCCTCTGCTGAATGTCCTCAGGGGAACGTGCGTCGGCTATCTCTCGTGCAATACTGACGAGTCGTGCATCGACGGTGGTCACGTGGTTCTCCGTGAACATCGTCTTGCCGAACAACCACAAAACATATGCCTCTAGAGATCGATCAATCTGTGCCTCTGAGAGCTCAACACCAGGATATCCTAGGGCTACAATCTACATAGAAAGCAAATGATTCTATGAACTATGCAATTAGGACAACAATGAAAAAAACATTTTTTAAACTAGCGGTGAAGGTTACCTGAAACTGGGCCAACCACCTAAAATGAGGGCCGTGTTTATCGTCGCCTAGGCACTTAGCAGTTGGCACCGCAGCCAAAAAACGGTTCTGCATCGATGCGTGCCAACCAGGATCTAATTCTATAGGACCTATGGCAGCACCAGCCAGAGGTAATCCCAACAAGTAAGACACATCCTGTAAAGTAGGCGCCATCTCTCCCCAGGGAAAGTGAAACGTATGTGTCTCTGGTCTCCATCTATCTACTAAGCAGGTAAGGAGTGACCTGTCGTAAGAGAAGCGTGCAATATGCTTCTTGTGTAACTGTATAGGTTCACCTGCCTCATCTAAGTCCGGACCATCAACCCACTCATCCAATATTCCCTCAACCAGTCGTGCCAAGGGTAGAAGTCCAGCCCAACTTAACCTACAAAATAAAGAGAATGTAGCATGCAGTTAGCGGCTATCAAAAGTATGTCAGACATACTAAGTCATTATACCGACACGTACCTATCAACCCATGCAGAGTGTATCATCCAGTTAGTCTTTGGGGTGCGAGTTACCAACACGTCTAAGTGCTTTCCCTCTGCCATAAGTGCGGCCCGGTGCCCTCTATCAATAATACCATTCAGCAACGGATACGAAGCCATATCTGCAGTTCGAATAAAAAATCTCAGGTGCAAATTAAAACATAGTCCTTCCGACATATTACAAATTCAAACGTTGTCCGACATATTACAAACTAAAACATAGTCCGCACTTATTACTAATTAAAACATAGTCCGACATATTACTAATTAAAACATAGTCCGACATATTACTAATTAAAACATAGTCTGACATATTACAAACTAAACCACTTGGCAGCACATTATATAGCTTCTGAGTTATTCCTTCCTCGTCCGCCCCTTCGACCTCGACTGCCACGAGCACCACGACTGCCACGACCACCACGTGCTGCTACTGTCGTCGATGTGCAAGCACTCGTCGATGTGGAAGCACCGTCTTTCTTGAGTTCAGGACAATATTTCATCCTATGCCCATAAGCCGCACATAGCAAACATTGTCTGGTTGCTCCACCAGCTTCAGATTGGTCCATATCGTTTCGGATGCGTTTTACCTTACGTCTGCCCCTGCTTGTTCGCCGAAGTCCTGGATCCGGGATGTATACTCTATCCCCGTCGTTTACCTTGTTGAAATTGCCGACGACTCTAAACCCAGTCATCTCACCTGTCCAGACATTGAGTACTGCTTCTTTTAAATAGTACGGGGACACGAAGGAGATAGCGTCCAACTTAATCTGGCCACATGCAGCCAACACATGTGAGCAAGGTAGGTGCAGCAACTCCGGTTTGTTGCATGTACACTCACAAGATGGATAAAGTTCATTCCCTATTTTTACCTCGTGCGTCTTCACCTCATTTGCAGAACCAAAACCATCAGTAGGAAGCTGAACCTCATACCTCATTTCCTGATTACCTATGAGTCTGACAGTGTGCTTCTTTGCTTTCTCTATCTTCTTTGCCATGTACTCCATGACACGGCTACAATAAGGTGTGTTTTGTTTATCTGTAATATGCTTCTTTGCTAACTCATGCCTTTCTCTGAAATATCTCAAAGTGCCATGGAATACAGCCTCCACAATAGCTGTGAGTGGCAATGATCTATTCCCTCTAAGTACAAAGTTATACACCTCTGCAAGGTTGGTTGTCATGTGGCCATACCTAGCTCCATGGGTGTCATGCAGCAAAGACCAATTTACGGGAGGCTCTTTCTCTATCCACTGAGAAAAACTCTTTATTGCCCTCCCCTTCTTTCTCTTAGTATTAGGAGGGTCAATTCCTGGCAAGTCACAAAGACCTACAGGCTCCTCTAGCTCTGCCATGAGTGTTGCTAATTTAACCTGGTCTGCTTCCATTTTCTTCCTGGCAGTAACCTGCTTCTTAGTAAACTCATCAAGTTTTGACCAAATAAAATGGTACTTACGGTGCTGGTTCTGCTTGCATAATTTTTTGAACAAGTTCATCAACCGCTTGTTCTTAAACTGTGAGAAAAAATTTGCCCCTAGATGGCGCATGCACCACCGGCTCTGCAAGTCCTTCCAAGGTGTTCGTTCGTCTTCTGCTGGATTCCTTAGTGTCTTCACTGCCTTCAATATACCAGCATGTCTGTCATGAATGACACACACGTTTGGTCGGTCCTTCACGATCGCAATTTTCACTTGCCGGAAGAACCATACCCAGCTTGGAAAGTTCTCACCCTCCATAAATGCCATGGCAAGTGGGATGATTTGATTGTTCCCGTCCACACCAATTGCGGTCAGGATTTGCCCTTTGTACTGACCAGTCAGGAATGTACCATCCACAAACATCACAGGAGGACAATGCCGGAAAGCTTCGATGCACATAGCGAAAGAGAAGAATACTCGTTTCAACACCTTGAAATCAGGTATACTCTCCAACCTCGTGTGCTGTATGTTTACATAAGTGCCGGGATTCCTCTCCTTTAGTATGGCAAGGAGACGGACAACATTATCATATGAGTCGAAGAACGTCCCAAACCTTTCCTCCATAGCCTTCTGCTTAGCCCTCCAAGCCTTCCCATAAGGAATGTCATATTTCCATCTGACCTTCACTGCTGTCTGGATGTGTTTTGCTTTCATATCTTTCTTCTCCACTATCTCAGTGTACATGAGTTGCGCAATGAGAGTTGAAGTCAGATTTGGATGACGAACCAATAGGTTTCTCCTCACACAATTATGTGGGATCACATTGGTGACAACCCAGTGGATGTTATACTTCGGCACGTGCCCGTGCACCTTCGCAGGACAGCCTTTTTCAACACACTTCACGGTATAGTTTGTTGGACTTGATATGTGTGTCCGAAAAACCCTTTGCGTAGACATAGCCCACTTTGTCACCGCATACTTCAATTTTTTCTTTGTATCAAACATAGCCCCTATCTGGACTTGGTTCAGATTATACTGCCATGGAGTCTCATGGACATCGTTGACCGTAAGGCCGGTGGATATGTCCTGATCCCATGCAGAAGGAATCGGTACCTCCACTTCATCCTCGGAATTTTCAGAATCCAGATCCTCAGCCAATCCATCCTCATCCTCTTCCTCCATCACCCTCTGCATTTCCTCCTCTTCCTCATCCACAACAGAATCCAGATCCTCCGCCAATATAATCGACCGACTACTCTGCCCAGTATTATGACCACAAACATTGTCGGACACGAACTCTGACTCTTTCTCGACTTGGATAGCATCCACATCCGGTGGCTGTGACCCGGATAAATAATTCTCGTTAGCCACTTGACTACCTTGGCCGGGTTCATACCCCACGTGAAGTTGTACAGTATTCTCCTCCTTCGCCACAGGTTGCACTAGAACATATGGCTGGATTCTTCGGTCTCGGCAACGACTTAACAGAGTCAACCAATGCTGGCTCCTATTTACCGGCATCAACTCCCACTTCACATTTTTACAGGATTTGGTCCACAATGCATGAATGTTGACGGAACATACTTCAGGATTCAACCCAAAACTAGTAGTCAACCAGTACTTCAACTGTCTAATGTCCAGTCTGTTCGGGTCTGAAAGTGTCATGACGCCATTTTTAAACTCGCTAAGATCAACCCCCAACTCATTATATCGAACATTACCAGGGCCGTAGTAAACTGTCAAATTTATTGATTCAGACATTTTCACCTGTCAGACATTGCCACCTTCTCAATAATCGCAATGAAAAAAAATATTGCCGGCTACACTAACAAAATATGTTACCGGGTACACTAACAAAAATATTACCGGCTACACTAACAAAAATATTACCGGCTACACTAACAAAATATGTTACCGGCTACACTAACAAAAATATTACCGGCTACAATAACAAAATATGTTACCGGCTACACTAACAAAAATATTTCCGGCTACACTAACAAAAAAATTACCGGCTACACTAACAAAAATATTACCGGCTACACTAACAAAATATGTTACCGGGTACACTAACAAAAATATTACCGGCTACACTAACAAAAATATTACCGGCTACACTAACAAAATATGTTACCGGGTACACTAACAAAAATATTACCGGCTACACTAACAAAAATATTACCGGCTACACTAACAAAATATATTACCGGCTACATTAACTATACGCTAAAATGACTATGTACACTAAATATTCAGCTAATAAAAAAAATGTGACGACATTTGTATACCTTCGACGCGTGTGTGCCCTTATCGCAGACTTTTTGCACCACCGGACAACACCACCCGAACTCCTCCTCACCACCACCTTCTCCTCCTCACCACCACCAAAACCGCAGCTCCTCCACCCCACCATGGCTATTCCACCCCATCATGGCTCCTCCTCAAATACGCACAAATAACTACCCCATAGCAAAAAATAATTGGATGGATCGGTGAAGAATGCTATGATCTATTGATTCTGCTACTTGGAACAGAAAATGGCTGGAGCAATCAATAGATCGGGGAGGGGGTGAAAGAACAGAGAGAAACGAGAGAGAGAGAGAGGAGCAGGAACGAAGAACAGAGGAAGAGGAAGATTGGCGTCGGTGGCTTATCCAGCACCGGTCGGCCAGGGCCAGGCCGACGGGCACTGGTCGGCCAGGGCGAGGCCGACGGCCCCCTGGTCGGCCAGGGCGAGGCCGACGGGCCCCTGGTCGGCCAGGGCGAGGCCGACGGGCCCCTGGTCGGCCCAGCCGAGGCCGACGGCTGGCTGGTCGGCCCAGTTAAGGCCGACGGGGTAATATTTTCGATTTTTTGTCTAACAGACTAACAGTTTTCAAATTTTGTATAAATTTAGGCACAGTTTTGAAAAAAAATCTACATATTCTATGAAGATCTTTATCGGTCAAACCGCATAACAACATACGTTGTTCCTTTTGTCATCGGTATGTTACTTGCCCGAGATTCGATCGTCGGTATCTCTATACCTAGTTCAATCTCGTTACCGGCAAGTCTCTTTACTCGTTTCGTAACACATTATCTCGTGACTAACTCATTAGTCTTTTGCTTGCAAGGCTTATTATGATGTGTGTTACCGAGAGGGCCCAGAGATACCTCTCCGACACTCGGAGTGACAAATCCTAATCTTGATCTATGCCAACACCACGAATACTTTCGGAGACACCTGTAGAGCATCTTTATGATCACCCAGTTACGTTGTGACGTTTGATAGCACACAAGGTGTTCCTACGGTATTCGGGAGTTGCATAATCTCATAGTTATAGGAACATGTATAAGTCATGAAGAAAGCAATAGCAGTAAAACTAAACGATCATAGTGCTATGCTAACGGATGGGTCTTGTCCATCACATCATTCTCCTAATGATGTGATCCCGTTGATCAAATGACAACTTATGTCTATGGCTAGGAAACATAACCATCTTTGATCAATGAGCTAGTCTAGTAGAGGCATACTAGGGACATACTGTTTTGTCTATGTATTCACACATGTACTAAGTTTCCGGCTAATACAATTTTAGCATGAGTAAAAGACATTTATCATGATATAAGGAAATACAAATAATCATCTTTATTATTGCCTATTGGGCATATTTCCTTCATAAACTAGGATAGAAATTTGGATTCCCCTTCAATCTTGGTGATTTCCCTCTCGAAAGCATGGAACTTCCCAAGTGATGGTTCGATTTATGAAGGGTATGCATGACGACATAAATCAAACCTTCTCAGCTTTTTACCTGGGCACAATGACGCCATATCATGGCACCGTGCCATGCATCATGTTTTTCAAGCACATATTTCATTTTTTCATAGTTGATAACCCAGTAAATGACGTGTTTGTGGTTGACTATTGCCACATATTCCCTTGAAATCTCTGTCCATTCCTTGTAAAAGGCTTGAGAATTTACTAAATACCACTAGTATGATTTTTCTAGACCGTTCATGTGCACCTTTTCATGGATCGATTGATCGAATTTGAATTATGTGGATTAATGCCTAGAAAATGCACATAGTCCCCTATTATGGCAAATGAGCTCGAAAAAATGCCAAATTCGAACACGTTGCATTCAAGGGGTATGTTGATTGTATAAAAAACTTAATGAAAAGCTAGGAAGGAAATTTGGATTCCCGGCCACTTCAATCTCGTTGATTTCCCCCTTAAAACCATGAAAATTCCTCGGTGATGGTTCGATTTATGAACGGCGTGGACGACGACATAAGCTAAACCTTCTCAAATTTGTACCAGCGCATGGTAAGGCCATACCATGGCACCATGCCAGCCGTCATGTTTTTTCAAGCATGTATTTCATTTTTCTATAGTTGATAAACCAATAAATGACATGTTTGTGGTTGACTATTGCCACACATTTCCGTGAAATATCTGCCCATTCCTTGTAAAACGCACGAGAATTTACTAAATAGCACGATCATGATTTTCTAGACCATTCTCGTGTACCTTTTCATGCAACGATTGTTTGAATTTGAATTATGTGCATTAATGCCTAGAAAATGCACATGATCCCCTAAATATTGTAAATTAACACGGAAAAGTGCCAAATTTGAACACGGTGATTTGCAGGGTTTATGTTCATTGTAGAAAAATACTCATGGACAAAGGACAATGGAAATTTGGATTCCCCTTCAATCTTGGTGATTTACTATCGCACACGATTCATCGTCGTCACCTTTGCAAACCGTGTGTGTTCACCCACACATGCAAAAGGAAACGGAAAACCCTCGCCCACTTCGTCCCCACCCACTCGCCGTGTACTCCTTTGCAACTCTGCACCTCATCAACTTCTATCGCGGTGGCCACCCTAAGATCGATGGCTATTGTCAGCGGGCGAAGGTCGCGCTCCAAGTGGCACGAGATTTCGCCCCTACTGCTTTCTGCCACTTATCTGCACCGACAGTCTAGAGTCTGGTCGATTGAGTTTTTTGCGGGATTGGGTCAGGGATTATTCTCATGGATAAGGTAATCAACTTAGTGAAATATTCACTCATCTCTTATCGTAGTCCGTCTGTCGTTGTTAATCAACCGGCGGAAATCTTCGTGGATTCATTTTTCTTCTAGCTAATTCGAGGGTTTTCATTCATGTGTCCACAGTGTGAGCACAAATCGGGCGAGTGTAGTCGCTGCCAGTCCGAAATGAAGTTATATCTCACCATTTCGGATGACTTCAGGGAGCCCTTGGTATGTTCAATCTCAACCTACCACGGTCGACATGTTTTTCAAGCACGTATTTCACCCCCCCATATTAGGCAAATATACGATATATTGTTCATCAGTTACTCTCATATTTGCATAACATCTTTGTTACATTATCTATTTTTAATTATCTATTTTTGTACTTCGCTTTCATCTATATATTGATTTGTTCTGCCAGTTACTCCCATTTGCATCTTGCTCTGTTATTTCAATATATCTAATTTATGATCTTAATTTTCATTTCAAGCTGTACATCCCTTGTTTTGCAAGAACAGGAGTAGAAGGAAATCTTGGGCTTTACTTTGTTGATGACTCCATGGATGTCATATTACCAATGCAACATGGATTTACAATGATGGTTAGCGTAAAGCCTGATAAAGATGGTCACTCCTATTCTGATGCGGATCTTTGGAGAAAAATGTCTAAGTGTTATGAACTGAAAGCTGGCAATAAAATTCTAGTGTGTGCACCATAGTCTGGTCTAATTGATATGGATGTTTACTTCCCCAACATCATCAGCCGATCAAAGTCGGATCGAGGTTAGTGTCCTTTCAACTTTCTCCATGCTGGCATATTACTTAGCAAAATCAGGGTATTTGTTCTGACTAATTGATCACTATTTAAGCAACCAATTGTGATTTCATTTTTTGACTCTGTTCCTAAGCAGTAACAAATTCTATTTACCAATTTATGCACACTATATATTCTTCTGCCATGTTCTGGATAAATAATACCTTTCCACCTTTTAAGCAGAATATGTTGGATGCATAGTGAATGATGTGTATGTTACTAAGCGTACCAAATTTCACTTGAAGGACTTGAAGCGTGTCATAAACTTTGTTGATAATCTGAGAGAGATAGCACAACGTATGAATGCTGGATTTTGGACGGGATTAATTGTAACTATGGTGCACACATTGAACAAGACCAATTGTGTGTACAAAACACTGGTACAAAGTCTTAATTATATGTTGATGCTCATACACTATATATATTTTCAACGATATGTTACAATTGGTTTTTATTCTACATTTCAGCAGAAATTGCCCGCTGTAGCAGTTCCTGGATCAATTTCCTGGCGTGGTCGAATTACACTTGTGATTGCTAATAACGCCAAAGTGATTGCAAGGTACTGCATTTCCCGCAGAAATGGAACCATTCAAATTAACAAGTTCTCGCTTGTCATGGCAATGCATCCATATTGGAAAATTGGAGACACTGTTCTACTCATGCTCTACCAAGGCACAAGAGGGCTCTTCCTTTTCATTGACGAGATGCCAAGTCACCGTGATCAAGCTGCTTCTAGCGGATATAGTTGTGGTTGTTGGCCCTCAGCCTCTTAAGTTGTTACTATGTTAAGTACGTAGATATGGACCATATGGTTTTTAGCCCTCAGCCTCTTAAAATGTGATAGTTGTTACTATGTTAAGTATGTAGATATGGACCATATGGTTGTCAAAACCGTGTTACAAAGATCCTCCTTTTGTCGAATAGTGTAACCACTATATATATGATACTCAAATGCTATTAGCCAAGTTCTTAAATTTTCATGGAAAGTATTAGTATCGTACACAGTTGATTGAGTTTAAGCGTGTGCCCGATGTCCAGAAGGCATTTGCATATTAACTGTCCATATTGCAAATTCACACATGTGTTAACATAAGGAAACGTATGTGTAACTTACTAATCACCGCACATGAGTACTCACAGACGCATCGTTGCGATACTCCTAGCCACCGCAAGCAACTAGTTTGCAATTTCCAAAGTTTTTTGTACACACAGAATCACACACGAATTAACTATAGTAACCGTCTGTGTTGTAATTTCTCATCGCAAACAGTTCATTAGAGTCGGCAGTTTGCCGCGTATCACACACATCTTGTTTGCACGACTCGTTTGTGTTCTTTTGGCTCATCACAAACAGTTCATCTGAGTCGGCTGTTTGCCGCGTATCACACACATCTTGTTTACACGACTCGTTTGTGTTCTTTTGGCTCATCGCAAACAGTTCATCTATGTGAAGTGTATGCCGCATATCACACACATCTTGTTAGGTTGAACTGTTTCCGTTGTGTTCCCTAATCAAAAACAGTTCTTCCAAGTGAATTGTATGCCATATATCACACACACCTTGATCTGGCTAACCATTTCTGTTGCACTCCCTAATAGCAAACACTTCATCTGAGTGAACTGTATGGCGTATATGGCACACACCTTGATATGGCTGCCCGTTTCTGTTGTTCTATCTCATCGCAAACAGTTCGGCTGGATCAACCGTGTGCCAACATCGCATCCGCAACTAAAATCGGAACCGTGTTTGATGGCTCTGCCATCGCAAACATTTTGCATCTTTTTTGACGGGTTTTCTTACATGACCGTTTGAGATTAATGCATCACACACAGTTTCATCAAAGGGTGTCTGATCGTAGTGCCGTGTTATCAGCATCCTATAGTAGTGATGTATTTGACATAGATGAAATCAATATCAATAAATTGTATGATCAAATGCTAAGCTAACATATGGGTCTTGTCCATCACATCATTCTCATAATGATGTGATAACGTTACCAAATGACAACTCATGTCCATGGTTATGAAACCTTAACCATCTTTGATTAACGAGCTAGTCTAGTAGAGGCTTACTAGGGACACGGTATTTGTTTATGTATTCACATATGTATTTAGGTTTCCGATCAATACAATTCTAGCATGAATAACAAAACTTTATCATGAATAAGGAAATATAAAATAATAATAACTTTATTATTGCCTCTAGGGCATATTTCCATCAGTTTTGGTGGAACCGAGTTATACTAGTGTAGTGGCCAGAGCCAATAGATGGGACCGAAAATTTCATTTCGGTCGGTTCGAGATGAGTTCGGCTGAAACCTAAACCTATTTTTTTCATCAAATATATTTTAACATATTTCTCTGGTGGATTGATGAATCTCATATGTGGCACGAAGCTAGGCCGAATCCTTGTGAGTTGAATCAGAAGGGGGATAGCACGAGGAGATCAAATCGTACCCTAACTCGATGACGATCCTCTACGGTGACAACGACAGTGGAGATTCCCGTTGATAGTGGCAGAGACCCGCTGTCGGGGGAAACTGTCCGCCACGAACACCTATGGGACCGGAGCCCCTTGTCTGTGCGGTACGAGGGCGGAGGGAGCACGAAGAGCAGATCGTAGCGAGCACGCGGGCAGTTTTACCCAGGTTCGGGCCGCGGTGGTCGCGTAAAACCCTACTCCTGCTTAGTTGTGTATTGAGTTGGAGAGCTCGGGAGCTTGAAGAAGCAGCTACACCGAGCGTACGAGTGATCTAGGTTCCGAACCCCCTCCACGTTGTGCATGGGCCTCCTTTTATAGTGCAAGGGGTCACCGACAGGTGTCAACGTAGGAGAAAGGGGTAAAAACGTAAAAGAGGTGGTAGTTGTAACAGTGCGGGAATAGTGGAGCTACAGTGCGCGAATAGTGGTCGCCACCTACTTTGACAGTGGGGGACAAGGGCATTTAATGCCCGTCGCCGTCGACCCCAAAAGCTCCCGCCCGTGCGTCTCCGTCTGCCACGGCGATGGGTTTACCACCGTGGAGTGCCACCGTGTCCCCCAGGCTGCACAGCCATCCGCCACGCGTCCCTGGAATGGCCCCAGGGCGACGCGTGGGCCGATGAGCTGGAGCGCGGGCACACAGCGCAGTTCTCCCGGCAAGCACCTTGCCGGGGTCTTGACCTTGCCGGGCCCGGGAGCTTGCTGGGCTCTGAAGCTTGTCGCTCCCCGGGCCCCCGCCGGGACGCGTATAGCGCCGAGGTGTGTCTTCCGTGATGTAATCTTCTAGTCATCCTGGCAAGCTCCTCTTGCCAGGGCCTTGCGTGAGTGATGTAACCTTGAGCCTGGAACGGCCTTCCCGGCAAGCTACGCTTGCCGGGGTCTCGATCTTCTGTCTTGTATACTTTGTTTTTGAATGGTTTGATATGGAGCAGGAAGGTCTCCGGCGAGCACGCGGAAAACCCTGCCGCGGGAAGCTGCAACCGCCCGTGCACAAGTTGGGGTACTGAGGTACCCCTACCTTAGTACACCGACAGGAGCCCCCGGGCCTGGGCCACACACGGTGCCGAGCGCTGTTGGGCCAGGCCCAAAACAGTGCACGGGCACACGCGGCCCACGGTGCGCCGAATCCACTTCCGTATCCGCCGCATCCCCCCGTAACGGCACGCGTCGATTGCGGCGTCGTGGGATGGGACGTGCCCACGTTCCTTCAATGGAAAGGGCGAAACGCCCCCCACTTCCCCATAAAAGCAGAGGAAGCAGGAGCGGTTCCCCTCCTTACGCTTTCATTGCATCCTCTTCTTCCTCCAGAGATCCCCTTTGCGCTCCGCCTCCACACCTCCGCCGCCGCCGTCTGCATCTCCGGCGTCGCCGGGCTCTTCGTCCCCCTTCCTCCGCCGCCTCCGCCATGGCCCCGAAGACCGAGAAGGCGAAGGCGGAGAAGGCCAAGAAGGAAAAGTCGGAGCAAGCGGCGAAGCTTACCGCGTATCGAAAGCGGAACCTCGTCTTCCCGCCATGGCTCGGCGCGCGGGAGCTCTGGAACAAGTACTGCTTGTTCTGGTCCAAGGGAACCAAGGCGCACCCCCGCACTCGAGCTTATCCGGCCGCCGCCAAGGACAACTACCCCGGCGGGTACTATTTCTTCGCAGCCTTCTTCCACTGCGGTCTTTGCCCTCCTTTTTATGATTTCTTCTGTGACATCATGCACACCTATGGCCTCCACCTTCTTGACTTCACCCCCAACGCCATCCTCACAATGGCGGTTTTCGCACACATGTGCGAAAACTACATAGGAATACACCCAAACGTAGCGCTGTTTAGGCACTTCTTCACCCCTAGAGTAGAGGCCGACGCCCCCCTCTCCGGAGGGATTTCTTGGGTTTTTCGTCTGAACAAGAAGGAGTCTTACTTGCCGGGGGAGCTCCGCGGCAAGTGGGAGGAGTGGCGTGCGGAATGGTGCTGGATTGTCGAGGACCAGCCGCAATCCTTCACCGCGCCGCGCACAACGCCCATCGTGCGCGGCAGAGACTGGAGCGAGCTGGATTCGGACGACGGCAAGCTCAACGTCGCCCTCATCAGGATTCTGCGTCTTCGGACCGCCAGGCTGTCTGTCGCAGAAGTAGGCACAGACTTCCTCCGCCGCCGCATCGCCCCTCTCCAAGACAGGAAGAGACCGGCCTGGGAGTACGGCAACTCGGCGGATATCATGAGGTTGCGGCCCGGGCTCAACTACAACTTCACGTCGCTGGAGCTGAAGGGGATGGTCCGGGAGCTGTTTAAGCACAACCCGGCCCACCCGGAATGGTTCGGGGGGCCCCGGGGAGTGGTGCCCCTCTGCAACAGCACAGCTTGTGATCCTCTCCGCGCCATGATGCCCGCGTGTGATTCGCACGGCGTGGACCGCACGTGGATTCCGCCCAAGTCCATAGACATCCTCAGCTTCTTCGACAACCTCGTGGAGGTGGCGAAGAACAAGAACGAGACCCGGGAACTGACGCGGGACACCACCGACCAGGAGATTGCGTATATCGCTTCTCGGGTTGAAGAGGCCGCCGTAGCCGCAGCGGCAGGGGAGTTCGGCTACACGCCCGACGAGGCAGATGCTGCGGAGGCGTCCTGCCAAGCGGAGGAGGCGGAGATCCGCAGGCTACTGCAGCTGCCTCCCGACGCGCTCGCCGGAGTCCCATCCTTGAGGCACTCCGGGATCATCGGAATCCAGACGGAGGCCGCGGCGAGAAGTCACGCCGCCGGAGGGAACAGGGGCGCCGCAGGGAGCGGAGGCGCCGGTGGGAGTGGAGGCGCCGAAGGGAAGGAGGCCGCGGCGCAGGGCGCCGGGCCCAGCAAGCCAGCCGGGGAGGAGGAGGAGGAGGACGTCGAGGCCGCCGAGGACTCCGGCGGATCCACGGAGCTCTACGCCGACGACCTCTCCTCGTCGGAGACCTCCCCGCCCCGGGCAAGCCCTAGGCGGTCTCCACTTAAGCGCATCCGCAAGACGGCGATAGGGGAGAGGGCGCAGGCCCCCCGGCAACAACCAGCTCGCCGGGCAGCGCGAGCTTCCCGGGGAAGTCAAGCTGCGCCGGGGGCGACCGGCGCACCAGCCGCAGCGGAGGCGGCCCGCGCGCAGGCCACGGCAGAGGCGCCTCGCAGGCCGGCGCCGAGCGGACAGGAGTCTTCGCAGAGCGGAGCGACGGCTCCGCCTGCCCCTCGGGCCCCGGCTACCACGGGGGCTGGGTCTTCGCAGCCCCCAGCCCCGGGGACCGCCAAGCGCCCGAGGGAGTCTTCGCCTCCCGCTCCTCGCGCAGACGCGCCCCAGGTGGAGTTCGACTTCTCCGCCTTGAGCGACGACGACGAGGAGGAACAGGAGTAAGAACTCGATACCCTTCATCTTCTCAAACTTCGTCTCGATTATTGTTGATGCTAATCTTGTGTCTTGCTTTGATTTCAGGACCTTGGCCCAGCGCGCGGCGAAGAAAGCCAAGGTGCCCGTGGTCGAGGTCGCGGATGACTCGCCCGCCGCGGCAACTGGGGACGTGCCGGAGCCAAGCTTGTCGGACCCGAGCGCTGCTCCGAGGAGCAGCCCCCAGCGTAAGTCTGGGTTCCAGCTTTCCGCTCGTCGGGTGCGCTTGGAGATTTTGGTCTTGCTCTAACATCTTGATTATTTTGTCTTGACTTGTGTAGAGGTGGAGCCACAGCCGCAGGAGCGTCCGGAGGCCGCCCCCGAGGAGCCGCAGGCCCCGCCGTCCCCGCCAAGGCCGAACTCTCCGGCAAGGGAGAGTGCTCCGCCAAGGGCGGGTACTCCGCCAAGGGCGAGCAGCCCGGCGAGGGCGGCCACTCCGCCAAGGCAGAGCTCCCCGGCGAGGGAGCCCGCCGCTGACGTCCGCCGCCAAGGTAGGTCTTGTAATTTTGTCTTCTTGGCATCGTCTCTTTTTGGATATTTGCTTGAATTTCCTTTGCTTCTTCCTCTTCTTCTAGATCCTCCTCCCCCCGAGCAGATGGAGACTGAGGTCATCAACCTCGAGGAGGAGGGCGCGCAGGGCGGCGGCGGCGACGCCCCTGTCGCCGAGGACACGGCGGGAGCCGCCGAGCCGGCCGCGCAGGAGACCGCTCCGGCTGCAGACGCAGCGGCCGGGGAGGGGGACGGCGACCGCACCGCCGGCCCGGAGGCGGCGGGAGCATCAAGTGCTGCGCCGGTCGCCGACCCCTCCGCCGGGACGGAGCAGTCCGGCTATTATCTCGAAGCCCCCAACGGCGTCTTCATCCAGGTGCCGTGGGGTTCTTCGTCGCGAGCTCCCGCGGAGGGCGAGGCATTTGATGGGGAGGTCCTCGCCTCTGCGGGCCTGAAGATTGTCGAGGCGCCCGGCGGGAGTGAAGGGCCCGAGGAGGAGAAGCTGCTTCACCAGCTCCTGGCCCTTTACCGGGCCAGGCAGGCGAAGCTTGCTTCCCGGGAAGCCCTTGCCGCCAAGGCCGCCGCAGAGATGGAGAAGCGCGCGGCGGAGCTCAGCGCCGCCAACCAGGCTGCCCTCCGCGAGGTGGCGGAGGAGCGCGAGCGACTCGCCGGAGAGTACCAGGAGTGGTTGCTGGAGAAGGCCGAGGCCAAAGAGCAGCAGCGGCTCGCCGGGGTGGAGCTGTCCCGGCGAGAAGGAGAGCTCGCCCAGCGGAAGGTCAACCTCGACTCCCACGAGGAGGACCTTGCCGCTCGGGAGCAGGCCCTTGGTGGGGAGCTGAAGGAGGCGAGGGCTGCCGCGGCTACCGCGGGGACCGCCAAGGAGGAGCTCGCCGCCAAGGTCGCGCAGCTGGAGGAGTCGCTGAAGGCGAGCGTGGAGAAGGTCGCCGCGCTCAATATAGAGCGCGAGAAGGACGCCCACACTAACTCAGAACTCCAGGTGCGTCTTTCTGAGAGGGGCGACGAGTTGAAGGCCGCCAAGGACTCCATCGAGGACCTGGAGCTGAAGGTCTCCACACTGAAGGACTCGCTTGACGCCGCCCGGGATCGGGAGACCAAATTGAAGGAGGAGCTCCGCAAGGAGCGAGCCTTGATGGACAGCGCCAACAAGGCGTCCGAGAACTTCCGCCGTACCATTGAGGTATGGACCGAGGACTTGGTATCTTCTGCGTCCAACATCGACCAGGAGCTGCTGGCGCTGAAAGTCGAGCATCTCATCTACTCCCCGGATCCGAACCTCCCTCACAGCGCCAAGCTCAGCCTCTTCTTAAGAGGGATTGCGCCGGCTCTTGCAGGTCTTCGGAAGAAGATCCCCGCGCAGCTGGCCGAGGAGGCGCGCCTGCTCTGCACGGGAACCTTGGAGCGCGTGCTGACGAAGATTGTATACCGCAATCCTGGCGTAAACCTCACCAACGTTCTTCGCACCCTGCCGGCCGACGCAAACATGGAGGTGCTGAAGGAGCAGGTCGCCCACATCATCGCCAAGGTGAACAAGATCTCCAGGATTGAGGGCGACCGCGTAGATTAGGCCTCCATTATCTTTATCTCTTTTTGTTGCTGCATAGGGAGTTATGAACTCATTAGTCCATTGCGACAAGTTATCCTTTGTAAGATATTTATCTCATTTTGATCAATCAGTGCAACGTTATCTTCCTTGTCTTGGTCATTTACTTTGTATGTTTTTCACCCTACGCTCCCGGGGAGCTTGCCGGCAAGGGGCCTTTGCCGCGAGCGCTGAGTGCTGGACTCTGAGCAGCCTGCTGGCCAAGGTCTCACCGGCAAGCAACCTTGCCGCGGCTAGTCGCAACACACTTAGCTTGCTGAGCGAACTCGAAAACGAAGCAAGGGCGCGACACTTGTCGCAGCTCACTTAGATCGTTGAGCGTACTCGAAGACAAGATAAGGGTGCGGCTAGCTACGGGTAGGTTCCTCCGCGCACAGGTTTTCCATACAAAGTGTGATTGTTCAAGGAAGACAACTAAAATTTAAAATTTTGAACTGGCCAAATTCTAATAACTTAGCTTTCATATATTGCTTGCTTCCCGGTAAGGCTTCTTTTTCTTGAACAGCACTTGGTTCCTCCTCCATCTCCTTCCCCCCGGCAAACTTGTGCGCGAGGAACGTTCCTTCTGCTTAAGAGGCAAAGGAAAAGAAGAGGGAAACAAGACATGGCCTTTCGGCGTGCTAATGCTTACCGGATGCGTATGTTGCACAAAATGCCAAATAACTCATGCAAATAGCAAAGAAAAGCATGCAAATGGCAAATAGCGCAAAACACAAAATCTTTACTGATGCACGGGGTCTGCGCCCGGCTTTGTACAAAGGGTTACATGCAACAGCCGCAAAGCTTGTACAAAAGGTGGTTGCCAGAGCGGATCACGGCAACCGCGCCTTATGGGTGAAACTTACGAAGATGCTCTATGTTCCAGGAGTTGCTCACCGGTAAGCCTTCTTCGGTCTCGAGGCGGACAGCGCCGGGCCTCGTGACTTGTCTCACCCGATAAGGGCCTTCCCACTTCTGCGTCAACTTGTTGGAATTCTTGGCGGACTGAACATGCCGAAGAACAAGGTCGCCTTCCTCGAGACTCCTGGCCTTGACCTTGCGGCTATGGTAGCGACGCAAGGCTTGCTGGTATCGAGCAGCTCGTACAGCAGCCTGGAGACGTCCCTCCTCGAGGAGCAATGCATCATCTTGCCGCAGTTGCTCTTGCTCGAGCTCATCATAAGCGAGCACTCGAGGAGATCCGTATACGAGTTCCGTGGGGAGAACTGCCTCTGCTCCTTTGACTAGAGCAAAGGGCGTCTGTCCGGTGGCTCGACTTGGTGTCGTTCTGATTGACCAAAGAGCCGCCGGTAGCTCCTCTATCCAATTTCTTCCGCACTTGCGCAGCCTGTCAAAGGTCCTTGTCTTGAGTCCGCGCAGCACTTCAGCATTGGCCCTCTCCGCTTGACCGTTGCTCCTCGGGTGAGCAACAGAAGCGAAACAGACCTTGGCGCCAAGGTCTTGGACGTACTGCATGAAGGTGCGACTAGTGAATTGTGTACCGTTGTCGGTGATGATCCTGTTAGGGATCCCGAAATGGCAAACAATCGACCTGAAGAACCTGACTGCTGACTGTGCTGTCACCTTTCTCACTGGCTCCACTTCTGGCCACTTTGTGAACTTGTCGATTGCAACGTACAAGTACTCAAAGCCCCCGACGGCTCGGGGGAAGGGGCCGAGGATATCGAGCCCCCAAACCGAGAAGGGCCAGGACAAAGGTATTGTTTGGAGAGCTTGAGCTGGCTGATGAATCTGCTTTGCATGGAACTGGCACGCTTCACACTTAGTTACTAGTGCAGTTGCATCTTGGAGGGCTTCTTGCCAAAAGAACCCTTGCCGGAAAGCTTTCCCGGCAAGCGCCCTTGCGCCAATGTGGTGGCCGCATATGCCTCCGTGTATTTCTGCCAACAGCTTCTGTCCATCCTCCCTGGAGATGCACTTCAGTCTGACACCATTGAGTCTTCTTCTGTACAGGTCGTTGTCCACGAACTGGTACATACTTGACTGCCTGGTTATCTTCTCTATTTCTTCTGGGTCGTCGGGAAGTTCTCTAGTTTGCAGAAAACGGACGATCTGCTACGCCCATGCCGGAGCTTGTGGCTCAACGGCAAGGACTAAAGGCATGAGGGCCGCTGCGGGAACCTCAGCTTCTACGGCAAGAACCTCTGGCTCTGCCGGAGCCGAAGGTCCCCCGGCAAGCTCGCCGGGGCGAGGCTTGTCGGGAACGCTTGCTTCAACTGTACAGACCCGAGGATCTGCAGGAGCAAACTGTTCCTCAGCGTTGTGGTTGTTGATCTTGGGGACCTTGGCGGCGGTTTCAGGAAGATCCGCCGGCAAGTAGTCGCCGGAGACCAACTTTCTCTTCTTGGACTGCCCAATTGATGGTGTAACGGATGGTTGAGTCAGCTTGAGCAAGAAGGTCCCTGGTTCCACAGGTAACTTCATCGAAGCACACTTTGAAAGGCCATCTGCTATTTCATTCTGAGCTCTCGGGACGTGCTCCATCTGCAGGCCTTCAAAGTGCTCCTCAAGCTTCCTCACTTCATCTGCATAAGCTTCCATCAAAGGGCTCTGATAACTCTTATTGACTTGCCGGACCACCAACTGAGAATCTCCCCGCACAATCAGCTTCCTGATCCCAAGTTCGGCCGCAATCCTGAGGCCGGCAAGCAAGCCTTCATATTCAGCAGTGTTGTTTGTCGCTTGCTCCCTGGGAAAGTGCATCTGGATAACATATTTGAGGTGCTCTCCGGTGAGCGCGATGAGTACCACGCCAGCACCGGCGCCTTGCAGCGAGAAGGCACCATCAAAATACATTACCCACTCACTTGTCGCTTCTTGCACGGGTGCACTTGTTTCTTGTACTTCTTCATCGGGCGTTGGGGTCCACTCAGCTATGAATTCTGCCAAAGCTCGGCTCTGTATGGTTGAAGTACTTTCAAACTTGAGTCCAAAGCTCGACAGCTCCAGTCCCCACTCAACGATCCTGCCTGTTGCTTCTGGGTTGTGCAATATCCTCTTCAGCGGAAAGCGAGTGACCACTGTTATCTCATGTGCTTGGAAGTAATGGCGCAGCTTTCTCGAGGCCATGAGGAGGCCGAAAAGCAACTTTTGCACACCAGAGTATCTTGATCTAGCCCCCTGGAGAAGGGAACTTACGAAATACACTGGGCGCTGCACCATCTTCTTCCGCACCTCATCTTGTTCCTGCGCAGAGTTGTCCTTGTCGGGGCCAGAGCTTGTCGGAGCAGCCCCCTGCTTGTCGCTGGATTCGCTTGCCGGTGGTGTAGCCTCCTCGTCGGACTCCCTCTCCGCTACTAACGCAGCACTAACCACCTGGTTGGTTGCCGCTAGGTATAGCAACAACTTTTCCTGTGGTCTAGGTGCGACAAGTATTGGAGTGGAGGATAGGTACCGTTTCAAATCTTGCAGCGCTGCCTCCGCTTCCGGAGTCCACTTCATGGGACCTGCCTTCTTCAAGATTTTGAAGAAAGGTAGGGCGCGTTCTGCAGACTTTGAAATGAACCTACTGAGGGCAGCCACACAACCTGCAAGCCTTCTGACATCCTTGACGCGCTTCGGGGCCTCGATCTGCTCGATGGCTTTAATCTTGTCGGGGTTGGCTTCAATCCCCCTCTGTGACACGAAGAACCCGAGAAGCTTGCCGGAGGGAACTCCAAAGACGCACTTCTCGGGGTTCAACTTGAGCTGTATCCTGCGCAGGTTCTGAAATGTCTCTTCCAAATCTTGGATCAGGGTTTCTTTGCTCTTACTCTTCACCACGATGTCATCCATGTAAGCCTCTACATTTCTGTGGATCTGTGGCTCGAAAGCAGTGTGCACTACCCTTGCAAATGTTGATCCTGCATTCTTCAGTCCAAATGGCATGCGTATGAAGCAATAAGTGCCACATGGAGTGATAAATGCAGTCTTCTCTTCATCCTCTTTGGCCATAAAGATCTGATGGTAGCCTGAATATGCATCAAGAAAACAGAGTAGCTCACATCCGGCAGTGGAGTCAACGATCTGGTCAATGCGCGGCAAAGGGAATGGATCCTTGGGACATGCTTTATTCACATCGGTGAAGTCTATACACAGTCTCCACTTCCCGTTGGCCTTGCGCACGACGACTGGGTTTGCTAACCACGTCGGATGGATCACACCTCTAACCAGGCCTGCTGCCTCTAGCTTCTTGATCTCTTCGTTGATGAACTCTTGGCGCTCTACGGCTTGCTTCCTCACTTTCTGCTTGATGGGCCGCGCATGAGGACAGACAACAAGCTTGTGCTCAATTACCTTCCTGGGAACACCGGGGATGTCAGATGGTTGCCAGGCAAACACATCGACATTCGCTCGCAGGAAGGCAACGAGCGCGCTTTCCTATTTGCTGTCAAGTGCGGCACTGATGGTGAAGGTACCGCCAGTGCCGTCCTCCTTGGCGGACACCTTCTTGGTTGCCGGAGGAGCGGCCATGCCCTTCTTACACTTGCCGATGGAGCTCGATGGAACGTCCTCGACGGCAGCACAGCACTCCAAAGAGGTGCGGTTGCCGGAGTGGGCCCCAGAGCACTTCCCGGACTTGGTCTTCGTCTTCTTCCCCCCGGGAGCTTCAGCGGCAAGTGTATCTTTCTCTGCCGCAGCTGCCGCATCCCGGTAGATCTTGTCGGCGCAGACAAGCGCATCTTTCTTGTCGCCATGGACAGTGATGACGCGTATCGGCCCCGGCATCTTGAGTACGTTGTAGGCATAATGGGAAGCCGCCATGAACTTGGCGAGGGCGGGACGGCCGAGTATTCCATTGTATGGCAACGGAATATCGGCGACGTCAAAGGTGATGCGCTCAGTTCTGAAGTTGAGCTCCCCGCCAAAGGTCACCGGCAGAGTGATCTTCCCCTTGGGCTTGCTCCTTCCCGGGTTGATTCCTTGGAAAGAACCGGTCTCTTCGAGCTCGCCATCTGGAATTTGGAGTTTCTTGATCACAGCAGAGGAGATCAAGTTCAGCCTGGCCCCGCCGTCAACCAACATTTTGGTGACCTTGAGGTTGCGGATGGTGGGGGAAACCAGCATCGGCAAACACCCGACCGCAGTGGTGCAGTCAGGGTGATCCTCAAGATCAAAAATGATGGGCGTGCTGGACCATTTGAGGAGCCTGCGCGACTCCACGGGCGGCTCTGCTGCATTCACCTCACGCACCCACTGCTTTAGCTGGCGGTGGGAGGTGTGCAGAGAGGCGCCGCCGTCGACGCACAGGACCTCCGTGGCCTTCTGGAACTCCTGTTCGCTGTTATCCTCGTCCTCCATGTCTTCGTCGTCGTCTTCTTCATCCTTGTCGCGGCCCCGGGGAGGTCGGTCACCTTGCCGCTGCTTGGCCTTGCCGCCGCGTCCTCCCCGGCCATTGAATGGCCGCTTCTTGCTTGGCTCTCCGCCGCCACCTTGGGCCTTCTCCTTGTCGCGTCTCTCGTACTCAGCTTTCTGCTGCTCGACGAGGTACTCGACGCGCTTGCAGTTGGGGAGGTCGTGTCCCTTGGTGCGGTGGATTTTACAGTATTGCTTGTCGGAGCCATCCTGCTTGTCGGCCGCCGCTACAGGGGCAGGCTCCTTGCCGGAGCCGCCAGCCTATGTTTGCTTGGCGGGAGCCTCCTTGCCGGACTTCTCGACGGCAAGCACCTCCTTCTTGCCTTTCCTTCTGTTGTTCCGCCGCCGGCCTTTCTTTGCCGGGGCGGCGTCGTCGCTGTCGCTTCCTCCTGCGCCAGCATCCTCCCCGGGGAGTCTCCTTCCCTCTTCTGCGCGTGCGCACTTGTCAGCCAGAGCATAGAGCTCGCTGACATCCCGAATCTTGGTCATCGCCATTTCTTCACGCATGCGGCGGTTACGCACGTTCTGGTGGAACGCGCTGATAACCGCGGCAGGGTGGACATCCGGGATGTTGTGTTGCACACGGCTGAAGCGTTGGATGTACTTGCGCAGGGGCTCTCCTTCCTTCTGGGCCAAAATGTGGAGATCGCTCTCCTGGCCGTGGGGTTTGTGGCCGCCGGTGAAGGCGCCAACAAACTGGTGGCAAAGGTCGGCCCAAGAAGAGATGGAACCTTCCGGCAAGTGCATAAGCCACGAACGGACGTTCGGCTTAAGCACGAGCGGGAAGTAGTTTGCCAAGATCTTCTCGCCGCGCCCCCCGGCAGCCTGCACCGCGATGGTGTAAACGCTGAGGAATTCTGAGGGGTGCGTCTTGCCGTCGTACTTCTCCGGTACGTCGGGCTTGAAATTCTTCATGCTGGGCCACTGGACGCGCCGCAGCTCTCGGGTAAACGCAGGGCAGCCTGCCGCGTACGGCAAGTCGCCTGGTTCACCGGGCGCGCGCGCGTCGACAGCGTCTCCAGCCCTCTGGTCTGATTGTCGCCGAGCTTCTCGGCGGCGCTCGATTGTTGTTCGAGCGTCTTCTTGTCGCCGGTCGTCGAGGACCTTGCGCTGGTCCCGACGGGCCCGCGGATCCGACGATGCCGTGGAGCCGTCGTCGGCGTTGTTCCGGCGGGGTGGCGTCTTCTGCTTCCGCGGCGGGGAGTGCACGCTTGTCGCACCCCCGGCGGTCTTGTTGCCGTCGGCCTTCGTCTTCTCAGCTTGCCGCGGCCGCGAGGCCGCCGGCTGCTGTGGAGAATCGTTGTTGGCGAAGGCTATCAGGCTCTGGATGGTGGCCCTCCAGTCTTCGGCCTTGTCTGCCGCTGGAGGGAAGTCGAGGAGCAGTTGCGCCCTTGCGAGCGCTTCTGCTGGAGTGGAGGGGAACGGGGGCGAACGGTGCGAGGAGCGGGATATGCTCGGACTCCTAACAACGTTAGAAGGAGCAGGGTCCCGCGCCGGCGCCTTCGCTTTGCTTGTGCCCGGACGGTGGTCCCGGGCGTCCCGCGAGCCTCCGGTTTGTCCTTGCCCCAGCAAGCGGATACCACCTCCCGTGGTATGGCGCGGCTGGGTTGTTGTATGCTGAGATGGACGCGGCGCGTCCACGGAGACCGAGGCTCGGTCGTCCGTCTTATCCTTTGATTTAGTGGCGCCGCGAGTGTCCTCGCCGGCGACCACTCTTCCGACGGCGTCTCCCCCGCCCACCGTTGGTTCCGGTGGCGGCGGATGAGACGCAGACGGGCCCCCGACCTCCGAAGCCTTCTTCTTCGGGGCCATGGTGCTGTTGCTGATGAAGTTGTTGACGAAACTGGAGAGGTTGATGAAGAATGCGCCCGCGCGAACGCCGGATCAGGTTCGCACAACCTCGACGCCCCCTACCTGGCGCGCCAAAGATGTCGGGGGAAACTGTCCGCCACGAACACCTATGGGACCGGAGCCCCTTGTATGTGCGGTACGAGGGCGGAGGGAGCATGAAGAGCAGATCGTAGCGAGCACGCGGGCAGTTTTACCCAGGTTCGGGCCGCGGTGGTCGCGTAAAACCCTACTCCTGCTTAGTTGTGTATTGAGTTGGAGAGCTCGGGAGCTTGAAGAAGCAGCTACACCGAGCGTACGAGTGATCTAGGTTCCGAACCCCCTCCACGTTGTGCATGAGCCTCCTTTTATAGTGCAAGGGGTCACCGACAGGTGTCAACGTAGGAGAAAGGGGTAAAAACGTAAAAGAGGTGGTAGTTGTAACAGTGCGGGAATAGTGGAGCTACAGTGCGCGAACAGTGGTCGCCACCTACTTTGACAGTGGGGGACAAGGGCATTTAATGCCCGTCGCCGTCGACCCCAAAAGCTCCCGCCCGTGCGTCTCCGTCTGCCACGGCGATGGGTTTACCACCGTGGAGTGCCACCGTGTCCCCCAGGCTGCACAGCCATCCGCCACGCGTCCCTGGAATGGCCCCAGGGCGACGCGTGGGCCGATGAGCTGGAGCGCGGGCACACAGCGCAGTTCTCCCGGCAAGCACCTTGCCGGGGTCTTGACCTTGCCGGGCCCGGGAGCTTGCTGGGCTCTGAAGCTTGTCGCTCCCCGGGCCCCCGCCGGGACGCGTATAGCGCCGAGGCGTGTCTTCCGTGATGTAATCTTCTAGTCATCCTGGCAAGCTCCTCTTGCCAGGGCCTTGCGTGAGTGATGTAACCTTGAGCCTGGAACGGCCTTCCCGGCAAGCTACGCTTGCCGGGGTCTCGATCTTCTGTCTTGTATACTTTGTTTTTGAATGGTTTGATATGGATCAGGAAGGTCTCCGGCGAGCACGCGGAAAACCCTGCCGCGGGAAGCTGCAACCGCCCGTGCACAAGTTGGGGTACTGAGGTACCCCTACCTTAGTACAACGACACCCGCGGTAGAGATGCACACGCGAAGATAGCAACGATCCGGAGACCAGGGGGCGGCAACAATGGGGTGCAGGTGCGTGAGGTTTGATCAAATTTCCAAACGTACGGTCCATGGGATTATATACCCATGTGCTGTCAGTGGCACTGAGGGGAACTAATCAGTGGCACCAAGATGCAAAACTGCAAGCGGTTACAACAACTTGGTGAGACCGAGTAGGTCTAATCGGTAGCACCGAGATGGAAAACCTAGATAAATTTGTTGCTTTTTGTGAGACCGAGTAGGAATTGTTGGTCTGACCAAAATGCATCAGAAGGTTTTGGTAGGCAACCCTCGTCGGATCGGTGACTCTGAGTGATCCTCACCCGGAGGTTCCGAAAAGACTTGTTCAATTTTTGTGATGTAGCATGAGTAGAATTTGAGACAAGAAGAGCATAGATAGCTACAGAAATTCTTAGGCATTCTTGCACATTCATTTGGCCAATAAAAAGCAAACAATAAAAACAACAAATGGATATCCTTGAACGAAGAAAACATGCAACCAACATGCTCACACAATAAGATAGCAAATGGAATGTGTATCAAAGCATGCACACAGAATTCTATCATCTAACAAGCAATTGGCGGTGACTAGGTCATCTATATATGAGTATATTAACTTAGGAGTCAAACAAGAACATTTGATCATAGGTCATACTCATCATTTAAGCACAAGTGGGGTTACCACTTTTACATAAAGCATTAATGTGTTCAGACCATTTGAGTTGCTTTAGCTCAATTTTTAGAGCAAAGCTCCCCCTAGATGTGATATTCCCCCTTTAGAGGGATGAACTAACCTTGGGTTTTGTCGATGATGATTTCACGTAGATCGTGAAGATGTGCATGATCAATGTTGATGTAGATCATTTGGAGCTATCCCTTGGAGTGTTGCACTTTCAATACCTAAATGGGTTAGTCCCACAGGGAACATACGAGGATATCCATAGACATAGAGTTAATTGCACATATGATGATGTCCAGGAAAGCATTAGGTTACCTTATCCCTTGTCTTACAAACAAGAGGGTTTGTGATTCCATGAACTTGATGCAATATATGAAAGTTGATTGCACAAGTCCTTGCCAATATGAATATGAGTGAAGTATGTTGGCGGAGTCACCCTCAAGAACACTCTAGTTCTTATTCTTTGGGATCCACATCAACTTGATGAGAATCCTTGGAGTCGTAGTCGAACTTGATGAAGTAGAACTTGACATAGTCTTGGGAACCACTTGACGAGGGCCTTAGGAGCTTCTTCAAATGAGTAAATCTCTTCTTGAAGCTTGTCCTTGCCTTTTAGCTTGTGGTCTTATGGAGGAAGATCATCTTGAGCTTGTGTTCCCTCAAAAGATGTGGAGTCATACTTATATTGTTGAGGAACATACTTCATGTTGGGGTATTGATCTTCTTCCCATTCAACTCCATTGGCATTGAACTTTTATTCAAAACCAAGACCTTGATTCTTCTAGTGTCTTCCTTGCTTACGTACAATTTCCTCAAATAGCTTACTCCCGACAAGGCTCTTGTAGACACCTTTCTCTATAATTCCCTTCAATAAGCTATTATCTTTCTCAACTATGACTTGGCTAAGAGAATCGTTAGTGGAATTAAGAGAATTATTAGAAGCAACAACATTGGATTTAGCATGATTATTGTTACTACTAGAAGAAGAATCTTTCTCGCCCTTGTTGCTAGATTTTACTTGTGTGACATATAAGTAGACAAGAGGAGATGTTTGGCAATGTAAGAAGAACTCTACTTTCGAAGATCATCATTGCTAGCTTTTACAAACCCATGCTCTTGTCTAAATTTAGCTTCTTATAAGTTTTTAAGTATGATCCTCTAGAGTTGTTTCATGAGCTAAATTAAGAGTGTTTAGTTCTTTAGTTAGACGCTCAATCTCCTTCTTATCATTGTCATTGCTTTCAACTTGACTCTCATGATTACTAGCAAGTTCATCATAGTTTTCATCACTAGTTTTATCAACAAGTAACTCATCATGACATAGCAAATCACCTTCATCATTGTTGAAATCAAGATACTCGAGGAGTTATACCTTGGGGCCTTTAGCCATGAAGCATTTTCCAGTTCCTTCATTGGGTGAATCAAATATGTCATAGGAGTTGGATCATACTAGAGAAATTCCGGCAACACCTTCATCTTGACTATAGTCGGAGTCGGAGTGATAACATCTCTTCGAGTGAGTCTCGGAATCGATACCAGAAATCCATTCACCAATGTGAGTGCTACTTCTTGAGCTTGCGTTGATTTTTCCCTTGAAGAGGAAACGGTGATGCAACAAAGTAGAGATAAGTATTTCCCGCAGTTAAGAACCAATGTATCAATCCAGTAGGAGGCACAAGAAAGTCCCCAATATATGCACCTGCACAAACTAACAAACACTTGACCACAACGTGAAAAGGGGGTTGTCAATCTCTTCACGGTCACTAGCAAGACTGAGATCTGATAGAGATAGATTTAAAATAAAAGTAAAGTGCAAAATAGATTGAACACAAAATAATTGCATGAAGGTATTTTGGGGTTTTTCGTTTTATAGATCTGAAAATATATGATGGAAAATAGACTCGGGGGCCATAGGTTTCACTAGAGGCTTCTCTCTTGAATAAAGCATATGGTGGGTAAACAAATTACTGTTGAGCAATTGATAGAAAAGCACAAAGTTATGACAACAGCTAAGACAATAACCATGAATATATGCATCACGTCCGTGACAAGTAGACCAACTCCTGCCTACATCTACTACTATTACTCCACTCATCGACCGCTATCCAGCATGCATCTAGAGTATTAAGTTCATAAAAATAGAGTAACGCCTTAAGCAAGATGACATGATGTAGAGGGATAAACTCAAGCAATATGATATAAACCCCATCTTTTTATCCTTAATGGCATCTGTTGGGGAACGTAGCAGAATTCAAAAAATTTCCTACTCTTCACCAAGATCAATATAAGGAGTCATCTAGCAACGAGCATAAAGGAGTGCATCTACATACCCTTTGTAGATCGCGAGCGGAAGCGTTCGAAGGAACGTGGATGATGGAGTCGTACTCGTCGTGATCCTCGTCACCGATGATCCCAGCACCGAACGGACGGCACCTCCGCGTTTAACACACGTACGGTACAACGATGTCTCCTCCTTCTTGATCTAGCAAGGGGGGAGGAGAGGTTGATGGAGATCTAGCAGCACAACGGCGTGGTGGTGGATGCAACGGGAAAAGCTGCAGGGCTTCGCCGAGACCCTGCGGGAGGAGTAGGAGATGTAACCGGGGGGGGGAGGCGCCAGGGGCTGAGGTGCGGCTGCCCTCTATCCCCCCACTATATATAGGGGGCCAGGGGGCGCCGTCCCAAGGAGATCTAATCTCCTAGGGGGTGGCGGCCAAGGGGGGTGGCTTGCCCCCCAAGCCTAGGGGGCGCCCCCACCCCTAGGGTTTCAACCCTAGGCGCATGGGGCAAGGCCCATGGGGGGGTGCGCCAGCCCACTAGGGGCTGGCCCCCCTCACCCTACGGCCCACGGGGCCCTTCGGGATGGGTGACCCCACCCGGTGGACACCAGGGACCCTTCCGGTGGTCCTGGTACCCTATCGGTGACCCCTGGAACTCTTCCGATGGCCGAAACTAGACTTCCTATGTATCATTCTTTACCTCCGGACCATTCGAGAACTCCTCGTGACGTCCGGGATCTCATCCAGGACTCCGAACAACATTCTGGTTTTCGTATGCATATATCTCTACAACCCTAGCGTCACCTAACCTTAAGTGTGTAGACCCTATGGGTTCGGGAGACACGTAGACATGACCGAGACGACTCTCCGGTCAATAACCAACAGCGGGATCTGGATACCCATGTTGGTTCCCACGTGTTTGTAACGCCCCAGACACACCCGCCGGTGGTCGTTACTCCTGGCGGGATCTAGACCGGCCCCACATATCAATACTAGTCTTTTCTGCGCACTTTGTCCTCACTCGTGCGCACCCGAGAGCAACTTCCCGGTCGGTCACCCATCCTGAAACTACTCCAAGCTGAGCACGCTTAACTTTGGAGATCTGTCCGAATGGGCTCCCGGAAAAGAAGGAATTCCTTATTGATATGAGTAGTCTATCATCCCTAATAAGCCAGGCCATCACATACACCCTCACTCAGAGGAACCGGCGTCCTCGTCGGGCCACAGGAACGTTCCCTCTTGGCACAACCGTCTGTGCTTCCAGGACAGCACATGTGCCATGCCGTGTGCCACGATGGGTCACAAACGTCATGCACAACATGACTACAAACTGTCCGCAAACATCCATGTAACCGCGACGGTCGGCTCTGATACCAACTTGTAACGCCCCGGACACACCCGCCAGTGGTCGTTACTCCTGGCGGGATCTAGACTGGCCCCACATATCAATACTAGTCTTTTCTGCGCACTTTGTCCTCACTTGTGCGCACCCGGGAGCAACTTCCCGGTCGGTCACCCATCCTGAAACTACTCCAAGCCGAGCACGCTTAACTTTGGAGTTCTGTCCGAATGGGCTCCCGGAAAAGAAGGAATTCCTTATTGATATGAGTAGTCTATCATCCCTAATAAGCCAGGCCATCACAGTGTTCCTCGATGATCTCGTCGGATGAACCACGATGTCAAGGATTCACTTAATCCCGTATGTAATTCCCTTTGTCTATCGGTACGGTACTTGCCCGAGATTCGATCGTCAGTATACCGATACCTTGTTCAATCTCGTCATGGCAAGTCTCTTTATTCGTTCCGTAATCCATCATCCCGTGACTAACTCCTTAGTCACTTTGAGCTCATTATGATGATGTCTTATAGAGTGGGCCCAGAGATACCTCTCCGTCATACGGAGTGACAAATCCCAGTCTCGGTTCGTGCCAACCCAACAGACACTTTCGGAGATACCCATTGCGTACCTTTATAGCCACCTAGTTACGTTGTGACGTTTGGCACACCCAAAGTATTCCTACGGTATCTGGGAGTTGCACAACCTCATGGTCTAAGGAACAGATACTTGACACTGGAAAAGCTTAAGCATTACGAACTACACGATCTCGTGCTAGGCTTAGGATTGGGTCTTGTCCATCACATCATTCTCCTAATGATGTGATCCCGTTATCAATGACATCCAATGTCCATGGTCAGGAAACCGTGACCATCTGTTGATCAACGAGCTTGTAACTAGAGGCTTACCAGGGACACGTTGTGGTCTATGTATTCACACATGTATCGCTGTTTCCGTACAATACAATTCAAGCATGAATAACAGACAATTATCATGAACAAGGAAATACAATAATAATCATTTTATTATTGCCTCTAGGGCATATTTCCAACAGTCTCCCACTTGCACTAGAGTCAATAATCTAGTTACATTGTGATGAATCGAACACCCATAGAGTTCAGGTGTTGATCATGTTTTGCCCGTGGAAGAGGTTTAGTCAATGGATCTGTGACTTTCAGATCCGTATGCACTTTACAAATATCTATGTCTCCATCTTGAACAAAATTACGGATGGAGTTGAAACGACGCTTGATGTGCCTGGTCTTTCTATGAAACCTGGGCTCCTTGGCAATGGCAATAGCTCCAGTGTTGTCATAGAAGAGAGTCATCGGGCTTGACGTGCTTGGAATGACTCCTAGGTCGGTGATGAACTCCTTCATCCAGACTCCTTCTGTGACACCCCGAGACCGGTGCGCCAGGTGTCAGCCAGTTATTCGTTGTCTGTGCCATGTCATCTGCTTGCGTGTTGCATCTTGCCATGTCATCTGGTGTGTTGCATCAGCATGTTTTCAAAACTTGCATCCGTCCGAGTCTCCTCGTCCTTCCTGTTGTCCGTTCTGAGCCCAGACACACTTGCACGCGCCCGCGGTGCCTCCGAATTTTTATTTTGTGAGTGGCCGAAAAATGTTCTCGGAATGGGATGAAACTTGTCATGTGGTCTTATTATAGTGTAGACAGGCCGCCTGCCAAATTTCATCGCATTCGGAGCTCGTTTGATAGCCCAACGGATATATATATAGCGGCACTAGTCGCCGGTTATTTCATCGGTTGTTTTCGGTCTCCGAAAACCCCCGCGGGTCTCTCTCCTCTCTTCTAAACTCAGCCCACACCCCTATTCACAGCCCACCTAGGCCCAGCCTATTCCCCTTCGCTCCGTTGCCGTTGGATCACGATCCAATGGCTCCGGATCAGTCTAAAACCCCCCAAACCCTACCCCTTTTGCTATATAAAAAGGCCCCTCCATGCCAAAAATGGACAGCCTAACCCTTCCCTAACCTCTAGCCCCTCCCTTGCCGCAAATTCCGTGCCTGGCCAGTTCCACCGCCGCCACTTGGCCACCCAGCGCCGCCGCCACCTCTTTTGCCACTTGGTGCCGCCGCCACGTCCCCTGGCCAATGGCCGCCCGCCACCTCAGCCGCAAGCCTCCTCCCGACCAACCCGCGCGTGCCAGATGGCCTTCCCTCCGCGCCAGCCAGCCGCGGCCCGCCTGAGCCCCCGCGCGGCCCGCCAAGCCCATCTGGCTGAGCCGCCCTGCGCCTCCCGCTTCGCCTCCGCTGCCCGAGCGTCCTCGCTCAGCCCTCATCTCCGACGCCGGCGGCGCCCCGCCTCCTCGCCGATCTGCCTCACCGCCGGTCGGGCCTACCCCGCCGCCGTGCCCCGGCCAGCCGCGCCGGCCCCTCACGCCCTCCGGTCGCCGCCTCCTCGGCCGGCGTCGCCTCCGCCGCCGGGCCACTTCACCGGCCGGCCACCCGACTCCCGCCGGCCCCTGTCTTCGCCCCGCCGCCGGTCCCGCGGGCCCGGGAGGTCGCCGCCGCCACCTTCGCTCGAGGAGCCAGGGGATCGGGAGGATCCCCAGATCCGATCGGCTGGATCCCTAACGGGCCGGGGCCCCGATCCAGCCCGTTAGCGCGCCCGGATCCGCCGCCCGCGTTGACCGCCGCCGCCCCGTTGACTCTGCCCGGTGGGACCCGCGTCCATCCCCACCGACGGACGTGTCCGTCCGGACCGAACACTGTCCGCCCAACCCTAGGTTGTTTTCTGCCAAGTCCTTTTCTGTTGTAATCTGATGCATACTTTGACTGCTAATATCTTTTTGTGTGCTTATCCGTTTTGAGTGAATGACATGTCAAAATGTTCGTGGAGTTATGCTCTACACTTTGTTCCATTGTGCCATGTTCATTTGAGTTCATCTAGATGCTTAAAAATCTGTTGCAAGGGTGCTACTTATTAAAAAACTGCTGCTACTTGTTGTTTTGATGCTATGTTCGTGATATGATAACTTGGTGCATGTTCATCCAAATGATGCAAATGATATGTCCACGTGTTCGTCTTGAGATGCTCTACATGTTGAATGCTTTAGCTTGCATGATAGAATTAATCTTGCCATGTTTATCTCCTTTGCAAAAGTGCATGTGGCTGTTATGTTGTTAAACTTGTTATGAGATGCTGTTTTCAATTGCCCTTTGCTATTGTTGTGTTTGTCTCCATGTCACATGCTTAGATGTTTTGGACTCCCCATGATGTGCTCTTTGATGTGTTTGCAAAAGTGCATGTGGCTGTTATGTTGTTAAACTTGTTATGAGATGCTGTTTTCAATTGCCCTTTGCTATTGTTGTGTTTGTCTCCATGTCACATGCTTAGATGTTTTGGACTCCCCATGATGTGCTCTTTGATGTGGTGCTTTTATCTTTCCATGATATGCCTTGTGTTGACTTAAATTTGCTCACAAACATGCCATGATAAAACTGCTGTTCTAACACTTAGTGAAATTTCACTAAGTCTGGAATCTGTAATTTCCAGATGCCATGTTTGCTTGCTGTTCTAGGCCAATCCATGATAGTTTTGGGGTGACTCTTGATGATTCCTTGTTGTATATATTGTTGGCTATCCATTCATGCTCTCACATGCTTATTTGAGTGGTTGTAGCATATTTAACTCTTGCTCCCAAGTTGCTATAAAATGTTGCTGCCAGGATTTTGTTATCAAGTTCCAAATGTCCTAGTTTGTTGCTATTGATCCATGGCTCCTTTGGGGATGCTCCAATGGACTTGTTTTCTGTAGGATATGTCTACTTTATGTGCATGCTTCTTGCCATGATGTTTGAGTGCTGTAGCTTATAGTTATCATGCTCCCAAGTTGCTATGTGGCTGTTATTTTCAGGTTGTTGTTATATCTTGTTTCATGTGTATCTTTTAGCCCGTTGCTCCGATTGGGGTGTTCTTTATATGAAACTTGGGTGATTTTGCATGTAGATTCATATTATCCTATTGTTATCATGTTTTGAAGTACTTTGATTGAATGCAAATTGCCATGCCCTTGTGCTATATTTCTGTGCTTCCTGTATAGTTTTGCCTTGCATCATATCTTGCCATGTATTGCATCATATAGACTTGTGTTGTGCTTCCTACATTGCCATGTTGTGCTTCCTGTGTAGACTTTCTGTGCATCATAAGTAGACTTGTTTTGCATCATACTTGGTAGTGCATATTGTTATGCTCTTGAGTGGTTTGTTTACCGTATTGCTTGCTTCTTTTCGTTAGTGCTTGTTCCGTTCCGTTGTGAGGATTCGATCGTCTACTCGTGGGTCTTCTTCAAGGCTTCTTCTCCGTCTTCTTCACGGAACCGTTCTTCTTCCTTGCGGGATCTCAGGCAAGATGACCATACCCTTGGATACCTTTACTATCTTTGCCATGCTTAGTAGTCTCGATGCTATCGTTACATGTCACGCTACCCATCTTTATTGTCAGCCTCTCCTTGTTGCCATGAAACCTCTAACCTTTGAAACCTTCCTAGCAAAACCAATGTTTGGCTATGTTACCCGCTTGCTCAGCCCCTCTTATAGCGTTGCTAGTTGCAGGTGGAGATGAAGATCGTTCCAGGAGGGAACTTGTTATTGGAATATCACAATATCTATTATTATATAATAACACACCTATATACTGGGCATGGGTGGAAGGCTTGGCCTTTTGCTCGGTGTTTTGTTCCACTCATGCCACCTTAGGCGCCGATAAACCGGCATTATGTTCCTTGATTTTGCGTTCCTTACACGATGGGTGGATGGGGACCCCTTGACAGTTCGACTTTGAATAAAACTCCTCCAGCAAGGCCCAACATTGGTTTTAATTTGCTCATAATAACAACTTAATTAATTAATTAAATTGCATAGGGAGTTAGCGCTACCCGAGGATTCTTTCTACATAGCAGGGGGGCTAGTGCTGATGGTGTTGGTCCCAAACGGGGGTTCTGCGGGGCCGCCACGGGGAAACTCAAGGTATCTGGTATAACCTGTAGAATCGCCCATCCGGTTGTGTCCTGAGACGAGATACGCGCGGCTACTATCAGGGTGTCGACACACCGGGAGGTCTTGCTGGACTTGTTTTACCATTGTCGAAATGTCTTGTGCACCGGGATGCCGAGCCTGATCGGATTTTCCCTAAGATAAGGGGTGATGATATTCTAATTATCACTTCAGCTAATCGTGAGAGCTTGTGATGGGCTAAGTTGGGACACCCCTGCAGGGTTATAATCTTTCGAAAGCCGTGCCCGCGGTTATGTGGCAGATTGGAATTTGTTAATGTCCGGTTGTAGAAAACTTGACAGATGATCCGAAGTAAAACACACAACTGCGTGAGTAACCGTGACTGTCTCTTTTCACTTTGAGAAGAGAACACGGTGGGGTTATGATTGACTCGTATGTAGTTTAGGATCTTTAGCGATCACTTCTTTTGCGACCGTTTGCGTAGATGCTCATCTTATTCTTGTACTCGTAAGTAGCCACCATATTTTGCTTAGCCGCTGCTGCAACCTCACCACTTTACCTCTTCCTACCTATTAAGATTTGATAGTCTTGTTACCCATGGTTATGGGATTGCTGAGTCCTCGTGGCTCACAGATACTACAACAACAGTTGCAGGTGCAGGTTTCAGATGTCTTGACGTGAGAGCGTTGTTCGTTGTTTGGAGTTCTTTCTTCGTCTTCTTCAGTCTTGGGTTAGGTTCCTGGTCGGCAGCCTGGGATAGCAGATGGATGTCTTGTGTTTTTCTTGTTTGTATCCGTAGTCGGATACTTGTATTGATTTTGTTGTATTCATGAGATTTGTATGTATTGTTGTATCCCCTATGTATGTATGTAATGGTACGATGTAATGATATCCATCTTGGTAAGCGCCCGAAATGCGGTTGTGCCTCAATCACGTAAGTGTCACGTGATCGAGATAGAATCGCATCTTGGGCCTGACAAGTTGGTATCAGAGCCTCGACCGCCCATAGGAGCCCCCTTGATTGATCGTAGCTTGGCCGTGTTGAGTCTAGCAGAAAACTTTTTCGGAGTCTAGTTATATCGGAGAGTAGGAATTCTTTTTACTAACCTGCCCCTTCGTCGCTCTGGCGAGGAATCCTGACGTAGGTGTTTTGAATTACCCCTCTCCCCCTTCAATTTTTTTAGGATCTCGTGGATAGTTTTCGTTCGTTGCGTTGTTAGTTCTTTCATCTGGTGCATCTCTCGTCAAGTGGATTCAACCCTTTTCTTCTTTGCAAGTTCAACCTTCAATTCTTTCAACCGACGGCGTTTTTCCCGTCCGTTGTGGTCTTTCTTTTCCCACCCGCCCACCCCTTTTGTTTCTCGGAGCCGGAGTCCTTAATCGAGTATCCATCCTACTCGTGTGGATCCTTTGCATTCTTTACTCAGTTATTTCAACCGGTGAATTCTTGTCTTGTACGTCATCCTTCATCTCCTTTCTTCTCCGATGAATTCTCCTCTTGTTTGATATTCTTCACCTCGTCTTCTTTTCCGGTGGATTCAATTCAAGTATTCGGTGTGGATCATATTATTTTCCCTCGGCTCGGATATTCCCCTTGCTCGTTCGCCTCTCGCCTTTTAATTGTTCCGGTGTTCCAAAGTCATCTCAGGAGATACGTTTGTGTTCCAATTAATTCGAGGTTGTCACCTCCTTTGAGTCTTTTAATCGTTCCGGTGCATTATCTCCTTTTCAATCCTTTTCAACGGAGTTCTTCCTTCGGTGGCCCCTAACCCACAGGTCTTTCCCAGGATCTTACCTGACTCTATTTCCCGGAGTATTCCTAAATTCTTTTGCAGTATGACGTAAGTATGAATTTCATCAGTCATATGCCTTCCGAAGATCGCTTTCAATTTGTTCATGTTGTTTCAACCTTTCTTCTTTTCATTCTTCCGGAGTATTTCTTTAATTCTTCTCTTGTGTTCCTCCGAAGGCCATCATTTCAGAAGATTTCTTCGTTCTCAGTTTTCAACTTCGTCCTTCAAATATTCTTCATCGATGCCTCTTCGTTCGTCTCATATTCTTCCGGTGCTTCGTTCAAGTATTACTTAATCAGTTCATGATCTCGTTGCTCTCGTCGTTCTAATTCCCTCGAGTGCTTTATTCTTCCCGGAGATTCATTCTCTCGTGTTCACTCAATTTCAATTTTTACGGTGGTTTCTCTTCTCTTTCTTCATTCGATTTTAATTCCTTACGGTGGTCATTCTCGTTCTTCACTCGATTGTAATCCTTCTCGGTGGTTTGTTCTTTTCATCATTCGGTTAATTCTTCCGGAGGTTCGTTCATTTTCTTCACTCGGCTTCAATTCTTCATGGTGATCCGTTGAAAAATTCCTTTCCGGTGTTATCATATCAATCCAGTAATTTTATTCCAATCCGACCGATGATTCATGAAGATTTTCGCGAGTTCGCGAGATTTCCCTCTTTAATCATTTCAACGAGAATAAGTAGTATGCAAATCCATTGCTCTCATCAATTTAAATTGGTGGAGGATAGCACAACATAATTCTTATTCGTTTTTATCGAGTTGATTTAATTCCTTCCTTCGGAGTTTATTCTTCATGAATAAATTCTAGTTCCAAGTGATTTAATCTTTTTTCCCGGAGTTCAAGTTTTTTCTCGGTTATCTCGTCGGAACACCTTTTAATCATCGCAAGGCTTCAATCTTATTCTTTTCATCCGTCATTTCTATATTCATCATCCTTTCGTTACCGGAGTTCTTCATGGTGGTTCTCCATCATGTAATTCGTTTTTCAAACGTTCATCTAATTCTTCTGAAGCAGCTCAAGCAATCTTATTCTTTTGCTTCTCGAGTGCAAGTAATTCTCCTTTTCCTTTTGAAGTGGAGTTTTGCAATTCCTCATTCTCAGATAATCCTTCTTTTCGTTGCGGCGGTAATTCACCTCAAGCGTTGAGTTGTTTACATAAGTCCAATACAAGCTCATTCTTTTGTTGTTGATTTTATCAACAACTCCATTCAAGTCCTTCTTGAGGATGCTCTTTTAAATTCTTTCGTGATTTCCATCATTTCAATTCTTCTGAAGGCTTTGTGTTGTTACTCTCGTCGAGTATCGTTCCATTTCCTCAGGATCTTGTCCTATTCCATTCGTGTTCAACCGATGCGCTATTTCATTCCAGTTTCAGCCGGAGTGCTTCCCGAATTCCTTCGTGGAGATTCCTTCTCGATCTCTTATTAACAGGAGTGATTTCGAATTTATTCTTATTCCTTCAATAGTGCTTCATATTCCTTCAACCTTTTGTATTCTCGTCGAATTCCTTCTTCCTCTTGTTTACCGAAGTCTTTGCAACTTCGTTCTCCTTCGTTGCATTCTTCTTCCTTTCGAGTGGCTCAACCTCTCAAGGTTCTTTGGTTTCGTTCTTTTATCTTCGAAGAACTTTGTTCTTCCTTTTTCCTTCCCGTCTCGTTCCTAAGATCTCGGGACGAGATCTCTTGTTAGTAGGGGAGTGTTGTGACACCCCGAGACCGGTGCGCCAGGTGTCAGCCAGTTATTCGTTGTCTGTGCCATGTCATCTGCTTGCGTGTTGCATCTTGCCATGTCATCTGGTGTGTTGCATCAGCATGTTTTCAAAACTTGCATCCGTCCGAGTCTCCTCGTCCTTCCTGTTGTCCGTTCTGAGCCCAGACACACTTGCACGCGCCCGCGGTGCCTCCGAATTTTTATTTTGTGAGTGGCCGAAAAATGTTCTCGGAATGGGATGAAACTTGTCATGTGGTCTTATTATAGTGTAGACAGGCCGCCTGCCAAATTTCATCGCATTCGGAGCTCGTTTGATAGCCCAACGGATATATATATAGCGGCACTAGTCGCCGGTTATTTCATCGGTTGTTTTCGGTCTCCGAAAACCCCCGCGGGTCTCTCTCCTCTCTTCTAAACTCAGCCCACACCCCTATTCACAGCCCACCTAGGCCCAGCCTATTCCCCTTCGCTCCGTTGCCGTTGGATCACGATCCAATGGCTCCGGATCAGTCTAAAACCCCCCAAACCCTACCCCTTTTGCTATATAAAGGCCCCTCCATGCCAAAAATGGACAGCCTAACCCTTCCCTAACCTCTAGCCCCTCCCTTGCCGCAAATTCCGTGCCTGGCCAGTTCCACCGCCGCCACTTGGCCACCCAGCGCCGCCGCCACCTCTTTTGCCACTTGGTGCCGCCGCCACATCCCCTGGCCAATGGCCGCCCGCCACCTCAGCCGCAAGCCTCCTCCCGACCAACCCGCGCGTGCCAGATGGCCTTCCCTCCGCGCCAGCCAGCCGCGGCCCGCCTGAGCCCCCGCGCGGCCCGCCAAGCCCATCTGGCTGAGCCGCCCTGCGCCTCCCGCTTCGCCTCCGCTGCCCGAGCGTCCTCGCTCAGCCCTCATCTCCGACGCCGGCGGCGCCCCGCCTCCTCGCCGATCTGCCTCACCGCCGGTCGGGCCTACCCCGCCGCCGTGCCCCAGCCAGCCGCGCCGGCCCCTCACGCCCTCCGGTCGCCGCCTCCTCGGCCGGCGTCGCCTCCGCCGCCGGGCCACTTCGCCGGCCGGCCACCCGACTCCCGTCGGCCCCTGTCTTCGCCCCGCCGCCGGTCCCGCGGGCCCGGGAGGTCGCCGCCGCCACCTTCGCTCGAGGAGCCAGGGGATCGGGAGGATCCCCAGATCCGATCGGCTGGATCCCTAACGGGCCGGGGCCCCGATCCAGCCCGTTAGCGCGCCCGGATCCGCCGCCCGCGTTGACCGCCGCCGCCCCGTTGACTCTGCCTGGTGGGACCCGCGTCCATCCCCACCGACGGACGTGTCCGTCCGGACCGAACACTGTCCGCCCAACCCTAGGTTGTTTTCTGCCAAGTCCTTTTCTGTTGTAATCTGATGCATACTTTGACTGCTAATATCTTTTTGTGTGCTTATCCGTTTTGAGTGAATGACATGTCAAAATGTTCGTGGAGTTATGCTCTACACTTTGTTCCATTGTGCCATGTTCATTTGAGTTCATCTAGATGCTTAAAAATCTGTTGCAAGGGTGCTACTTATTAAAAAACTGCTGCTACTTGTTGTTTTGATGCTATGTTCGTGATATGATAACTTGGTGCATGTTCATCCAAATGATGCAAATGATATGTCCACGTGTTCGTCTTGAGATGCTCTACATGTTGAATGCTTTAGCTTGCAAGATAGAATTAATCTTGCCATGTTTATCTCCTTTGCAAAAGTGCATGTGGCTGTTATGTTGTTAAACTTGTTATGAGATGCTGTTTTCAATTGCCCTTTGCTATTGTTGTGTTTGTCTCCATGTCACATGCTTAGATGTTTTGGACTCCCCATGATGTGCTCTTTGATGTGGTGCTTTTATCTTTCCATGATATGCCTTGTGTTGACTTAAATTTGCTCACAAACATGCCATGATAAAACTGCTGTTCTAACACTTAGTGAAATTTCACTAAGTCTGGAATCTGTAATTTCCAGATGCCATGTTTGCTTGCTGTTCTAGGCCAATCCATGATAGTTTTGGGGTGACTCTTGATGATTCCTTGTTGTATATATTGTTGGCTATCCATTCATGCTCTCACATGCTTATTTGAGTGGTTGTAGCATATTTAACTCTTGCTCCCAAGTTGCTATAAAATGTTGCTGCCAGGATTTTGTTATCAAGTTCCAAATGTCCTAGTTTGTTGCTATTGATCCATGGCTCCTTTGGGGATGCTCCAATGGACTTGTTTTCTGTAGGATATGTCTACTTTATGTGCATGCTTCTTGCCATGATGTTTGAGTGCTGTAGCTTATAGTTATCATGCTCCCAAGTTGCTATGTGGCTGTTATTTTCAGGTTGTTGTTATATCTTGTTTCATGTGTATCTTTTAGCCCGTTGCTCCGATTGGGGTGTTCTTTATATGAAACTTGGGTGATTTTGCATGTAGATTCATATTATCCTATTGTTATCATGTTTTGAAGTACTTTGCTTGAATGCAAATTGCCATGCCCTTGTGCTATATTTCTGTGCTTCCTGTATAGTTTTGCCTTGCATCATATCTTGCCATGTATTGCATCATATAGACTTGTGTTGTGCTTCCTACATTGCCATGTTGTGCTTCCTGTGTAGACTTTCTGTGCATCATAAGTAGACTTGTTTTGCATCATACTTGGTAGTGCATATTGTTATGCTCTTGAGTGGTTTGTTTACCGTATTGCTTGCTTCTTTTCGTTAGTGCTTGTTCCGTTCCGTTGTGAGGATTCGATCGTCTACTCGTGGGTCTTCTTCAAGGCTTCTTCTCCGTCTTCTTCACGGAACCGTTCTTCTTCCTTGCGGGATCTCAGGCAAGATGACCATACCCTTGGATACCTTTACTATCTTTGCCATGCTTAGTAGTCTCGATGCTATCGTTACATGTCACGCTACCCATCTTTATTGTCAGCCTCTCCTTGTTGCCATGAAACCTCTAACCTTTGAAACCTTCCTAGCAAAACCAATGTTTGGCTATGTTACCCGCTTGCTCAGCCCCTCTTATAGCGTTGCTAGTTGCAGGTGGAGATGAAGATCGTTCCAGGAGGGAACTTGTTATTGGAATATCACAATATCTATTATTATATAATAACACACCTATATACTGGGCATGGGTGGAAGGCTTGGCCTTTTGCTCGGTGTTTTGTTCCACTCATGCCCCCTTAGGCGCCGATAAACCGGCATTATGTTCCTTGATTTTGCGTTCCTTACACGATGGGTGGATGGGGACCCCTTGACAGTTCGACTTTGAATAAAACTCCTCCAGCAAGGCCCAACATTGGTTTTAATTTGCTCATAATAACAACTTAATTAATTAATTAAATTGCATAGGGAGTTAGCGCTACCCGAGGATTCTTTCTACATAGCAGGGGGGCCAGTGCTGATGGTGTTGGTCCCAAACGGGGGTTCTGTGGGGCCGCCACGGGGAAACTCAAGGTATCTGGTATAACCTGTAGAATCGCCCATCCGGTTGTGTCCTGAGACGAGATACGCGCGGCTACTATCAGGGTGTCGACACACCGGGAGGTCTTGCTGGACTTGTTTTACCATTGTCGAAATGTCTTGTGCACCGGGATGCCGAGCCTGATCGGATTTTCCCTAAGATAAGGGGTGATGATATTATAATTATCACTTCAGCTAATCGTGAGAGCTTGTGATGGGCTAAGTTGGGACACCCCTGCAGGGTTATAATCTTTCGAAAGCCGTGCCCGCGGTTATGTGGCAGATTGGAATTTGTTAATGTCCGGTTGTAGAAAACTTGACAGATGATCCGAAGTAAAACACACAACTGCATGAGTAACCGTGACTGTCTCTTTTCACTTTGAGAAGAGAACACGGTGGGGTTATGATTGACTCGTATGTAGTTTAGGATCTTTAGCGATCACTTCTTTTGCGACCGTTTGCGTAGATGCTCATCTTATTCTTGTACTCGTAAGTAGCCACCATATTTTGCTTAGCCGCTGCTGCAACCTCACCACTTTACCTCTTCCTACCTACTAAGCTTTGATAGTCTTGTTACCCATGGTTATGGGATTGCTGAGTCCTCGTGGCTCACAGATACTACAACAACAGTTGCAGGTGCAGGTTTCAGATGTCTTGACGTGAGAGCGTTGTTCGTTGTTTGGAGTTCTTTCTTCTTCTTCTTCAGTCTTGGGTTAGGTTCCTGGTCGGCAGCCTGGGATAGCAGATGGATGTCTTGTGTTTTTCTTGTTTGTATCCGTAGTCGGATACTTGTATTGATTTTGTTGTATTCATGAGATTTGTATGTATTGTTGTATCCCCTATGTATGTATGTAATGTTAGGATGTAATGATATCCATCTTGCTAAGCGCCCGAAATGCGGTTGTGCCTCAATCACGTAAGTGTCACGTGATCGAGATAGAATCGCATCTTGGGCCTGACACCTTCTTGCGCTGCTTCGCAAGCAGCTATGTACTCCGCTTCGCATGTAGAATGTGCCACGACGCTGTGCTTGCAACTGCACTAGCTGACTGCTCCACCATTCAAAATATACACGTATTCGGTTTGTGACTTGGAGTCATCCAGATCTGTGTCGAAGCTAGCATCGACATAACCCTTTACGACGAGCTCTTCGTCACCTCCATAAACGAGAAACATATTCTTAGTCCTCTTCAGGTACTTCAGTATGTTCTTGACCGCTGTCCAGTGTTCCATACCGGGATCACTTTGGTACCTCCCCACCAAACTTATGGCAAGGTTCACATCAGGTCTGGTACACAACATGGCATACGTAATAGAACCTATGGCTGAGGCATAGGGGATGACACTCATGTTTTCTCTATCTTCTGCCGTGGTCGGGGACTGAGCCGTGCTCAATCTCATACCTTGCAAAACTGGCAAGAACCCCTTCTTGGAATGATCCATATTGAACTTCTTCAATATCTTGTCAAGGTATGTGCTTTGTGAAAGACCAGTGAGGCGTCTTGATCTATCTCTATAGATTTTGATGCCTAATATGTAAGCAGCTTCTCCAAGGTCCTTCATTGAAAAACTCTTATTCAAGTAGGCCTTTATGCTCTCCAAGAATTCTATATCATTTCCCATCAGCAGTATGTCATCCACATATAATATGAGAAATGCTACAGAGCTCCCACTCACTTTCTTGTAGATACAGGCTTCTCCCCAAGTCTGTATAAAGCCAAACACTTTGATCACATCATTAAAGCGAATATTCCAACTCCGAGATGCTTGCACCAGCCCGTAGATCGAGCGCTGGAGCTTGCATACCTTGTTAGCATTCTCTGGATCGACAAAACCTTCCGGCGGCATCATATACAGCTCTTCCTTGAGGAAGCCATTAAGGAATGCCGTTTTGACATCCATTTGCCATATCTCATAATCATAGAATGCGGCAATTGCTAACATGATTCGGACGGACTTTAGGATCGCTACTGGAGAGAAAGTCTCGTCATAGTCAATCCCTTGAACTTGTCGATAACCCTTAGCGACAAGCCGAGCCTTATAGATGGTCACATTACCATCCGCGTCTGTCTTCTTATTAAATATCCATTTATTTTCTATGGCGTGCCGATCATCGGGCAAGTCCACCAAAGTCCAAACTTTGTTTTCATACATGGATCCTATCTCGGATTTCATGGCTTCAAGCCATTTGTTGGAATCCGGGCCCGCCATCGCTTTTTCATAGTTCGAAGGTTCACCATTGTCTAACAACATGATTTCCATGACAGGGTTGCCGTACCACTCTGGTGCGGAACGTGTCCTTGTGGACCTTCGAAGTTCAGTAGTAACTTGATCTGTTTCTTCATGATCATCATCATTAACTTCCTCCCTTGTCGGTGCAGGCACCTCAGGAACAATTTCCTGCGCTGCGCTACTTTCTGGTTCGGGAGGGGTGACTGTCACCTCATCAAGTTCTACTTTCCTCCCACTCACTTCTTTCGAGAGAAACTCTTTCTCCAGAAAGGATCCATTCTTGGCAGCAAAGACCTTGCCTTCGGATCTGAGATAGAAGGTGTACCCAATCGTTTCCTTTGGGTATCCTATGAAGACGCATTTTTCCGATTTGGGTTCGAGCTTCTTAGGTTGAAGTTTCTTGACATAAGCATCGCAACCCCAAACTTTTAGAAACGACAACTTAGGTTTCTTGTCAAACCAAAGTTCATACGGTGTCGTCTCAACGGATTTCGACGGAGCCCTATTTAAAGTGAATGAAGCAGTCTCTAAAGCATAACCCCAAAAAGATAGCGGTAAGTCGGTGAGAGACATCATAGATCGCACCATGTCCAACAGAGTACGATTTCGACGTTCGGACACACCATTACGCTGAGGTGTTCCGGGCGGTGTCAATTGTGAAAAAATTCCACATTTCCTTAGGTGTGTGCCAAATTCATGACTTAAATATTCACCCCCACGATCCGATCATAAGAACTTTATTTTTCTGTCACGTTGATTCTCAACCTCATTCTGAAATTCCTTGAACTTTTCAAAGGTCTCAGACTTGCGTTTCATTAAGTAGACATACCCATATCTACTCAAGTCATTTGTGAGGGTGAGAACATAATGATAGCCTCCGCGCGCTTCAACACTCATTGGACCGCACACATCGGTATGTATGATCTCCAATAAGTTGGTCGCTCACTCCATTGTTCCGGAGAACGGAGTCTTGGTCATCTTGCCCAAGAGGATGGTTCGCACGTGTCAAATGATTCATAATCAAGAGACTCTAGAAGTCCATCTGCATGGAGTTTCTTTATACGTTTGACACCAATATGACCAAGGCGGCAATGCCACAAGTATGTGGGACTATCATTGTCAACTTTACATCTTTTGGCATTCACACTATGAATATGTGTATCATCACGTTCGAGATTCATCAAAAATAAACCATTGACCAGCGGGGCATGACCGTTATTCTAGGATTTACATGAGTAGCCATCTCGCATCAAACAAGATCCAGATACAATGTTCATGCTCAAAGCTGGTACCAAATAACAATTATTAAGGTTTAAAACTAATCCCGAGGGTAGATGTAGAGGTAGCGTGCCGACGGCGATCACATCGACCTTGGAACAACACAATACGTTCCTCGCTACCCCTTCTGTCACCGGGTGAGGACACTGCAAGGCTGAACCCGTCACAAAGCACCTCTCCCACTGAAAAAAATCCAATCTAGTTGGCCAAACCAAAACGATAGATCAGAGAGAAATACAAAGCTATCTTAATCATGCATAAAAGAGTTTAGAGAAGACTCAAGAATATTCATAGATGATCTGATCATAAATCCACAATTCATCGGATCTCAACAAACACACCGCAAAAGAAGATTACATCGAATAGATCTCCAAGAACATCGAGGAGAACATTGTATTGAAGATCAAAGAGAGAGAAGAAGCCATCTAGCTACTAGCTATGGACATGTAGGTCTGTCGTAAACTACTCGCGCATCATCGAAGGGGCAGCAAGGTTGATGTAGAAGCCCTACGTGATCGAATCTCCCTTCGGTGGAGTACCCGAAAAGGCCCCAAGATGGGATCTCACAGGAATAGAAACTTGCGGTGGTGGAAAAGTATTTTTGGCCACTCCTCCAGGGTTTCTAGAATATTTGGGTATTTATAGATCTCAAAGGCGGTGCAGGGGACTCCCGAGGGCCCCACAAGCCCATGGGCGCGCCCCTACGGCTTGTCGTCTCCTCATGGGTATTGTGGCCCCCTCTCCAAGTCTCGTAGGTGTCTTCAGGTCCAAGAAAAATCTTCGTAAAGTTTTATTCCGTTTGTACTTCGTTTGATATTCCTTTTATGCAAAAGCTAAAACAAGGAAAAAAAATAGAAACTGGCACTAGGCACTGGGTTAATAAGTTAGTCCCAAAAATAATATAAAATAGCATATTAATGCATATAAAACATCGAAAGTTGATAATATAATAGCATGGAACAGTAAAAAATATGGATACGTTGGAGATGTATCAAGCATCCCCAAGCTTAATTCCTGCTCGTCCTCGAGTAGATAAATGACAAAAATAGAATTTTTGATGTGGAATGCTACCTAACATATTTATCAATGTATTTCTTCATATCTTGGCATTAATGTTTAGATCCATATGATTCAAAAAAAAAGTTTAATATTGACATAAAAGCAATAATACTTCAAGCATACTAGAAAGCAAAATCATGAAACTTGAAAAATAACATGGCCAAAGAAAGTTATCCCTACAAAATCATACAGTCCTGTTATGCTCCCTCTTCTTAACACAAAGTATAAATCATGTACTACACTGATGTCGGTCAAGTAATTGTTTCATACTCCCTCCGTCCAGAAATACTTGTCACAAAAATGGATAAAGATAGATGTATGTAAAACTAAAATACGTCTAGGTACATTCATTTCTCCGACAAGTATTTTTGGACGGAGGGAGTACTTTTTATATTCTCAAACCTTTTCAACTCTCCATGCAATACATGAGCGTGAGCCATGGAGATAATACTATATGTGGAATAGAAGGTGGTAGTAGACAAAAGAAGGGAGAAAATCTCACATCAACTAGGCAAATTAGTGAACTATGGAGATGCCCATCAATTGATATCAATGTGAGTGACTAGGGATTTCCATGTAACGGATGCACTAGAGCTATACGTGTATGAAAGCTCAAAAGAACACTAAGTGGGTGTGCATCCAACTTGCTTTCTCATGAAGACCTAGGGCAATTTGAGGAAGCCCATCATTGGAATATACAAGCTAAGTTCTACAACGAAAAATTCCCACTAGTAATATATGTAAGTGTCAAAATAGGAGACTCTCTATCATGAAGAACATGATGCTACTTTGAAGCACAAGTGTGGAAAAGGATAGTAACATTGTCCCTTCTGTCTTTTTCTCTCATTTTTTTTATTTTGGGCTCTTTGGCCTATTTGTTTCCTTTTTTTATTTGGGCTCTTTGGCCTCTCTTTTTTATAACCTCACATGGACAATGTTCTAATAATGATGATCATCACACTTTTATTTACTTACAACTGAAAGTTACAACTCAAGGTAAAAACTCATAATGATGGAATGGTAGAGTTACATGGCATTATATCCCGGAATAGCTATGAAAATGCCATAATAGGTATGTATGGTGGCTGTTTTGAGGAAAGGTATAAGGTGGGTTTAATGCATCGGTGAAAGTTGCGCGGTACTAGAATGGATAACAAAGGTGGAAGGGTGAGAGTGCATATAATCCATGGACTCAACATTAGTCATAAAGAACTCAGATACTTATTGCAAAAAAAATATTATCCCTCGAAGCAAAGTACTACTGCGCATGCTCCTAGGACATAGGTTGGTAGGAGTTAACCATCATGCGCTCCTGACTTTCACAAAAAGGAAGACAATCAACGATAAATTGCTTTCCAGCTTCATCACATAACTAGAAGACCATACGTGCATGCTACGAGAATCACAAACCTTAACACAAGTATTTATTTTATTCCACAATTCACTACTAGCATGACTCTAATATTACCATCTTCATATCTCAAAACAATTGCAAGGAATCGAACTTCTCATATATTCAATGCTCTTTATGAAAGTTTTTAATATATCCCCCTTAGATGCCTATCATATTAGGACAAAATTCATAACCTATGCAAATTACAATGCTGTTATTAGACTCTCAAAATAATATAAGTGAAGCATGAGAGTTCATCAATTTCTTCAAAATAACATCACCGCCGTGCTAAAAAAAATATAAGTGAAGCACGGGAGCAACTACCTAGCTCAAAAGATATAAGTGAAGCACATAGAGTATTCTAATAAATTCACAATTAATGCGCGTCCCTCTGAAAAAGTGTGTACATCAAGGATGATTGTGGAAAACTAAAAAGCAAAGAATCAAGTCATACAAGACGCTCCAAGAAAAACACATATCATGTGGTGAATGAAAATATAACCTCAAGTAAACTTACCGATGGATTGAAGACAAAAGAGGGGATGCCTTCCGGGGCATCCCCAGGCTCAGATGCTTGGTTGTCCATGAATATTACCTTGGGGTGCCGTGGGTATCCCCAAGCTTAGACTCTTGCCGCTCCTTATTCTGTAGTCCATCAAATCTTTACCCAAAACTTGAAAACTTCACAACGCAAAACTCAACAGAAAACTCGTGAGATTCATTAGTATAATAAATCAAATAACCACTATAGGTACTGTTGTAAACTCATTCTAATTTTATATTGGTGTTATATCTACTGTTTTCCAATTTCTCCATGGTTCATACCCCTCGATACTACCCATAGATTCATCAAAATAAGCAAACAACACACTGAAAACAAAATTTGTCAAAAACAGGACAATCTGTAGCAATCTAAAAACTTCGTATATATATCTACAATTTTAAAAATTCTGACAAATTAGGACAATGTGGGAAATTTATATATAAATCTTGTGTAAATATTTCAGAAAATTATCACGCTCCAGTAAATTACAGATTTTTCTGTCCTGGACGCAAAAGTTTTTGTTGTTCAACAAAATCAAATCAACAATCTTCCAAACCATCCCAAAGGTCTTACTTGGCACAAACACTAAATTAAAACATGAAAACACATCTAACCATGGCTAAAAGGTATATTTATTGGAAAACAGAAGAAAAAAGATAAAAACAAAAATAAAATTGGGTTGCCTCCCAACAAGCAATATTGTTTAACACCCCTAGCTTGATAGCTAGGCACAATGCAACGATCTATGTATTTTCATCTTTGACAATAATGTCTATAGATGTGATCTTGTCATTAGGCTTCCAAATATAACTTGAAACACATTATCCATAAAAACTTTAGCATTCTCAAGTTGTCCATCTGCGACGGGAATTCGATCATGTCTAAAACGGGAATTGTTGATTTACATAATTGAAATCTTGTTGGATCATGTCTAAAACGGGAATTCGCTCTTTTAGATATTTGTCAAAGATTTTATTATTGCCACGAAAATGCCTCAGTAAGTAGTCACTATTGTAAATGATCTAATATTTAACCGGTTTTTCATGATTCAGACCATAAAAATCAAAGATCTCTCTAGCCTCTTGCACTATGTAATCAAATTCATTCACGAGGACAAGTGCATCTATCTTTTTAGCTTGAGGATCCTTTATAACCGGAAACTCATACAATAATCTTTGCAAAGTAGAGTGGGTACGAATAAACCTCTTCTCAAGTTTAAGAGCAAGTGCATAAATAGCCTCCACATAAGTTTTGGTTCTCTTGAGTATAGGAGCATCATCACAAGGCAAAGACCCATTATAATTAAAGAAATCTTGGATAGCACCATTTCCCATAACGTTCCCTTGTCCCACAACAAAAGTTTTAGAGTACATATTAATAAGAGCTCCAATTTTAGGAGTCCTTCATCATCCGTTTTTGCCATACCGAAGTCACTCATGGTGAGAGGTACGCAATCAAGAACAAAACAGTTTAACGAAAGAGGTAAACAAGAAAGATGGAAAATAAAAAGGCAAATATTTTTGTGTTTCAAAAAACGTTTTAGAAGTGGGGGAGATGAAAACGAGAGGTGATACGTCTCCAACATATCTATAATTTTTTATTGTTCCATGCTGATTTATTATCATTCTTGGATTGTTTTACAATCATTTTATAGCAATTTTATATCATTTTTTAGGACTAACCAATTCACATAGTGCCTAGTGGCAGTTGTTGTACTTTTGCTTGTTTTTTACATCGCACAAAATCAATACCAAACAGAGTCCAAATGCAGCGATTTTTTTTGGAGAATTTTTCTAGGCCAGAAGACACACAATGGGCCAAAGAAGCACCTGTGGGTGCTCCAACGGGACCACAACGTGCCTGGTGGGTTGTGCCCACCTCGGTGGCCTCCCGAAACGCCTCTTCCCTCTGTAAATACCCCAATATTACAGAAACCTGAGGGGAGTCGATGGAAATTTATTTTAGCCGCCGCAAGTTCCGAAACCACGAGATCCAATATAGATCCCTTTTCCGGCACTCCGCCGGAGGGGAACACTATCACGGAGGGGTTCATCATCCTCATTGGTGCCTCTCCGATGATGCGTGAGTAGTTCACCTCAGACCTACGGGTCCATAGGCAGTAGCTAGATGGCTTCTTCTCTCTTTGTTTCTCAATACAAAGTTCTCTTGGAGATCTATTTGATGTAATGACTTTGTGCAGTGTGTTTGTTGGGATCCGATGAATTGTGAGTTTATGATCAGATTTGCCTAAATTTAATATCCATACTTTATTATTATATCCTTTTATTTCTTCTCTGATATTTGAGTTTTGTTTGATCAACTTGATCTATTTATCTTGCGATGGGAAGAGGTGCTTTGTGATGAGTTCGATCTTGTGGTGTCCTTTCCCACTGACAGAAGGGGCAGCAAGGCACGCATGTATCATTGCTATTAAGGATAAAAAGAGGGGGTCTATTCCTACATCAATAGATCTTTTCTTGTGTCATCATTCTTATTGCATTACTCTGTTTTCCATGAACTTAATACACTAGATGCATGCTGGATAGCGGTCGATGTGTGGAGTAATAGTAGTAGATGCAGGCATGACTTGGTCTATTAATCTTGGACGTGATGCCTATATACATGACCATTTTCTTGGACATCATCATAACTATTCGCTTTTCTATCAATTTCCTAATAGTAATCTGTCTACCCACCGTTTGCTATTTCCCGAGAGAAGCCACTAGTGAAATCTACGACCCCGGGTCTATTTTCCTATCATATACTTTCAGATCTATATTACCATGTTCTTTTCCTTTTATTTGCAACTTTTATTTTCATATCTATATTACCAAAAACCCAAAAATACCTCGTTGAATTTTATTTGTCATTGTTCCATTTGCCACTATTCATCTATCCTTTTACCAATCAATTACCCGGGAGGGATTGACAACCCCTCTTACACATCGGGTTGCAAGTATTTGTTATTTGTGTGCAGGTGCCGTTTACATAGTGTTGCTTGGTCCTCCTACTAGATCGATAACCTTTGTCTAATCACTGAGGGAAATACCTACCGTAGTTGTGCTGCATCATCCCTCCGTCTTTGGGGAAATACCGATGTAGTTCAAGCGACGTCAAGAGGCAATTGGAAAATATTGTAATTGCAATATATGAGAGTTTATGACAAGTACTTGGTAGGCTTGATGAAGAACCTCCCCGACAATGGCGCCATAAATTCTTCCTGCTACTTCTTGAGCTTGCGTTGATTTTTCCCTTGAAGAGGAAAGGGTGATGCAACAAAGTAGAGATAAGTATTTCCCTCAAGTAAGAAACAATGTGTCAATCCAGTAGGAGGCACAAGAAAGTCCCCAATATATGCACCTGCACAAACTAACAAACACTTGCACACAACACGAAAAAGGAGTTGTCAATCCCTTCACAATCACTAGTAAGAGTGAGATCTGATAGAGATAGATTTTTTTAAGTAAAAGGAAAAATAAAGTGAATGCAAAATAATTGCAGCAAGGTCTTTTTGGGTTTCTGGGTTTTATAGATCTTATTGCATTACTCTATTTTTCCATGAACTTAATAGACTAGATGCATGCTGGATAGTGGTCGATGTGTGGAGTAATAGTATGGATGCAGGCAGGAGTCGGTCTACTAATCTTGGACGTGATGCCTATATACATGATCATTGTCTTGGATATCGTCATAACTATTCTCTTTTCTATCAATTGCCCAACAGTAATTTGTCTACCCACCGTTTGTTATTTCTCAAGAGAAGCCACTAGTGAAATCTAGGGCCCCCGGTCTATTTTCCTATCTTATAATTTCAGATCTATATTGCCATTTCCTTTTCCTTTTATTTGCAACTTTATTTTCATATCAATATTATCAAAAACCCAAAAATATCTCGCTAAATTTTATTTGCACTTGTTCCATTTGCCACTATTCATCTATCCTTTTACCAATTAATTACCCGGGAGGGATTGACAACCCCTCTTACATGTCGGGTTGCAAGTATTTGTTATTGGTGTGCTGGTACCATTCACATAGTGTTGTTTGGTCCTCCTACTGGTTTAATAACCTTGGTCTCATCACTTAGGGATATATCTACATTAGTTGTGCTGTATCATCCCTTCCTATTTGAGGAAATACCGACGTAGTTCAAATGACATCAAAAAAAGAATTTATGGCGCCGTTGTCGAGGAGGCATCATCAACATCTATCAGGTTCCTAATCAAAAATCTCATCTCCTTGCAATTTACATTATTTGCCATTTGACTCTCGTTTTCATCTTCCCCACTTCACAAAAAAATGACGTTTTATTCGCACTTTTATTCGCTGTTTTCTATTTGGATCTCTTGTTTGATTACCTTGTTGCTATGGCTAGCATGACTACCCATCGTTTGTCACGAGATTTTGAAGTTTTATACTTCAAACAGAAACAAGGAAAAAAATTAAAAATATGCTTGGTATAGGCTAATGAAACCCTATCGCATTTGCAATCTAAAGGGGGTGCAAAGATTTTGCTTCACAATTTTTACATAGGGTTAGCTTTGCATCATAGTCAACTCTTGGATTTTTTTGCTAAAGGAAATTTTACTGAGCTTGAAGCTAATACTGCTTATGAAATCCTAGAAGGAATATTGGGAGTTCCACCACTAAAAAAGGTGTTTTCCTTCACACAAGAAGGGGTTCAATTTTTAGACATATTGAGTGATTTGCATAAACATATGGTTGAGTTGCAAAAATATAACGAACCTCTCAAACATATCAGTGGGAATCTCAATCGCATGAATACTTTAATTATTCTTTGCAATAAGCGGTTGGATATTTTAGATCTCAAGTTGGTTTCTTTTCCGGGAAACTTGGGGAAGAGTAAAGAGCTTCCTGGGTTTGAAAAAGCCCTCGCTAAAGTGGCAAAGACCAATGATTACAATAATTGAGATCTGTGTGTTATGCTTAGCTAGGGGCGTAAAACGATAGCGTTTGTTGGGAGGCAACCTGTCGGGGATATACCCCGCGGTATGAACCGGCCGGAATTATGACCCGGCCGGACTTGGTGGTTTACTTGAGACGGTTTACACTTGGCAATTTACTGGTAACCCGACTGGCGGATCATGGATGACAAGGCCCAAGGCCCAGAAGGCCGGTTTACGTTATGGTGGGCCGGTTTATGAAGAAAGCATAAGGAATATTCTCTTACAAAGGAAGCAAGACTAGGACTCCTTGTAATAAAGCAATCCTAATCCTACTAGGACTCTACATGTAACCCGCCCCTTCAACATATATAAGGAGGGGCAGGGCTCTCCAAAGAGGGACAAGTTGAGACAGGTTTTAGACAAGTCACAAACAGACAAGTTGATAGGGCTAGACACAAAGAGCCGGTTTACCGGCGACATCATGAGGATCATAATGAGATCTAGCCTCAAACAGCACATAGGGTTATTACCGGATGATGTTTCCCGGGGCCCGAAGCTGTCTAAATCCGGGTCTTAGATCACGTCTCTCGATTCCGCCCAACCCCTCTCAAGCTACTACATAGATGCGCGGCCTCACCACTAAGTCCGCTAAACCGGACATCTGACGTGCTAATTCCACGACAGTTGGCGCCCACCGTGGGGCCTGTGCACGGTGGTGATGAGTTCTTGGAGGGATCTTTTCCAAGGATCGAGAAGCTTGCGATTCGTCAGATGAAGAGGAGCCGGCGAGTTCATTGTTGATGATAAGAGTCGTAATTTAATTTGGAGCTGAGAAGACAAGGATCAAAAGAGATTTGAGGACATCGAGAACGACGCTGCTGCTGTAAGTCGAAGACGTACGCAAGATCAAATCGGCGCAAGGTCCAAACCGTCGAAACCGACATGGTTTGACGGCTCTGTTGTCCGGGTCTGGATCAAGCTCGAAAGATTATTTTTCCTTCTATGATTTATTCTGGCGGCTGCTGCTCCCGAGGACGTGACGGCCCGAACAATCAAAGTAATACTACTTTAGTTCTTTGGATCCCTGAGCTGCTGGTACACGTGGAGGACTAGAGCTATGGTACACGTCACAGCCCATGAATTAAAGAACGCACATAATGCATGCAGAGGCAACCAGTGTCCGAGTCACCCTGGAGCAGGCCTCAAGTCACTGCATGCTTCTCAGACCAACGCTGATGCGCAACCACTCCGCCTGGTGCGTCGACCCGCCATTGCATCGGGCCGGCCTGGCCGTCTTGGTCGACGCCCCGTCCGCCTCGCCTGGCCAGTGCCTCTCGTTAGGCACCCGTGCATGCAAGGGCTCAGGCCAGCTGCCTGCAAAATAATGGGAAGAGCCAACAAGTAGCAATGGTACTATTTCAATTAGTACTCCGCCACGTGATGGCCAAGTTATCTACAACTCCAAATTGTTTACTGGCCAAAGCTGCCACATGGGAAGCAAACCAGCACCAGCATCCGTATTCATCTGCCAAAAAATACCAGGTGTTGTTTTTCCTATGTATTTTATCAGCACATGTTAATTCATCCGACAAAAAATACTCTCGCATGTAATATTTTTTACGCAGGACGACTATTAAAAGTAGCAGCCGGATCATTATCAGGATATGCCACGGATGCACATTCAGCTATGTTGCGCGGATGCACGAACATAAGTGTCGCGGTCCGGTTTACCTCAACACGCAGGCCAACTCGTCTGTCTGCGCACACGCACGCTGGTCTCCAACATCGCGGCCGACTCCCTCGCCAATGGACGTATGCACGCCGCCGCTTCCACGGTCCGGTCTACATTAACACGCCGGTGCCTCGCCTGTTCTCATAAACCGGGCCAGTGGATACGCGTGCAAGTCGCTGCCCCCGTTGCTGCACTTACATCAATACGTCGCCGATTTAGCTGTCCGCACCTGTGATCAAATCGCCTGAACATGCCGGCTTACAATGCCGCGGCCGATTCATCTGTTCTCCAGGCAAATCAGGTGATATTTATCTTATTTATTTTTAATACATATTAATTCATCCGAGCAAAAATACCTCGCCATGCTGTATTTTATACGCAGGAAAAATCATTCATTATAAAGTGATGTTATACCACGGAGATGGAGGCCGCCAACATCATTCGATACAAGTGAACACCGTTACTCAACAGATTCCCGCATCGGTTTACAACGCCGTGGCCCTCTCTCGCGACTGCGCCGGTTTACAGCATCTTGGCCGTCTCTCGTGATCGAACCGGTTTATAATGCCATGGCCATCTTTCATCTTTGGTCCGGTTTTCAACGCCGAGGCTGTCTTACGCGACTGCGCCGGCTCACAACGAGGAAGGCAACTAGCCCGTCAGCACCGGTCGACCCATCTGCTATTCGAAGCAAATCAGGTCTTATCCCTCCTATATATTTTATCATTTTATTTCCCCTGAGCACCATTACACTACCCTATTGGTGTTTTCTATATACAGGTAAAATCATTGTTATATTGTGGATATAAAACACGCACTGGCAATATTCTACAACTGCGTTTCCTCTGTATCATACTACACGTTGAACGGACGGCCGGTTCACGCATCCGCATCGGTTTACAACACGGAGGACAACGTGTTCATCTCCGCCGGTTTACAACTACGGCCGATTCATATATCTGTGATGCCACTGATGCTGCGGTCATTTTGTTGTCCACCCCGCGGTCCGGTCTATTCAACATACCGGGTTGACTAACAAACCCCTATGAGGATCATGAGGTCCAAATACATCAGGTGATATCTATCTAAATCTATTTTCTTGGTATATATCATTTTCATCAAGAAAACAGATGCTTTGATTTATCTATGTTGATGTGCAGGATAATTATTTATTAAGGGACCGAAGAAGGTTTGCCGCACAGCGCAACTCCCACATAGATACCCGGCCTCTACAGTTAATGAAGGGCTTCCTGTTCAAACATAGGTCGTATTCGAACCAAAGAGAACATACCCAAACTTATTGACGGGCTTCCTGTTCAAACATAGGTCGTATTCGAACCAAAGAGAACATACCCAAACTTATTGACGGGCTTCCTGTTCAAACATAGGTCGTATTCGAACCAAAGAGAACATACCCAAACTTAATGAAGCCATTCTGTTCAAACATAGGTCGTATCCGAACCAAAGAGAACATGGCAAAGGCCAGTAGGGGGCAGGATCGTATCCGAATCCTAGCTTAGCCCCTGTGGTCCGGTTTGTATGGTCGTATTCGAACCATAAGCTCAATGGATCGTATCCGAATCCATTGCTTGGCTAAATTTTTGGGCCAGCAGGGGGCAGGATCGTATCTGAATCCTAGCTTAGCCCCTGTGGTCCGGTTCATATGGTCGTATCCGAACCATAAGCTCAATGGATCGTATCCGAAACCATTGCTTGGCTGAACCTTGCTTTGGAGCCTGGCAGCTCGCAAAACGCCTCGACTACATGGTTTTATTTGCAAACTTGCATTTTTGGTATTTGTGTTTTACGGTTCTTTGATCCGGAGTGGGACAACTCCAGAGTTGACCACGTATCTTCAAAAGTCTGGACAGAACTCCAGCATGATCTAAACTGGTAGCTTCTATAAAGCCCGGAATTATTATTGGGTCTATCAAAGGCTCCCTCAGAAAACTACAAATTTCGCCGGATTAAGAATATCAAGCATACTTGATCACAGGTATGAAGTATTTTGTTTTTAAATACATATTGGCAGTACATGATCAGTTATAATGACCGTTGTTTATTAAACCGGCCTGGCTTTGACTATAAGTCGCCAGTATGAGACGAAATAATGACCGGTGTTTATAAAACCCGGCCTGATTGTGATCAAACATCACTGGAACCGGTCTTCAAACCGGATTACATTCTTCAAATCTTTAAATAGCCGACATGGCTGGATGTTTATTATGGTTATCAATAACCAATATTATGATTGAGGTTTTCTAAGTCGCTTCAGCGCAATGGCTATCATATTGTCAATGGTATGATTTATTTTACAAAGGAATAGTCCCGAGTCGCTGCAGGCTTACAACCCGGCACTTGGGGGCTACATTATTCTAATTGAGATTACATTAAATACACAAGTCTCATGTCGCTGCAAGCATGCACCATGACACTTGGGGGCTAATGCAAAGTCATTTTTTGCTCACCTTATTGAAGACCCGACTCATCACATCATATTGAGCCGGCCCTTGGGGGCTACCAATCACTCCTGTCAACAATTCAAGGTACACAAGTATTAATCCATTATATTGAAGGGTCCACTGCTCAGTTGGTAAAGCACAAAGCTCTTAACCTTGTGGACGTGGGTTCAAGCCCCACGATGGAAGTTACATTATATAATGTTATTTTCAATGATTATATATACAAAGTCCCTTCTCATTATTAAATAATGACCCGGCACTTGGGGGCTACATGTTGCTATTCAAGTTTACATGATCATCTTTTCAAAGTCCCTGCTCATTATTAAATAATGACCCGGCACTTGGGGGCTACATGTTGCTATTCAAGTTTACATGATCATCTTTTCAAAGTCCCTGCTCATTATTAAATAATGACCCGGCACTTGGGGGCTACATAATATGGAATATTCAGTTTCATAGTGATTGGGATGAATGATCCGGATTTCTTCAAGATTATACAATGCTATTTTCAATGAAGTACATACAAAGTCCCTACTCATTATTACATAATGACCCGGCACTTGGGGGCTACAGGTAATATGCAGATAAAGGAGGAACATCTTCAAATTATCAGTTTTGGGTAAATCCGGAAGATCAGTCATAACCCGGTGTTTGCAACAATCATAACCCGATGTCTATAAACAAGTCATGACCTGGAATTATCAGTTTTTATAAACCGGCAATGGTGGTAATCATAAACCGGCATCTTCAAGCCGGCTGGATATCAGTTTTGAGTATTTTAAAGACCAATATTTTTGTCAAGTCAGAGCATTGAACGCCGAGTCAAATGGATTCTTGATTTACAATATATCTTCTGCAAGCAAATTGATTATGAAGCTGGTCTATTGCCTCGGATTTTTAGAAGGAAGAAATGACAAGGACTTAAGGATGATCAAGTACCGGTTGACAAGAAATTCTTAACCCGGAGCACAATCTGTCAGATTTGTTCTTGTGTTTATTTTGCAGCATAAGTTTAGCATGGATAAATCCAAGCTAAACTTGGGGGCTAATGTCGGGGATATACCCCGCGGTATGAACCGGCCGGAATTATGACCCGGCCGGACTTGGTGGTTTACTTGAGACGGTTTACACTTGGCAATTTACTGGTAACCCGACTGGCGGATCATGGATGACGAGGCCCAAGGCCCAGAAGGCCGGTTTACGTTATGGTGGGCCGGTTTATGAAGAAAACATAAGGAATATTCTCTTACAATGGAAGCAAGACTAGGACTCCTTGTAATAAAGCAATCCTAATCCTACTAGGACTCTACATGTAACCCGCCCCTTCAACATATATAAGGAGGGGCAGGGCTCTCCAAAGAGGGACAAGTTGAGATAGGTTTTAGACAAGTCACAAACAGACAAGTTGATAGGGCTAGACACAAAGAGCCGGTTTACCGACGACATCATGAGGATCATAATGAGATCTAGCCTCAAACAGCACGTAGGGTTATTACCGGATGATGTTTCCCGGGGCCCGAAGCTGTCTAAATCCGGGTCTTAGATCGCGTCTCTCGATTCCGCCCAACCCCTCTCAAGCTACTACATAGATGCGCGGCCTCACCACTAAGTCCGCTAAACCCGACATCTGACCTGCTAATTCCACAACACAACCCAACTTGTATTTTTTGCTTTTTGGTTTTCTTGTTGTTTTCCAATAATTACACTAATATGCCTCTGGTTAGATGTGTTTTTGTGGTTTAAATTAGTGTTTGTGCCAAGCAAAGCCTTTGGGATGATTTGGTTGATAGTTGATTTGATTGCGTTGAAAAGCAGAAACTTTTTGCGTCAGTGCCATAATTGTTGACGGCTTTTGGAACATGATCAATTATTGAAATTTTACACGTTATCAATATACAAATTTCCCACGTTGTCCTAATGTTTCAGAATTTTTAGAGTTACAGAAGTAAGACTAAAAAGTGTGTATTTACAAAATTCTCTGTTTTTTGACAGATTCTGTTTTCGTTGTGTTATGTACTTGTCTTAATGAATCTATGGTTTCTTTAGAAGAGTTTAAGCCATGGAAAAGTTAGAATATAGTACATATAATACAATAACGAAATATGAATTGGTTTGCTACATTACTTAAAGTAAAGATTGGTTTTGTTATACTAAGGGATCTTGAGTTTTGTGTGATTGAAGTTTTCAAGTTTTGGGTGAGATCATGATGGATGAAGGAATAAGGAGTAGCAAGAGGCTAAGCTTGGGGATGCCAGAGGCACCCCAAGATAATATTCAAGAAGTATCAAGCAACGAAGCTTAGGGATGCCCTCGAGTGGCATCCCCTCTTTCTTCTAACGACCATCGGTATTTTACTTGGAGCTATATTTTTATCGAGGTAATTACACCGGTGGTGTCACAACTTGGCGTGGATGGTCACTTTGGTGCCACAAGTTGTGGTGTACATCGAAGTGGTGAAAAAACTTGGCTCTGACGTGCATATACGGTGCTTTTCTCATTTTGATACAAATTAAGTGCTGACTAAGCAAGCCAACTGGGTGCGGGTCCCGCTGTCAGTGACCAGAGGGCTCAGCGCGGGCTTGTGGCCGGAGATTTTTCAAAAAACCCCTTACATTTACTATTTTTTCGCAAATAGGTCCCAGCCTTGGCTGTACAGTGTTGCCCTTTTGTTTTTGTCTATATGACCTCGCGTATCGCTAAAAGAGTGCGGAGACCCTACCGCTTCGACTCCCTTGCCTCGAGCTCTCCTCTTATGTCTCTCCTCTCAGGCGTTTGAAGGCAGTGGCGGCGTTGATCTGAAGGACAACGTGAATCAGCAGCGTCGACAACGATGGAGCCCCATCGCTGCGCTCCCGGCGAGGCAGCTCCTGTGTACGGTGAGCAAGACCTCGTTTCCCCCTGCACAATCCCTTGTCATCCCTATTTTTCATAGGATTTTTGTTAGTTCGATCAGCCACAAAAAATTATGGTTTTTGATGATTTTGCTTGCGGATGGAATTTAGTCTGCAGATGATGTTTAAATGCCCCTAGGCATTTGTTTGTAGGTTTGGTTGTCTCTAGGGTTAAGCCCAGGTTTAGTAAGCCCCTGCTTTTTTAACTGAAGATGTGAACAGTTAACTGAATATGTGAATAGTTAACTGGACATGCGAACAATTGTTACTGAATTTTTCAACATTTGTTAACTGAATATCTGCATTGCAACTGTTAATTGAAAGTTGGTACATGTATGCATTTATCTGCTGTTTTTAGGCAGTGTGCACTAATTTTGGTGGCTATTGTCTTTCAAAATAGGTGAACATGTAGGGCAAGTTAGGCCTTATCATGAGTATATTAGATTGTTTGGTATTGCTGACTGAAACTACATGTTTGCATTGTTTTGTTGAACTGAATTTTACCTCTAATAGCTGATACACTATTCACTGAATATGTATTTGTCTTGTTATCTAAATATTATTGTACTCCATACATTGCAGGAGATTTTGATGGACTATTCACAATTGAGATTGACCATAAGGGATTTTTCTGTGGAACTGGCAGTAACAGTACCTACATGGATTATGTAGTGGATTGGTTTGACAATTGTGACAGTGACACATGGTCTATATTGTGGATTGAATATTTTCTGAAACAGCTAGGTTATGACAAAGCTAGTGAACATCAACATGATGTGTTCTGGTGCCAGCCTGGAAGGACACTTAGTGAAGGAATGAAAGAAATGAAATGTGATGCTGACAGCCTTGCAAAGATAGCAGCTACCACACAACACAAGAATTTATTGCTGATCATAGATCATGGAGAGACACTAAATAGTTTGCTGAGAGATGATGTACTAGGTGAAGGTGTTCCTGAATTGCCAAAGATCATAACTCCAAGGAAAGAAAACAAGGGCAAAGAAAATGTTAGCTCACCTACAGTTGTCACTGAGGCAAATAAGGGGAGGAAAACTAGGGCCAGAAGATTGTTTTCTGAAGGATCAAGTTCAGGATGTGCTGATGAGGAATTTGAGGAAGAAGATGCAGCAGCTGGTCCAGATTCAGAAACTGATGATGATTTCTTTGACAGTGACTTTGATGTAGAGGATGGAGATGATGATCTATCTAAAGATCATGTGGACAAAGAAGTGGATGATCATAGAGAAAAGGTTACAACATGTGACTATGAAACAGAGTTAGCAGAAGATGCTCTAGATGACCCCCACATCATGTTATCCAAAGAAGAGATGGAAAAGTTGAAGCACCACTTCAAAGGTTTCAATCCAGAGACTGATTTGAATGCTCCTGTATTTAGTTTAGGCATGGTGTTTGGTAGTGTGGAAGAGCTAAGACATGTTATAACTTCTTATAGCATTAGGAACAGAGTTTCGATTAAGAAGACAAGAAACACATCATAGAGAGTTGAAGTTATATGCACTGATGGTTGCCCATGGTATCTAAAAGCAGTGAAGGACAGCAGGAAAGACAACTTTATTGTGAAGAAGTACTGTGATGAGCATACTTGCCCTAATACATGGAAACTTAAATGTCTAATTTGTAATGCCCAAGATGGGACTATATCTCCTACGTGTCGAGGCACGACTTAAAGATATAAGCCCATTCTGGAATGATCGCAAGTTTGGTACCTTTGCACATCTCATGTAAAAATAGGGATGGAAAACTGAAAGATAGTTGGCTTACACTCGCCACATCACACAAATTCATTACATATACAAACATCATTCAGATAAACATCACAGCCCATCTAAGGGTAAAGATCCAAATGACAAGATACCAAACATAACATTAAACCACAGGTCTAGATCGAATCCTAGTAGAAGCTCTACTGATCAACCGGATAGTTCACGTAGTAACGGCTACGCTCCTCGTCGTACTCCCGGTCTAGCTCAGTGCCATCGCCTGTGTAGCTCACTATCGTACCTGCATCTGGGGAGTTGAAGTAACTGTGAGCCACAGAGGACTCAACAATCCCGTTCCCGGGTAACAAGACTATTCAAGCCTTGGGTGTGGAACAAGGCTGAACAAAGAACAAGAGGTTGCAGCAGCACTAGCCTAGCTTACGTAAAAGAGAGCGAGAAGAGAAGGTGCCTCGGTCGAGAGATGATCACGAAGTGATCCTAACTAAATGAAGTCAAACATAACCCCACCGTGTTCACTTCCCGAATCCTTTTCGGAAAATGACCGTCACGGTACTCACGCTGGTAGTGTATTGGAACATGGTGTTAAGTTTTCTACAACCGGATATTAACAAGCTCCCATCTGCCACATAACCGCGGGCACGAATTTCGAAAGTTCATAACCCTGCAGGGGTGTTCCAACTTGGCCCATGACAAGCCCACGATCCGCGGAGTCGCAACTCCAAGGTGGGAAGGCCCGAGTATCCTCGGAAACCCGTGCTCAGGATACTCCGAACTAAGGTAAGGCTAATCCAGCAAATCCTCCCGGTGTGCCGACACCCTGATAGTAGCCGCGCGTATCTAGTCTCAGGCCACGACCGGATGAGCAGTACGTACAGATACCGGAGATCCCAACGAACTGGGTGGCACCGCAAGTGGCTCTAGTTTGGACCAACACTCAAAACGAGCACTGGCCCAGGGGGGTTGAATTAATTAATCCTCGGGTTAATTACTCCCTCGGTAAGTTTTAGTTGTTTAGGAAAAGAGTACCAATGTTGGGACTTGCTGGAAAAGACTTAGCACTTAGCGGTTTATCGAGGGGGTCCCATAACCCCAACCGTGTGAGGAACGCATAATCAAGGAACATAACACCGGTTTATACGGTTCCTAGGGCGGCATGAGTGGAACAAATCACCAGGCAAAAGGCTTAGCCTTCCACCCATTACCAATATATAGATGATTTCATTTAATAATAATATAGTGTGATATCCCAACAAGCTTCAACAAGAAGCAAGAATCTTCAATCTTCACTTGCAACTAACAATGCTATAAGAGGGGCTGAGCGAAGCCTACTTATAGCCAATCAATGGTTTGCATAGGTAGGGTGGTTAAACAGGTTCATGGTTACAATAGGAGGCTGAAAGGAAAACATGGGCATCGAGGCAAAACTATAGAGCGATTGTGACGCCTGAGACCGACGTCCCAGTAGATTCCAGAAGATTCCAGATGTTCCGGGTTGCCCGTGTGTTTCAGTTCTGCTTGTGTTATTTATTTTTGCATTGCATCATGTCATCATGCCATCATGTCATATTTTTTTTGCATCTCAACTCAAATAAATCGTGTGGACCTTCGGTCCATTTAAATCGAGGGAAGGATGACTTCTCTTTAAAACATATTCTCCTAATATTATGGAGCTATATTATAAATATTCCATTTGCTTCGGAATAACTCAACACACTTGCAAATATTCCCCATGCCTCTTAATTCAAGTTTCTACTTCTAAACCTTGCCTATAATTCTTTCCATTGCTTCGAGGTTCCTCGAAAACCCCCCCAACTATTTTATTTAATTCCTGACATTTTGTGTGAGTCCAGAGATTTAACTCCGTGTTTAAATCTCTTCCCTAACCTTTTCTTTTCTTCCCTTTTCTTCTTCTTTCTTTTCTGTTTTAAAAAAAACAGTTAAAAGGAGGCCTCCCAGCCGCCAGGCCTCCCTCTCCTCCTTCCCAGGCCTCTAGGCCCTCTCCAGCCGAAGCTGGCCCAGCCGCCCTTCTCTCCGCCCTGCTGCTCCTAGGCCTTTCCCCCTCACTGGCCCGAGCCGGCCTAACCTAGGTGCGGCCCAAACCTCTCTGGCCCATCATCCCTCGAGGCCCGTTTCCCTCCTTTAATCTAACCCTAGCGACCCGCACCTCGTCCGTCGTCCCTCTCTCGCAGTCCCCTCCGCCGCCAGGGTCGATTGAGGCGTTCCCCTCACCCCGCTCGCTCTTCCCCTCGCAGCGCCCCATCTCACCCGATTCCTCCGATCTCCCAGTCCTCCCGTCGAGGCCGAACCCTTCGCCATCGGGCCCCCAAAACCGCGCCGCGCAGGAGCGTCCCGTCGTGCGCCTCCTCTCAAAGCCCCGCATCCCTCTGGCCGGCCAGAGCCAGCCGCGCGCCGTGCGCCTCGGCCGCCCCGCGCCTGGCCCACGGGGGCTTCATCCCTCCGCGCCAGGAGCCCCCGAAGCCGCGCCCTTCTCCTGCGTCGCCGCCGGCCGTCCGTCTCCCCTGGCTGAGCCCCGCAGCGCCGAGGTCGAGGCCCTGCCTCCGTGCGCCTTCAGCCGCAGCCGGCCTCCCTCCGCCGTCCCGTCCTCAAGGCCGGATGCCGCAGCTCCTTGCTCGCCATGGCCCGAGCCACCTGGACCCGCAAGCCCTCCGTGCTCCACGTCCCTGCCCCAGCTTCGCCAAGGCCGTCCTCCGCCTCTTCTTCGCCAGGACGAGCAGCTTCCTCTTCTGCCTCGTCTTGCAGCACCCCTGCCGCGCCCATGCTCGACCTCCGCCGAGCAACTCCCCTAGCGCGCGAAGCCCGTGCCTCCTCTCCATCTTCAGGCTGCAGCCGAGCAGCCTCCAGCTTCCCCGGCCGTTCCTTCGAGCACCTGTTTCCAGCGCCAAGCCTCTGCCTCGTCGCCCCTTGTGGTGCCGTGACCGAGACCTGCACTGTGTTTATTTTTTTTGTGTTGCTTTGTGCTGATGAAGTTGCCAAGGAACCGTGTACGACTACCCGACGAGGCGGCAAGACCCGTAACCGGACCGTCAAGCACCGTTGTCGTGGATTGCGCCAAGTACCTCTACGTCGTCAAGTACCCCCGGATGCCAAGTACCTCGTCGACAAGTACCACTACCGTCGACAAGTTCGGAGACCACAAGTACCACTACGATCGCCGAGACCGCGAGTACCTCTTCGGAAACGGAAACGCCTACGTGAACGACTACCGTCGCCCCGTGTACGACTACGAACGTGTTCCTCGACTCACGAGAACGTCTACTTCCACTACTTCCTCTCCGACCGCGAGTACCACTACTTCCTCTACGATCTCGAACCGTCCCGAAACGAGTGTTTCGAAGGTATAACCCGAGACGATGACCCGTGTGATGCTTGCTTGTGTTGTATGAAATGTTACCCGTGTGTGCTTCGTGCCGTTTCGTCCGTTTGTCATGTTCCTCGGTTGCCTCGTCGCCGACTCGTGGGAACCCGGTGACGGGATCTCCCCACTTTCTTCTCGTTTGACTCGCTCCCGCCATCTTTCCTTTTGCACCGGACTCTCAACGAGTTACCGGAACCGATATGGTGCCGTTGCATCATTTTCGGATCATTGCCGTGGCACCCTTTTCTTTCCACCACGGCGACAAATGCTTCATATCTCTTTTAAGTCAACCTTTTAATAATTGCATATTACTTGTTCATGTCATCCGCATCATGTTAACAACATTTAATATGTGTGTAATTGTTGTTGCTTTATAATTATTAAACATGCTCATGGGGATTTTTCGGATATGTTGTTGTTATTTCCGGCCTCATTTAAAATGTCTAAATAGCGTAGTTTGGTTTTGCTTCACCTCTTGCCATGTTAAAAACAATTAATCTTGTCTTGTAATTAAATGAGAGTCAACTAAATAATTAAATGTGGTGTTTCGTCAATATGCAACTCGTTGCATATTGAGCTCCACTTAACTTGTAGTATTTGTTTGTGCACTTTGCCATGCCATGCATAATTAAACCGGACATGCATCATACTTGGATGTGCATCGTATGCCATGTTTATGCTTGTGTGTTTACCATGTTGTTTCTTCTTTTCGGTTGCTTCTCTTGTTAGCTTCGGTTTCGTTCCGGAGTTGTGAGGCTTCTTCTCTCGACTGTGTTGCTCTGTCTACTTCATGGATCCGTTCTTCTCCCTTGTGGAATTCCAGGCAAGATGACCGAACCTCGATAACATTACTATCTTTGCCTATTGCTAGTAGATCCGCTCTATAGTTTTGCCTCGATGCCCATGATCTTCTTGTCAGCCTCCTACTTGTAACCATTGCCCTGTTTAACCAACCTACCTATGCAAACCGTTGCTTGGCTAAGTACGCTTCGCTCAGCCCTTCTTATAGCATTGTTAGTTGCAGGTGAAGATTGAAGATGCTTGCTTCATGATGAAGTTGTTGGGTTATATCACACTATATAAATGCTTAAATAAAATCATCTATATATTGGCAAGGCTGGAAGGCTAAGCCTTTTGCTTGGTGTTTTGTTCCACTCATGCCGTTAGGAACCGTATAAACCGGTGTTATTTTCCTTGATTATGCGTTCCTAACACGGTTGGGGTGTATGGGACCCCCTTGATAAACCGCTAAGTGCTAAGTCTTTTCCAGCAAGTCCCAACATTGGTACTATTCGCCTAATAACTAATAAAACTTGCATGTGGACTAGCTATCCCTTTTATTTTAATTCAACCCCCAGGCCAGTGCTCCACATGAGTGTTGGTCCGAAACGAGCAGACCGCGGGGCCACCTCAAGGAAACTTGAGGTTTGGTAAAAACCTGTAGGATGACTCATCCGGTCGTGTCCTGAGACTTAGATACGCGCGGCTACTATCAGGGTGTCGACACGCCGGGAGGATTTGCTGGATTAGCCTTACCTTAGTTCGGTTTAACTTGAGCACGGGATTCCGAGAATACTCGGGTCTTCCCACCTATGGAGTTGCGACTCCGCGGATCGTGGGCTTGTAATGGGTCAAGTTGGAACACCCCTGCAGGGTTTGAACTTTCGAAAGCCATGCCCGCGGTTATGTGGCAGATGGGAGCTTGTTAATATCCGGTTGTAGATAACTTGACACAATGTTCTAATACACTACCAGCGTGTGTACCGTGACTGTCATTTTCCGAAAGGGATTCGGGAGATGAACACGGTGGGGTTATGTTTGACCGGCTTTAGTTAGGATCACTTTGTGATCATCTCTCGACTGAGGCTTTCTCTTCTCGCTCTCTATCACGTAAGCTAGTTGCTAGTTGCTGCTGCAGACACTACTCTTTTCTTCAGCCTTATCCTCTCCCAAGGCTTAAATAGTCATGTTACCCGGGAACGGGATTGCTGAGTCCTCTGTGGCTCACAGTTACTTCACCACACCAGATGCAGGTTCAGCCGAGTTTGAAGCAGGAGATGAATCAGTTCTTCCCCAGGAGCTCAATGAAGAGTTTGGCTGTTAGTTTGTGACGCTTCGACGATCAGTAGTGGTTTCTACTAGGATTCGATCCTGACCTGTGGCTTTATGTTGTTATGGTATCTTTCTTTTGGATCTTGCCCTTAGATGGGTTGTGATGTTTTGAATGAAGATTGGTTATGTAATGTATTGTGTGAAAGTGGCGAGTGTAAGCCAACTATCTCCTTTTGCAATTTAATCCCTCTTTTACATGGGTCGTGCAAAGATACCAAACTTGAGATCATTCTAGGATGGGCTTATAACTTTAAGTCGTGCCTCGACACGTAGGAGGTATAGTCCCATCCTGGGCATTACAAGTTGGTATTCAGAGACTTCTCCGACCTAGAAGCCCCCACTGATTGATCGAATCATTGACGGTTGAGTCTAGGCACACACTGAAAATATTTTGAGTCCTATATATTATATCGGAGAGTAGGATTTCTTTGCTTCTCATCTCCTTTCTCTCTGGTGAGGACTCCTAACGACTACTCTTGCCTCTTCTACTTTCAAAAATTGCACCAAATTTTTTTTAGGATCTCGCAAGTATTGTTTGGATTGTTTCGATGTCTTTGTGACGAGAACATTGTTCTCGATGCCTCCTGTCATTAGGGGTTGTGGCAGTGTCCCGGGGAGTTGAGCTCCAAGGTGTTGTCGTCACAAATCCATTGCGGCAGTACTAGAATACTTAAGACGGCCGACATCGAAAACTCTCCTATGCGGTTAGTGGCAAGATAACCCCGACATCACCCAGTACTGGGGAGGTAGCTCGAGAGTATTGCCATAGCTTGTATAGTGGATGCGTTTCGAAGGTCCGAGGTAAACAGTTTTCGAGAAAGACTGGTTATGTGTTGAAGGATGGATACACCTGGATGTAGGTTTAGAGTTGATTGCGCGATGCTTCCCGTGTATCCCCAACACCTGATTGCATAACTGGAAACTTTCGGAAATCTATAGGTGGGTTCATCCAGTAGTTCTAGGCATTCTTCCAACGGATGCTCGATATGAAGTTTGGGGTTCTACATTGAGTGAAGTGGTTTTATGGACTTGTTCTGATCGGGAGTTGCATCTTAAAGGGTCCTTGGCTATGCTGATCCGGGGATGACAAAACCCTTTTGTAACACGTTCCATGAGCTTTCAGCACGAAGATGTCGGACGAAGCTTCCATCTTGTATTTGTTCTATCTGATCCTTGTTGCTTTTATTTATCTTTTGTTCTCCAAGTAGCTTCTCATCAAGTTGATGTACCTGCGGAATTCATTCGTTCAATTCTCTGTTCGGATGATATTGTGAAGACTAGGCTGCTACACATCTATCCTTCGTTTTTGTTTTGATTCTGGTATTCGAGTTGCTTCGATGTCAAATGTTGATCCCATACCTTTCCTAATCGATGTTCTCATATTTCTATGGGAGTGCTAATCCTTCTTGATCATCAAGATGGTCATGTTAATTCTTTTCAACCGGTTTCCATTTTTGTTCGTCTCAAGTTGTCTTTGTTTTCCCCACCCTCCCACCCTTCTTCTTCTTGGAGCCAGAAATTCTCAGATGAAGTATCCATTTTATTCATGTGATATTTCTTCATTCATTTCCTTCAATGTTCTTATCCGGTGATTTATCGTCAAGATGCTCAAGAGCTTCTAGTTCATCATTCTTTTGTTATCGAATTCTGTCGGTGGATGTAATTCAAGATTTTGGTGTTGATCTTATCCTTTTCCTCATTTCATAACGCTTTCTTATTCCGGTGCACCAATTAATCATTCTCCTCTTGCTATTCATATCAGGAGTGTTGAAGATATCTCAGAAGATTCGAGTTTCCATTCTTAATCCGTTCAAGCTATTTTGAGGATTATCATCTTATTCTAGCCATTTAATTCAACCGGTGCAATATCTCTTAAGCAATCTTTTCAATGGTCATTTCTTTAGTGGGCCCTAACCCACAGGTCTTTTCCCAGGATCTTACCTGACTCTTCTATTTTTCTGGAGTTATACTCAGATTCTTTTCAAATTGTGATGTAAGAATGATTTCCATCAGTCACATGCCTTCTCCAAGATCGCTTTCAAATTCTTTTCATCGTTGTTTCAACCTTTTCTTTTAATTCTTCATTCCGGAGTGCTCAAAAATTCTTATGGCATTTCTCTTCTTCATTCTCAACATTTGAAGACCAGTGAAGTGTTTCTCTTAATCTTGGCCCGTTCTCTTGATGAGTTGTGGTTCTAGCTTCTTGCCATCCTCATTATCGTTTGATTGTGAGGAATTCTTTTATACCCATCCGAAGCATTTCATGAATTCTTTCTTTGTGATCCTCCGAAGGCCATCATTTCAGAATATTTCTTCGTTCTCAGTTTTCAACTTTGTCCTCCAACTATTCTTCATTGATGTCTCTTCGTTCGTCTCCATATTTTTACGGTGGTGCTTTCAAGTTTTCTCTTCCTTTGTTATCATTTTAATTCATTTGTTCTTTTCACAATCCTACCGGTGCTTCGTTGAATATTTATCCAAGGTTGTGCTAGATCTCTCTTAATTCTTTCCAACGAGAATAAGTAGTATGCCAAATCCTTTGGTTGTCATCAATTAAATTGGTGAAGGAGATGCATAACATAATTCTTATTCTTGTTCCTTCCAAGTGTTTAATTCTTTTGTCTGGAGCGTGTTCATCATATCATATCCTTGGTTCTAAGTTGTTCATCTTGTTTTCCGGAGCTTCAAGTTATTTCTATTATATCATTTCAAAGCTCCATCTAATTCAACGCAGGCCTTGAATCTTATTCTTTTCATCTTTCACTTCTCATCCCTTTTGTTACCGGAGTTCTCATGGTGGTTCATCATGTTTTAATTCATCCTCGAAGTTTTCATCAAGAGTCTTGTTGGACCTCAAGCATTCTTCTTCATGCCTTCCAATTGCAATCCTTTCTACCTTATCTTTTCAGATGGTGTTATGTCATTCTTGATAATTTTCCTTCATGTTTTATGATTCATGAGTTATCAAGTATGAGATAATTTAAACCCATCATTTTCTTTGTTCAGAAGATCTTTCCAACCATTCAATTTATTCATTGGAGTTATCTTGGGTTGTATTTCACCTAAAAGCTTTTCCTAAGGATTGTTGCTATTATGGTGCTTATAAATGACCCAAGCTCTTCATTATCATTCCGGTGAAATAAGTTTATCGTCTCCTTGTTGATCTCAATCCAATCAAATTGTTTAAGTCAGTGGCTGGTTATCACCTCTTAATATTTCGATGTTTTCCATAAGCCCACATGAGCTTATTCTATTCGTTGTTGAATTCCAACAACTCTGTTCAACCCTTCTCCGTAAGGAGGATTTTCTACTTCATTCGTGGGAGAAGTTGTCATTTTTCTTCTCCGTTCATTTCTTTCATTGAACTATACTCTCTATTCTTTCATTCCGGAGGTTTTGTGATATTGCTCTCTTTAACCATCATCTCGTTTTTATCGAGATCATGTTCTTTCCTTTGCTTGTCCATTTAACCGGAGTGCTGTCTGAATCTTTCTTACCCTTGTGCCATTCTTTCAATTGTTCCGGAGGCTGTGTGTTATTGTTTTCATCAAGTATCATTCCATCTCCTCAAGTTCTTGTTAATTCCTTCCATTTTCAGTCGGAGTGCTGCCCGAATTCTATCATTCTTATTCCTTGGCTATACTGTTGCGGTTTCATATTCTTTTGGTTCGTAAGCTCTTGTTTCATGCCTTCCAACCTTCAAGGTTCTCATAATGTTCCTTGTTCCTCCTGCTTACCGGAGTGCTCTCAACTTCGTTCATCTCCGTTGTTGTCTTCTTTCATTTTGTTCAACCTCTCAAGGTTCTTTGGTTTCACTCGTCTGTCAAAGAAGCAACTTTGTTTTACCTCTTCCTCTTCCGTTTTTACCCGGTGATATCTCTAGGATCTCGGGTCGAGATCCTCTGTTAGTGTGGGAGAGTTGTGACGCCCGAGACCGATGTCCCAGTAGATTCCAGAAGATTCCAGATGTTCCGGGTTGCCCGTGTGTTTCAGTTCTGCTTGTGTTATTTATTTTTGCATTGCATCATGTCATCATGCCATCATGTCATATTTTTTTGCATCTCAACTCAAATAAATCGTGTGGACCTTCGGTCCATTTAAATCGAGGGAAGGATGACTTCTCTTTAAAACATATTCTCCTAATATTATGGAGCTATATTATAAATATTCCATTTGCTTCGGAATAACTCAACACACTTGCAAATATTCCCCATGCCTCTTAATTCAAGTTTCTACTTCTAAACCTTGCCTATAATTCTTTCCGTTGTTTCGAGGTTCCTCCAAAACCCCCCCAACTATTTTATTTAATTCCTGACATTTTGTGTGAGTCCAGAGATTTAACTCCGTGTTTAAATCTCTTCCCTAACCTTTTCTTTTCTTCCCTTTTCTTCTTCTTTCTTTTCTGTTAAAAAAACAGTTAAAAGGAGGCCTCCCAGCCGCCAGGCCTCCCTCTCCTCCTTCCCAGGCCTCTAGGCCCTCTCCAGCCGAAGCTGGCCCAGCCGCCCTTCTCTCCGCCCTGCTGCTCCTAGGCCTTTCCCCCTCACTGGCCCGAGCCAGCCTAACCTAGGCGCGGCCCAAACCTCTCTGGCCCATCATCCCTCGAGGCCCGTTTCCCTCCTTTAATCTAACCCTAGCGACCCGCACCTCGTCCCTCGTCCCTCTCTCGCAGTCCCCTGCGCCGCCCGGGTCGATCGAGGCGTTCCCCTCATCCCGCTCGCTCTTCCCCTCGCAGCGCCCCATCTCACCCGATTCCTTCGATCTCCCAGTCCTCCCGTCGAGGCCGAACCCTTCGCCATCGGCCCCCCAAAACCGCGCCGCGCAGGAGCGTCCCGTCGTGCGCCTCCTCTCGAAGCCCCGCATCCCTCCGGCCGGCCAGAGCCAGCCGCGCGCCGTGCGCCTCGGCCGCCCCGCGCCTGGCCCGCGGGGGCTTCATCCCTCCGCGCCAGGAGCCCCCGAAGCCGCGCCCTTCTCCTGCGTCGCCGCCGGCCGTCCGTCTCTCCTGGCCGAGCCCCGCAGCGCCGAGGTCGAGGCCCCGCCTCCATGTGCCTTCAGCCGCAGCCGGCCTCCCTCCGTCGTCCCGTCCTCAAGGCCGGACGCCGCAGCTCTTTGCTCGCCATGGCCCGAGCCACCTGGACCCACAAGCCCTCCGTGCTCCACGTCCCTGCCCCAGCTTCACCAAGGCCGTCCTCCGCCTCTTCTTCGCCAGGACGAGCAGCTTCCTCTTCTGCCTCGTCTTGCAGCACCCCTGCTGCGCCCGTGCTCGACCTCCGCCGAGCAGCTCCCCCAGCGCGCGAAGCCCGTGCCTCCTCTCCATCTTCAGGCTGCAGCCGAGCAGCCTCCAGCTTCCCCGGCCGTTCCTTCGAGCATTTGTTTCCAGCGCCAAGCCTCTGCCTCGTCGCCCCTTGTGTTGCCGTGACCGAGACCTGCACTGTGTTTATTTTTTTTGTGTTGCTTTGTGCTGATGAAGTTGCCAAGGAACCGTGTACGACTACCCGACGAGGCGGCAAGACCCGTAACCGGACCGTCAAGCACCGTTGTCGTGGATTGCGCCAAGTACCTCTACGTCGTCAAGTACCCCCGGACGCCAAGTACCTCGTCGACAAGTACCACTACCGTCGACAAGTTCGGAGACCACAAGTACCACTACGATCGCCGAGACTGCGAGTACCTCTTCGGAAACGGAAACGCCTACGTGAACGACTACCGTCGCCCCGTGTACGACTACGAACGTGTTCCTCGACTCACGAGAGCGTCTACTTCCACTACTTCCTCTCCGACCGCGAGTACCACTACTTCCTCTACGATCTCGAACTGTCCCGAAACGAGTGTTTCAAAGGAATAACCCGAGACGATGACCCGTGTGATGCTTGCTTGTGTTGTATGAAATGTTACCCGTGTGTGCTTCGTGCCGTTTCGTCCGTTTGTCATGTTCCTCGGTTGCCTCGTCGCCGACTCGTGGGAACCCGGTGACGGGATCTCCCCACTTTCTTCTCGTTTGACTCGCTCCCGCCATCTTTCCTATTGCACCGGACTCTCAACGAGTTACCGGAACCGATATGGTGTCGTTGCATCATTTTCGGATCGTTGCCGTGGCACCCTTTTCTTTCCACCACGGCGACAAATGCTTCATATCTCTTTTAAGTCAACCTTTTAATAATTGCATATAACTTGTTCATGTCATCCGCATCATGTTAACAACATTTAATATGTGTGTAATTGTTGTTGCTTTATAATTATTAAACATGCTCATGGGGATTTTCCGGATATGTTGTTGTTATTTCCGGCCTCATTTAAAATGTCTAAATAGCGTAGTTTGGTTTTGCTTCACCTCTTGCCATGTTAAAAACAATTAATTTTGTCTTGTAATTAAATGGGAGTCAACTAAATAATTAAATGTGGTGTTTCGTCAATATGCAACTCGTTGCATATTGAGCTCCACTTAACTTGTAGTATTTGTTTGTGCACTTTGCCATGCCATGCATAATTAAACCGGACATGCATCATACTTGGATGTGCATCGTATGCCATGTTTATGCTTGTGTGTTTACCGTGTTGTTTCTTCTTTCCGGTTGCTTCTCTTGTTAGCTTCGGTTTCGTTCCAGAGTTGTGAGGCTTCTTCTCTCGACTGTGTTGCTCCGTCTACTTCATGGATCCGTTCTTCTCCCTTGTGGAATTCCAGGCAAGATGACCGAACCTCGATAACATTACTATCTTTGCCTATTGCTAGTAGATCCGCTCTATAGTTTTGCCTCGATGCCCATGATCTTCTTGTCAGCCTCCTACTTGTAACCATTGCCCTGTTTAACCAACCTACCTAAGCAAACCGTTGCTTGGCTAAGTACGCTTCGCTCAGCCCTTCTTATAGCATTGTTAGTTGCAGGTGAAGATTGAAGATGCTTGCTTCATGATGAAGTTGTTGGGTTATATCACACTATATAAATGCTTAAATAAAATCATCTATATATTGGCAAGGGTGGAAGGCTAAGCCTTTTGCTTGGTGTTTTGTTCCACTCATGCCGTTAGGAACAGTATAAACCGGTGTTATGTTCCTTGATTATGCGTTCCTAACACGGTTGGGGTGTATGGGACCCCCTTGATAAACCGCTAAGTGCTAAGTCTTTTCCAACAAGTCCCAACATTGGTACTATTCGCCTAATAACTAATAAAACTTGCATGTGGACTAGCTGTCCCTTTCATTTTAATTCAACCCCCGGGCCAGTGCTCCACATGAGTGTTGGTCCGAAACGAGCAGACTGCGGGGCCACCTCAAGGAAACTTGAGGTTTGGTAAAAACCTGTAGGATGACTCATCCGGTCGTGTCCTGAGACTTAGATACGCGCGGCTACTATCAGGATGTCGACACGCCGGGAGGATTTGCTGGATTAGCCTTACCTTAGTTCGGTTTAACTTGAGCACGGGATTCCAAGAATACTCGGGTCTTCCCACCTATGGAGTTGCGACTCCACGGATCGTGGGCTTGTAATGGGTCAAGTTGGAACACCCCTGCAGGGTTTGAACTTTCGAAAGCCGTGCCCGCGGTTATGTCGCAGATGGGAGCTTGTTAATATCCGGTTGTAGATAACTTGACACAATGTTCTAATACACTACCAGCGTGTGTACCGTGACTGTCATTTTTCGAAAGGGATTCGGGAGATGAACACGATGGGGTTATGTTTGACCGGCTTTAGTTAGGATCACTTCGTGATCATCTCTCGACCGAGGCTTTCTCTTCTCGCTCTCAATCACGTAAGCTAGTTGCTAGTTGCTGCTGCAGACACTACTCTTTTCTTCAGCCTTATCCTCTCCCAAGGCTTAAATAGTCATGTTACCCGGGAACGGGATTGCTGAGTCCTCTGTGGCTCATAGTTACTTCACCACACCAGATGCAGGTTCAGCCGAGTTTGAAGCAGGAGATGGATCAGTTCTTCCCCAGTAGCTCAATGAAGAGTTTGGTTGTTTGTTTGTGACGCTTCGACGATCAGTAGTGGTTTCTACTAGGATTCGATCCTGACATGTGGCTTTATGTTGTTTTGGTATCTTTCTTTTGGTTCTTGCCCTTAGATGGGTTGTGATGTTTTGAATGATGATTGGTTATGTAATGTATTGTGTGAAGTGGCGAGTGTAAGCCAACTATCTCCTTTTGCAATTTAATCCCTCTTTTACATGAGTCGTGCAAAGATACCAAACTTGAGATCATTCTAGGATGGGCTTATACCTTTAAGTCGTGCCTCGACACGTAGGAGGTATAGTCCCATCCTGGGCATTACAGCGATACTCTAGCAATAGGCAAAGATAGTAATGGTATCCGGGTTCGGTCATCTTGCCTGAAGAGTTGATGATGGGATCGTAAGAGGGGTCATCATTCTCAACCTCGGTAGTAACCTCGTGCTCGTACTCATACTCGGTCTCAGCTTCTGGCTCTACTCAAACACAAGAACACAAGGCAACGAATCAAACAAGATGCAATGCGCAGAAAAATTACTGGATGCATGACTGATGCACTATGGAAGCAAAACAGATGCACTATGGAAGCACATAAAGTCTACTTAGGAAGCACAGTGTTACAGCAAAACATTATGCATCAAGCAAAATGCTTCAAAGATAACAATAGGATAATATGAATCTACATGCAAAAACACACAAGTTTCATATAGGACTTGCTCAAAACGGAGCAACGGGTTAAAAGTCACACCCGAAACAATAAACATGCACAAGCTGAAAATTACAGCCACATAGCAACTTCGGAGCAATAGATAAATAAGCTACAACACTCAAACATCATGGCAATGAGGATGGACATAAACTAGACATATCCTACAGCAAACAATTCCATTGGAGCATCCCCAAAGGAGCCATGGATCAATAGCAACAAGCTATGACATATTGAACTAGACAACAACATCCTGACAGCAGTAATTTGTTGCAACTTGGGAGCAAGAGTTAAATATGCTACAGCCACTTAAATAAGCATGTGAGAGCATGAATGGATAGCCAACAATATATACTATAAGGAATCATCAAGAGTCACCCCAAAACTAGCATGTATTTTCCTAGAACAACAAGCAAACATGGCATCTGAAAATTACAGATTCCAGACTTAGTGAAATTTCACTAAGTGTTAAAACAGTAGTAACATCATGGCATCTTTGTGAGCAAGTTTAAGTCACCTCAAAGCTAAACATGGCAAGTGGTAAGCACCAAAGCAAAGTACTCATAATGGGGAGTCCAAAACATCTAAGCATGCATCAAGGGGACAACCACATCAATAGCAACGAGTTCCTCTACGAGGCATCTCGTAACAAGTTTAACGACATAACAGCCACATAGCACTTTGCAAAGGAGATAAGCATGGCAAGATGAAATCTATCATGCAAGCTAAAGCAACCAACATGTAGAGCATATCATGATGAACACGTGGACATATCATTTGCTTCATTTGGATAAACATGCACCAAGTTATCACGTTGCAAAGATGGCATGAAAACAACTACTAACAGCAGTTTATAACAAGTAGCACTCTTCTCATCAAGATTAAGACATCTAGATGACCTCAAACATGCATGGCACAATGGAACAAAACGTAGTACATGTGTCCACGATCATTTTGACATATAATTTGCTCAAATCGGACCATCACACAAAAATTATCCACGAAACAAATATGCATCAAACAGGTAAAAACTCCAGGACTTAGAGAAATAAAACACCTCGGGTGGTCAACGGCGGTCAACCGGATCTGGCGGGCGGAGCGGGTCCGAAGCGGTAACGGCCCGGATCGGCCCGGCGGATGGGGCTGGACCCGCGGATCGGGTCGGGCGTTAACGGGCTCGGCCCGTTAGGGCGCTGTGGCCGACGGATCTGGATCGGGGAGCTAGGGCTCGATCCCCAGGCTCCCGGGCGGCGCGGCGGCGCAGCCTCCTCGAGCGCTGGCTCGGACGGCGCCTGGGGCCAGCCGGTGGAGGCGGGAGGCGCGGTCGCCGGCGGGAGGCCGCGAAGGGGCCCGGCCGGCGGCTGGGGAAGGGCGGCGGCGAGGGGATCCACGCGGCGGCCGACGGCTGATGAAGGCGGCGGTGGCGCTTCTCCGGCGGGGGAAGGGAGCGGCCCGGCGCGGCGGCTCGAGGAAGACGAACGGCGGCGAGCTCGGCCCTGGCCGGAGGCGGGTCCGGCGAAGGAGGAGTAGCGGTGGCCGGCGGCATGCCGGAGGCGGAGGAGACGGCGGCGCGGTGACGAGGTAGGAGATGACGCGCGGGGCCCGCGCGTCGGACGGAAGCACCGGCGCGACACTACGGAAGCACAACTCCGGCGGTCGGAAGCACGATTTCCTGGGACGTCGGAAGCACGGATTTTCAACGGTGGAAGCACCGCGGATCAACGGTGGAAGCACCGGCGGTGAACTGTGGAAGCATAGGGTTTTCTGGACGCAAATTTTGGGGGAGATGGACGTTTATATAGGCACAAGGAGCTAGGGTTGTCCAAATGAGGTGAGGTTTTCAGCCACATGATCACAATTAGATGGCCTAGATGAAGGGAGTGGTTTGGGTTGGTTTGGTGGGCTGTTGGAGGGGTGTCTTGGGCCTCAAAGAGGGGGTACTTTCAGCCCACGAGAATAACTGTTGGAGCAGCAAACGAACTCCAAACGCGACAAGATTCGACAGGCGGGTTACACACACCAAAACAACATCGCACAACAAGTCTCACGCCAAACCGGAAACGTTACACGCCCAAACACCAAAGTAGGCCTCGGGGATGCCACGGACACGTGAGAGAGCTCCGGAACTCGAAACGGACAGCGGAAAGAAACGAGTGGGACCGGATGCAAACGACAACAGAAATGCAATGCGATGCACATGACTACATGATATGGAAGAATGCACACACGCAACACGACAAAACGACGAAAACCCGAAAAGACGAAGAACCCAAAATGGAATAGATGGAGCCAAAGATATTATATTGCCCAAAAGGGAAAGTATTACATCCGGGGCATTACATAATTGCTCCATTTTTAACCAAAAAAATCAGAAATGAGTTCAGGGACAATGAGAAGATGCCTTTGAAATTTTTTGAGGAGAAGGTTCGGCAAGAATAAAATCTCATACCAAGTAGGACCAAATTGGGTAGAGCTAGAAGAGAATCAATGAAGCAGATCAGAGGTGCCGATGATGACCAGTACAAACACTTGTGGGATTATGGAGAGGAGTTGAGGAACACAAACCCTGGCAGCAAGTTCTATCAATGCACAAAGGAGATATTTGATGAAAAGCTTAAGCAGACAAAAGAACACATCTCTACACTATATTGGTCATTGGATGCATGCAAGAGAGGCTGGCTATTGGGAGGTAGGCCCATCATTTTTATAGATGGATGTCACATTAAGACCAGGTACAAAGGAAATTTGCTGACAGCAGTGGGTATTGACCGTAATGATTGCATATACCCCCTAGCATTTTCGGTTATCAAAGTGGAGTCTACTAGCAGCTGGGAGTGGTTTCTGGCAAGTCTGAAAGATGATCTTAACATTGTTAACACCTCTCCATACACAGTCATGAGTGATAAGCAAAAGGTATGTGACATTCTGCTCATTCATCTAATTCATATAGTTATACCTAGAGGCCTCTTATACCTACTCTGAAGTGTTTAGACCATACATTTATGTGAGGGGCACTATTTATGTGATTTGCTGGGTCTCATAGCAGCAGTTTCAAAGGTTCGGCCGGATGCTGAACCCAGATTTTGTGCGAGACATATGTACTAGAATTTCCACAAGCTTCACAAGGGGGAACAATTGAAGAACATTCTATGGGCAATTGCAAGAGCAACAAACAATCCAACATATGCCAGAGCTATGGATAAGATGCTGGCAGATAGTGTGGGTACATATAAATGGGTGGAGAAATGGCCTCCAAGGTCATGGATTAAAGCCTTTTTTAATCCTTTTCCGAAGTGTGACATCCTACTGAATAACATGTCTGAAGTATTTAATAGGTAGGCATGTTATGTACTAATATGCTTCAACTTTAACATTGCAATATGGCTCTTTTATTTTGTCTTGTTGTATTGCTGCACTAACATGTATGTTTGTTCTTCTGACAGTTGGATTTTGCCAGAAAGGGAATTGCCAATTTTATCCATGGTGGAGAACATAAACAACAAGATAACAGCAAGGATATACAACAAGCAGAAGGAAGTGGCAGTCGATAGGAAATGGAGTGGTAGACAGTGCCCCAAGATTAAGAAAAAACTAGACAAATTTACTGATTGGGCTGCTCACTGCATGGTATTTGGAGCTAGTCAGAAGGTTTTCAAAGTGGTCTCAATGAACCATTCCTACATAGTGGATCTAAACATGGAAACTTGTGACTGTGGAAGATGGGACTTGTTTGGAATTCCATGCCACCATGCAATAGCATGTGCTAGTGAGGAGAGACTAGATCCTGCAAGTCTAGTGAACGAGTGCTATTATGTACAAACTTACAAGAAATCTTATGGGTACAACATAAAGCCAGTTAGAGATAGAGAACATTGGAGAAAGATGAATGGTGTTGATGTCTATCCACCAGTGTACACTAAGGTGATGGGCAGACCAAGGAGGAACAGAAAAAAAAGATCCAGAGGAGAAGATCATGAAAGATGGAGGGAAGAAACTGACAAAGCATGGTGTGACCATGCAGTGCTCTGTGTGTGGAAGAGCAGATCACAACAAGAAAGGGCACACCAAGTGGGAGGAGAACAACAGAGATGCACCTCAGCTTGTTCATACTGATGCAGAAGATGATGTTGAAGAGGAATATGATGATCCTTCTATCATTTCTGTAAGATGAAAAACATTAAACTAAATTTACTGGAATTTTTTTTGAATTTTACACACTGACATATAGAGTTGACAATTTCTTTGGCCTATTTTCAGAACATAATGCCACACACAGTGCACCCACACATGGACCCAACTCAAACACCAGGGTCAATGGTGTTTCTCATGCAGCAAATGGTAAGGCCTTTGTTATGTGCAAAACTATATTTTTCTTCAGAAGTTCAATTCTGCTTGTGAAACTATCTCTGAAAATTTGTTCATATTTAGGAGAGGAAAGCATATGTGCCAGCTATGGATCATGGACCTCTTCCAGAATCAACTTTTGTTGCAAATGCAAGACATAACATACCCCCTCCCAGGGTTACAACTGCTATGGCAGCAGGCAGGGTTAGAAGAAGAGGGGTGACAGAAGATATACCTGAAGATGTACCTGAAGCTAGCTACCAGGCAACTGAAAATGCAAGAGGGAGAAAAAGGAAAGCAACTGGAGTAGGCAGAGGAGCTGGGAGAGGGACTGGGAGTGCAAGAGGGAGAGGACTTGGAAGAGGCACTGGGAGAGGGACTAGGAGAGGAGCTGGGAGTGGGTCTGGGAGAGGTCACACTGGAGGAAGGACAGGACCAGGAGCTGGACTATGGAACATCATGTTTGCACTAGATGAACCCAGATCATATGTGCAAGCAGAGGAGGTCCCAGTGACACAAAATGCACCAATTGAGGAGTGGCATGATGATTTCCAGACCTTCTAGACCAAGCTGGATAGTAGACTAGTTCATCAATGAACTGGAAGAAATGCAATCAAGTTCATGTATGAACTTTTGTTCTCCGGAATGTTAGAACTAAATTTACATTCTACTTTAGTGTTATGCTACAATGCATATTTCCCTTTTGGTCAAGTTATGACTCTGTTATATGATTTTGAAGTTTAGCTGACCGTTAAATGAATGGTTTCTCTGAAACTGAATGTTTCTGTGATTTTACTTCAGTTAGCGCATGTCTGTCAGTTATGTAAGTTTTGACATATCTTCAGTTTTAACATTCAGCTTCACACTCTCTTTTGAACAACCAGCAGTGTCAAATGGAAGACTTAGTTAAATAAGAATTTGACATGAAGACACACTTCTTAATACCAATTCCAATAAATTCTCTTTAGAACTTTCAATACACATACATAAATCTGGATACATCTCTTCTTGTCAAACATTGCAAACATAATTGCAACTAACCCAAAGTACATGCACACAGCAAACATAATCATCCTATCTCTAGATCGTAGCTGATCTCTATGCATCCTTGCAGTCAGCTTCTTCTGCAGATGGTGCTTCTCCTTCTCTGTTTCTATCTCACCTTCTTTCTCCACCAGTTTCTTCTCAAGCATATCTTTCTTGTTAGCTAATTCAGCAATGACACTTCTTTCCCTCCCCTGCCATGGTTTGTCAATCCATCTGAGATAACCACAAGTTCTAGCATCCTGTTCAGTCACAAAGTACACAATTATCAACAACACAATGTTCTGCATGTCAATACTTGCAAGATAAAAATGACAGGGACTAATTAACCTCATAGTGACATGACAAGAATCTCCTTCTAGTGTCGACTCCTTCATTGCATACACGACGCACTGGCGCACTCATGTGCCCACACAAATCACCAGTACGTTCCGGCACACTGAAACTTGCATCGATAGAATGTTGCTGCTTGCAACCAGCCACATCCGACATCTCATCCTCCTGGGTTCACATCGAATTAATCCAACATTCAACACACTCCACATTTGGGAGGTGACAAAATATTTACCTGATTCTTGCCCCAGTAGACGACAGAGGTAATCTTCGCCCACGGCTCATCGTCCTCCTCCATCTTTGCCCCACCATCGACCATCCTTGGTACACCGGTGCCACCCATCTACAAACATGGCGGCGACTTGAGACATCAAGGAGAGAGGGCTCAGAGAGGAGAGGGGGATTACATGAGCTAACCAAAAGTCAGTGTATCGCCGTCGTTCAGCACCTTAGCTGCCGTGGTCAACACAGGATACCACCGCCACCATGCTTTGGAAATGGGGAACGAGGGTTAGGGATTTGGATGCCAGATTGGGATCGATAGGCAAAAAAGAAAGGGCATCACTATACAGCCAAGGTGGGGGCCTATTTGCGAAAAAATAGTAAATCTAAGGGTTTTTTAAAAAATCTCCGGCCACAAGCCCGCGCCGAGCCCTCTGGTCACTAACAGCAGGACTCGCGCCCAGCTGGATTGCTTAGTCAGCACTTAATCCATATCAAAACGAGAAAAGCACCGTATGTGCACGCCGGAGCCAAGTTTTTTCACCACTTCGATGTACACCACAACTTGTGGCACCAAAATGACCATCCACGCCAAGTTGTGATACCACTGGTGTAATTACCTCTCTTCGTCACATATTATGAGTTTTGCTTGGAGTGTCTTGTATGATATGAGCCTTTTCTTGTTTTTATTTTTAGTTTGTGTCATCTATCCTTGTTGAACACACTTATTTGAGAAATCCAATTTATGCTATGTTTGCTCTTTATGCTTCACTTAATTTTTTTGAGATCTGTGGGATTGCTCTAGTCCTATATATTTTTGAGCATGGTGTGCTTTAGTATTTTTGAAGAAATGCTCTCATGCTTCACTTAGATTTCTTTGAGACTGGTAAATTTTTAAAAATAAATTCTCTCATGCTTCACTTAGATTATTTTGAGAGAAAGAAAATGTTATGTTCATGTTCTTCACTTAGATTTGTTTGAGCCTATCAAAAGAAACACTTGAAACTGGTCCCAAAGTGATACATATTCAAGAGGGATATAATAAAAACTTTCATGAAGATCATTGGACAAAATAAACTTGATTACTTGTAATAGTTTTGAGATATGATGATAGTGATATGTGAGTCATGTTAATGAGTCATTATGTTTTAGTAAGAATATTGATATTAAGGTTTGTGATTCCCTATACAAGCACCATAGTCAATAGTTATGCAATGAAATTACATCCTACTTATGGTGCATTATTCGGTGTTAGTTATGCTCAATGCTCGCTTATCTGATTTTTTGTTTCTTGGTTAGTTGCTTCTCAGAGTATTTGCTAGCCTCCACCTGTACTAAGTAGAAATACTACTTGTGCATCGAGAATCTTTAAACCCAGTTTTGCCATATGAGTTGGATACGTCTCCAACATATCTATATTTTTTATTATTCCATGCATTAATATGCTATTTTGTATTATTTTGGGGACTAACCTATTAACCCAGAGCCCAGTGGCAATTTTTGTTTTTTCCTTGTTTTTGAGTTTTGCGGAAAAGGAATATCAAACGGAGTCCAAACGAACTTTCGGTGGGAACGACCCCTATGGGATCACTCGAATCCCTTCTACGATTGGCGGGCGCGAGGTTGTGCAAAGAGCGGGTCTAAGAGTCAGTACAAGGATCGTTTGCCCAGGTTCGGGCCGCGAGAATGCGTAATACCCTAGTCCTGCTTTGGTGTGTATTTGAGTGTTCTTGAGTTCTTGAACTAGCTACGGTGCATGTCTAGCTCCAAAAGATCCAAAGCTTTCTCCAGTATGCCTCGGGCCTCATTTTTTAGTCCAAAGGGGCTGCCACAGTGGCACACAGGAGGTGGAAAGGTGTACAGTGCACTGGCTTATGTCATGTCATTACGGGACAAGACGCATTAAATGTGCTACTTAGGTGTCTTCTTGCTTTATTGGGGACGAAAACAAGGCCCGTCCCGTCCGTGGCCGCTCCGTCTGGTTGCGACGCGCGTCCAGGCCAGCGGGACAGGCAGCTGAGATGGCGTGGTGGTAGGGCCTTCACGAAGATCCACATGCGATCACGCAGGTGCTTGACTAGCTGGACCAGGAACCACGTACCGCCACGTGGGTACCTTCCCTGGGCTAGTGGGTCGGCCGCCGAGCTGGGCTGACGATGGGGCGGCAAGGGCTTGCCGCAGTCCTGCGTCTGTTCCCGGGAAGGGTCTTTCCAGGGCCTCTGTGAGGGTCCCCCACAAGAGGCTTGTCGGGGCTTCTGCGAGCGTCCTCGGCAAGAGGCTTGCCGGGGCCTCGGGGTGTCTTCGGCGAGTGGCCTTGTCGGGGCCGCATGGGCATCCTCGGCAAGGAGCCTTGCGATTGCCTTGTCTTCTGGTTCTCATCTTGGGAGTCATAGACCTTTGTCTTCACAAAGATCTGCATGCCATCCCGTGGGCGCCTCCCGAGCCTTGGTTCAAACGTTGCTGATGATGTTGGAGCTCCTAGGCTCAAGGGTGGCTGCAACAGAGGTGTTTAGGTGAGTTGCCCGGCAAGGGTTCTTGCCGGGGGTGCAGAGGTCGCTCCGGGAAGAGGCTTGTCGGGGGAGAGCATGTCTTCTGGCTTGGCCTTCTTGTGCCACCGTCTCGGTGTTGCTTTGGTAACTTTGCGTCTCTAGCTTCCCTCCTCTGCTTTGTTATGTGTGGTCGCAGGCGTGGCTCTGACTGCCCGTGCACAAGTAAGGGGTATAAAAGAGCGCCCCTACTTTTGTACGCCGACACGAACTGAAAATTTACCGTGATTTTTTAAGGACCAGAAGAAGCCCACGGAGCATCGGAGATGGACCAGAAGCTTCACGAGGAAGGGGCAAGTGTGGAGGGCAACCCCCTTGGGCACGCCCCCTGTCCTGCCGCTCCCTCGTGGACCCCCTTGACTTGTTTCTAATGCCAAAAAATATTATAAATAGGGAAATCCCTGAAAAGAAACCTAGATCGTAAGTTCCTCCATCGCAAGCCTCTGTAGCCATGAAAAACCTCTCGGGACCCTTTTCATGTACTCTGTCGGAGAGGGAAATGATCACCGGAGGCTATCTTCATCATCCCGGTAGCCACCATGATGAGGAGGGAGTAGTCCACCCTCGGGGCTGTGGGTTTGTACCAGTAGCTATGTGTTTTATCTCCCTCTCTTATGTTCTTGATTTGGCACGATCTTTATGTACCACGAGCTTTGTTATTATAGTTGGATCTTATGTCGTTTGTCTCTCTACCTTGTGATGAATTGAATCTTTTCCTTTGAGGTTTTGTTATGTCGGATTGAATCTTTGGATGCGAGAGCACTTGATGTATGTCTTCCGATGGGATATCCGTGGTGACAATGAGATCAATGTTTTATAGATCCACTTGATGTATGTTTTGGTTATAAACTTGCGGATTCCCGTGGTGACATTGGGGTAATATATGCATAGGGGTTGGTACGTATTTTCATATTCTTTTCTCCGATAGAAATCTCGGGATGCTCTTGAAATTCTTTCTGTTGGATTGAATATTATGAATTTGAAATTGTGTGATGCATATCGTATAATTAGCCCACAAATACTTGTGGTGGCATTGGAGTATCTAGGTGACATTAGGGTTGATTGATGCGTCTCATGAGGTGTTATTCTAGTACACACTCTAGGGCTGTTTGTGACACTTACATGAATAGCCCAATAGATTGATCGGAAAGAATAACTTTGAGGTGGTTTCGTACCCTACAAGCAATTTCATCTTATGTTCTCCGCGATTGAAACTCTGGAGTGATTCTTTGTTGCATGTTGAGGGATTGTTATATGATCCAATTATGTTATCATTGTTGAGAGATTTTGCACCCGTGAAAGTATGGACCCCATGCCTTGTTTCCAAGCATTGGAATACTGTTTGTGCTCCGTTTTACTGCTTGCTAACTTATGTACTTATTTTTTCAGATTACAAAAACCAATATCTACTATCCATATTACACTTGTATCACCATCTCTTCGCTGAACTAGCACACCTATACAATTTACCATTATATTGGGTGTGTTCAGGACACAAGAGATTCTTTGTTATTTGGTTGCAGGGTTGTTTGAGAGAGACCATCTTCATCCTATGCCTCCCATGGATTGATAAACCTTAGGTCATCCACTTGAGGGAAAATTGCTACCATCCTACAAAACTCTGCGCTTGGAGGCCCAACACGAGTCTACAAGAAGAAGGTTACGTAGTAGACATCAGAGTCCACCATACCTACCTATATGCGGTATTTCCGTGCTGTTCTAAGGAAATTTCTATGTGCCATCTCTAAAATTCAAAATAAGCTTCTCTGTTGTGTGCCCGTACCACACATGAGGAGGTGAGGGGTGGCCGAAATTTTTCCATGCTAGATGTATTATTCTCAAGATGAGTGTTTATTCACTTGTCATTGCACGAGAGTGCAGTGGTGATAGGGATGCTCAGTCCCGAAATGAAAAAGAAATTAACTTTATATTGTCAAATAATAAATTCCTAGGAAAGGGTTGGTATGGAGGGCACCCGTGGATACGGTTAGCCATGGATTGTGAAAGAATGATGGGAAAAAGGAATAAACTTTATTTATTGTCTGGGAATCGCCTAGGATGTATCTAGCATGGAAAGTATTGGAAACTCTAAGACATTTTTGTTGATGGGAAAAGTATGCCTCTCAAAAAAAATCTCAATTTAATCTTTGAGCTCTGTTACGTCCATTTTGCATCATGTTTTCTTGCTGGTTTTTATAAGCATGTTAATTTTTGTGGAGTGCATAGAGATTGCAATTACATACCAAAAAGGGAAGATAGATTTTGCAAGAGGCATAAGTATTTAGAAACTAAATGGTTGCAAGAGAGGCTAGATTTTTGTGCTGAAAGATATAATTTTTCTCGCTGTCCTTGTGAACTATGCAATGAACATGGTCATTTAAATTTCCAATGCAAATTGCTTCATGATCGAATCGTGTCCAAAAATTGTGATGACTTGATTTCCCTTGCACATCATAATGAACTTCTTCTAGGATATGAAGAAATGAAATGTATAACTAAAGATGTTCCAGAATGTAACCTTAAGAGATTTCTTGATTTTGATCTAGAGGAAATTTATATGTATCGTGTAGTAAATTGCATTGAGAATCCTTATATTGCCAATTACTTAAAGACAAGATAGCAAATAGAAGATGAAGAGAATACTAATGAAGGGGAAGAGGTTTTCCAATATCCCCTATTTTTTCTTACGATGAATCAGGTAACGAGGAGGAGCTTTTTATTCAACAAATCTCATCAACAAGGAGCTCCAAAAAGGTGATTAAACCCACACATGATGTGGAGAAGAAAAAGAAAAGACGAAGAAGAAAAGGTAAAAAGGTATCCCTCCCCAATGGTGTTGCTCCTATTATTGTTTTGCCTCATGAGAGTGAATCAAAAATATAAATGGAAGATGATAGTGATTCTTTGTCTTATCGTGCAATGTCCGAAGAAACTATTGAGGATGATTTTGCTATGCCTATTACTCATTGTTATGATTATGATTGGGAAAGTAATAATACTTGTTATAATCTTTAGAATATTTTTGGCACCAACTTAGAAAATTGTGATGAGAATAATTGTTATACTATTGGTGTTATTCATACTATTAATGATGAGAGTGATTATGCTTACGATATGCAAAGCCACAAGCTTGGGGATGCTATGTTTGATGAGAATGACATGTTTGAGACTTTATTTGCTGCAATTAATTTGTGTCCCAATGTAGCGACCACGATCCGAATGGACCGAAGTCTCTGTATTTCAGTGTCATCCCTGGATCGGTAATGCTGACACACAAAGTACTCAAAGTATTTATAACACAGTGGCAATCCCACACTTATTACATCGAATGTCTCAAAAGAGAACTTATTACAAAAGTCTAAGGCTTAAGGCCATCTAACAAAATAACCGCGGAAGGCTTGGAAGATAACTGAGTCCATCAACTCCAACGGCATAACTGAGTGCATGACAAACGACCTAGAACGTCTTACTCCTCGTCTAAAAAGTCTGCAACATAACATGTTGCAGCCCGAAATGGGTTAGCACATGGAATATGCTGGCAAGATAACACAATAGATGCAAGTAACAGAATAAAGACTAACACTATATGCATATATTTAGCTGGTGGAGGCTCTAAGGTTAAAGTTTTTGCATAAAGCCAATTTTTCCCTACAAAAAGGAATAAATTTTATTTTTACTATCATCGTAGTTGAAACATCATTGAGAAGGTACCTCCAACTCAATCCCAATTAAAGTAATCATTAACCCAACAAATTAATATTAGAGTGATGAGATCAACCAATAATTCAAGTACCAGATACTCAAGATTGTCCATAACCGGGGACACGGCTAATCATGATCAGTTTGTACACTCTGCAGAGGTTTGTGAACTTTTCCCCACAAGACTCGATCTCCTCCGTTGGATTTCTCGCACTGCATCGTGTTTGAGAAACGGATGACCGAGACACAGTCTTTCGGAAGCATTCACTCTTTAACCCGGGTGGACCGGTACACCAACTTTCCCCTACATCTCCTAGTCCACCACTGAAAGAGCTCACACACCTTACTCATACTATGCCAGAGCCCATAATGGCATTGTGGCTACACACAGAAGTTTCTAGCATGAAATAATTTTATGATCCCTTTGAGCCTGGGTGGCATTCCATAGGAAAATCGCACGCAACCCCAGGATTTCCTAGGACAACACTAGATTCTCCAGGTGTCCTGCAACCAATCCACCCAGATGTGTATTCAAGTAGCCACCTTAAGTTGAACCATTAGTTAACAACTCACATATGTCATGGATTTCACTCAAACCCAAACCACGTCTACGAGCATAGCATGGCAACCTAAGCATAACGTAGAAGTAACTCCCAGGGGTTTCAAAATAATGCAGGTAATAGGTTCTACCTTAATCTACTTCCCAGACCCACAAGTTAAGAGATCCTAATCATGCATTGTGTGAGGGTTTGATCTAATGCATTAAAACTGTGTAATAAAGGGGTATGATCAAAGTGTTACTTGCCTTGCTGATGATTCGCAAAACCTAGAGACTCGTAGTAGCACGCTTCGCAGTCCGGGTATTCTATCGCAAGGAAACAATAACATACATAAGCAATCAAGAAAAGATGCACATCCAGAACTCCAAATAAGAAGATCTAACCAGAAAGTTCAACTTACGAACTTCGGTTTGCAAAAAGAATCAAATCAAACGGGGCAACAGAACTCAAACTGCGAAAGAATCAAGGTCCGTTTACTAGATTGTTCTAAGGTCAAATTTTACCGTAGAAAAACCTTGTTCAAGTTGGTTAAACGGAAAGTGGGCGTCGAGACGAAGATCTGGGATCTTGAATCACCTGATTCCGACTCTCGAGCGAAGAGAAAAATGAAAAACAAGATCAGGGCAGAAATCGTGATAGAAAATAATCGCGGATAACAACCCTGAAAAAGAAAACTGACGGACAGGCTAACGAATGAACGTTCGCTGTCTGTAACTAATGGACGAACCACGCTCGTTATAACAAACGTACGTACGAACGACCGCAAACTAACTAAACCAGAAAAAAACGAACCGATCTAACGGAAAAAACAGATCTAGGGTTTCAAAAAGAAAACCGCTCGGTTTTTTATAAAAAAAACGGCGGCGGCGAGACAGCGGGGCTACCTCGGCTCCGGCGGCGGCGGCGGCGGGCTGGCGCGGCGCGGGCTGGCGGCGGTGGTGGGGTGGCGTCGAGGGGGGGCTATTTAAAGGGGCAGGGGGCGGCTGCTTGGGGGAGGGGGCACCGAGGCCGTGCGGCGGCGGGACTTTGGCCGGTGTCCGGGTCGAACACGGCGGGGGCGAGGCGGTGGCTCAGCGGGCCGGCTGGGCCTTCCGCCAAGTTCGGTCCGGAGCCGAACTCTTTTTTTTAAGTATCCTCATGCCGGAAAATACAAAAATATAATACTAAACGAGCTCCAAAAATTCCGAAATAAATTTTCACCGTCCTCTAATAAACTATAGGACAAAGTCAACATTTTTCCCAGACATAAATGAAAGTTTGAAAATCGCGCATTTTTCCCTATGCAATAAAATCGCAAATAAAATTGAATAAAAACCAAAAGTGATTTTAATATTTTTCCTCCAATATTTCTTTTATTTTGGAGAAGTCATATCATCTTCACTCGTATATTTTATTAAGAGATATTTTTAGGAGGAGAAAATAATTAAAACCAATGTGATCCCCGTACCGGTAGTCGAGAAAACTCAAATACGAAATCGATAGAATTCCCAACTCTCTCCGTAGGTCCTTGAGTTGCTTAGAATTTTCGAGGATCGCCACACACAAAAATGCAATTAAATATGCAATGGAATATGATCTATGTATAACATTCCAAATTGAAAATTTGGGATGTTACAAACCTACCCCCTTAGAATGAATCTCGCCCTCGAGATTCGGCTTGGCTAGAGAATAGGTGTGGGTGGTCCTTGCATAGATCATCTTCTCGCTCCCAGGTGGCTTCTTCCTCGGTGTGATGACTCCACTGAACTTTGCAAAACTTGATAACCTTACTGCGAGTGATTCTGCTCGAAAACTCGAGGATTTTAACGGGTTTCTCCTCGTAAGTCAGATGGCTATCCAGCTGAATTGACTCCAGGGGTACTGTGTTTCTTAAAGGAATGTCGGCCATCTCTGCATGACACTTCTTAAGCTGAGAAATGTGAAACACATCGTGCACTCCTGACAATCCAACGGGTAACTCCAATTTATAGGCAACCTCTCCCATGCGTTCCAAAACACGGTAAGGTCCCACAAATCTCGGGGCTAACTTTCCCTTAACTCCGAAACGTTTAACTCCTCGCAGAGGCGATACTCTGAGGTACGCTCTTTCTCCAATTTCATAGACTACTTCCTTGCGCTTTGAGTCTGCATAACTCTTCTACCTGGACTGAGCTACCTTCAGTCTATCTCGAATCAGCTTAACCTTCTCTTCTGATTCTTTGATCAAGTCAGGTCCAAATAACTGACGGTCTCCAACTTCATCCCACATTAACGGCGTTCGACATCTCCTTCCGTACAATGCTTCGAACGGTGCCATCTTCAGACTGGCCTGGTAACTGTTGATGTACGAAAACTCCGCATAGGGAAAGTTGTCATCCCAACTAGATCCATAATCTAGCGCATAAGCTCTCAACATGTCTTCCAGAATATGATTGACTCTCTCGGTCTGTCCATCCGTCTGTGGATGAAAAGCTGTACTGAATTCCAGCCTCGTTCCCAAGGTCGGGTGGACCTGATGCCAAAACTTTGAGGTGAACTGTGTTCCTCTATCTGATACAATGGTCCTCGGAACTCCATGCAGACACACAATCCTGATCATGTATATCTTGGCCAACTTCCCACTGGTATACATGGTTTTCACGGGGATAAAGTGGGCTACTTTGGTCAAGCGATCCACTACTACCCAAATTGAGTCATATCCTGATTTGGTGCTCGGAAATCCGGTGATAAAGTCCAGGCCAAGCTTATCCCACTTCCATTCGGGTATCGGCATAGGCTGTAGCAATCTTGTTGGCTTGTGATGTTTCGCCTTTACTCTCTGGAATACATCACATACGGTTACACTCAGCAATATCCTTCTTCATTCCCATCCACCAGAAACGTTCCTTCAAATCCAAATACATCTTAGTGTTTCCAGGGTGTATCGAGTATGGCGAATCATATGCTTCCTACAGTATCAACTTCCTAATCTCCGGGGTGTTGGGCACATAGATTGGATCCTCAAACCACAAGGTGCCGTGTTCATCTTCACGAAATCCCTTGGCTTTACCTTCGCTCATCTTCTCCTTTATCTCAGAAATCTCTTTTTCATCCTTCTGGGCTTCTCGTATCTTTCCCAGCAATGTTGTCTGAACCTCCAATGTTGCAACAAATCCTCTAGGAACTATCTCCAAACGAAGCTCCCTGAGATCTTCTGCTAACTACGGTGGTGATTCCTCCTTTACTAGGGTATTTGCATAACTCTTTCGGCTCAAAGCGTCTGCAACCACATTGGCCTTTCCTGGGTGATAGTGCAGCTTCATGTCATAATCCGTTATAAGCTCCAACCATCTTCTCTGTCTGAGGTTCAGCTCCTTCTGAGTGAAAATATACTTCAAACTCTTGTGATCCGTGTACACATCACAACGATTTTCAATAAGGAAATGTCTCCAAGTTTTGAGCGCATGCACAACAGCTGCTAGCTCCAAATCATGCCTCGCATAATTTAACTCGTGCGGTCGCAATTGACGAGATGCATAAGAAACAACTCTTCCATCCTGCATGAGTACTCCGTGGCAATATATGAGAGTAGAAAATGGAGAGAAGTCAGAAATGGGTAGAGAAGAGTGACCTATGGTTTATCTTAGTGGTAGTGTCCTACAGTCAGCGTGTGCTCTGATACCATCTTGTAGCGACCACGATTCAAATACACCGAAGTCTCTGTGTTTCAGTGTCATCCCTGGATCGGTAATGCTGACACACATAGTACTCAAAGGATTTATAACAGAGTGGCGATCACACACTTATTACATCGAATGTCTCAAAAGAGAACTTATTACAAAAGTCTAAGGCTTAAGGCCATCTAACAAAATAACAACGGAAGGCTTGGAAGATAAATGAGTCCATCAACTCCAACGGCATAACTGAGTGCATGACAAACGACCTAGAACGTCTTACTCCTTGTCTGAAAAGTCTGCAACGTAACATGTTGCAGCCCGAAACGGGTCAGCATATGGAATATGCTGGCAAGATAACACAGTAGATGCAAGTAACAAAATAAAGACTAACACTATATGCATATATTTGGCTGGTGGAGGCTCTAAGGTTAAAGTTTTTGCATAAAGCCAATTTTTCCCTACAACAAAGGAATAAATTTAATTATTACTATCATGGTAGTTGAAACATCATTGAGAAGGTACCTCCAACTCAATCCCAATTAAAGTAATCATTAACCCAACAAATTAACTTTAGAGTGATGAGATCAACCAATAATTCAAGTACCAGATACTCAAGATTGTCCATAACCGGGGACACGGCTAATCATGATCAGTTTGTACACTCTGCAGAGGTTTGTGCACTTTTCCCCACAAGACTCGATCTCCTTCGTTGGATTTCTCGCAATGCATGGTGTTTGAGAAACGTATGACCGAGACACAGTCTTTTGGAAGCATCCACTCTTTACCCCGGGTGGACCGATACACCTACTTTCCCCTACATCTGCTAGTCCACCACTAAAAGAGCTCACACAACTTACTCATACTATTCCAGAGCCCATAATGGCATTGTGGCTGCACACGTTAGTTTCTAGCATGAAATAATTTTATGATCCCTTTGAGCCTGGGTGGCATTCCAGAGGAAAATCACACGGAACCCCGGGATTTCCTAGGACAACACTGGGTTCTCCAGGTGCCCTGCAACCAATCCACCCAGATGTGTATTCAAGTAGCCACCTTAAGTTGAACCATTAGTTAACAACTCACATCTGTCATGTATTTCACTCAAACCCAAACCACGTCTACGAGCATAGCATGGCAACCTAAGCATAATGTAGAAGTAACTCCCAAGGGTTTGAAAATAATGCAGGTAATATGTTCTACCTCAATATACTTCCCAGACCCACAAGTTAAGAGATCCTAATCATGCAATGTGTGAGGGTTTGATCTAATGCATAAAAACTGGGTAATAAAGGGGTATGATCAAAGTGTTACTTGCCTTGCTGATGATTCGCAAAACCTAGAGACTCGTAGTAGCACGCTTCGCATTCCGGGTATTCTATCGCAAGCAAACAATAGCATACATAAGCAATCAAGCAAAGATGCACATACAGAACTCCAAATAAGAAGATCTAACCGGAAAGTTCAACTTAAGAACTCCGGTTTACAAAAATAATGAAATCAAACGGGGCAACGGAACTCAAACTGCGAAAGAAACAAGGTCCGTTTACTAGATTGTTGTAAGGTCAAATTTTACTGTAGCAAAACCTTGTTCAAGTTAGTTAAACGTAAAGAGGACGTCAAGACGAAGATCTAGAATTTTGAATCACCTGATTCCAACTCTCGAGCGAAGAGAAAAACGAAAAACAAGATCAGGGCAGAAATCGTGATCGAAAATAATTGCGGATAACAACCCTGAAAAAGAAAACTAACGACAGGCTAACGAAGGAACGTTCGCTGTCTGTATCTGATGGACGAACCACGTTCGTTAAAACGAACGTACGGACGAATGACCGCAAACTAACGAAACAAAAAAAAACGAACCGATCTAATGAAAAAAAACGGATCTAGGGTTTCTAAACGAAAACCGTTCGGTTTTAAAAAAAACGACGGCGGTGAGACGACATCGGCTACCTCGGCTCCGGCGGCGGCGGGGCGGCGAGCTAGCGGCGTATGCGATGGTCTGGCGTGGCGCGGGCTGGCGACGGTGGTGGTGTGGCGTCGAGGGAGGGGGCTATTTAAAGGGGCAGGGGGCGGCTGCTTGGGGGAGGGGGCAGCGAGGCCGGGCGACGGCGGGACTCCGGCCGGTGTCCCGGTCAGACACGGCGCGGGCGAGGCAGTGGCTCAGCGGGCCGGCTGGGCCTTCGGCCCAGTTCGGTCCGAAGCCGAATTCTTTTTTTTAAGTATCCTGACACCAAAAACACAAAAATAGAATACTAAACGAGCTGCAAAAATTCCGAAATAAATTGTCACCGTCCTCTAATAAACTATAGGACAAAGTGAACATTTTTTCCGGACCTAAATGCAATTTTGAAAAACGGGCATTTTTCCCTATGCAATAAAATCGCAAATAAAATCGAATAAAAACCAAAAGTGATTTTAATAATATTTTTCCTCCAATATTTCTTTTATTTTGGAGAAGTCATATTATCTTCGCTCGTATATTTTATTAAGAGATATTTTTAGGAAGAGAAAATAATTAAAACCAACGTGATCCCCGTGCCGGTATTCGATAAAACTCAAATACGAAATCGGTAGAATTCCCAACTCTCTCCGTAGGTCCTTGAGTTGCTTAGAATTTCGAGGATCGCCACGCACAAAAATGCAATTAAATATGCAATGGAATATGATCTATGTATAACATTCCAAATTGAAAATTTGGGATGTTACACCCAAGCTTGGGGATGCTATGTTTAATGAAGATGATATTTTTAGCCCCCCCCCCCAAGTTTTGATGTGAAAATTTATTATGATGATAGCATACCTCCTATTTATGAAAGTAGGTTTGGAAGAGTGTCAACTTTAGATAATGATTATCCCTCTATTTTGGCGGGTGTCGAATCTTATTATAATGATAAAAGTGGATTTGGAGAGGTCATGACTTTATTGAGTAACGATTTCACTATTTCACTTATGATGATTAATGTGATGATACTTATGTTATAAAAACTAGTGATAATTATTATCATAATTTTGAATATCCTTTTACTGAACATTACTCTTTTAATGTGGAAACAATTAATAGTATTCAAGTTTCATATGATGCTCCCACTACTATTCATGAGAATAAATTTGCTTATGTGGAGAGTAATAAAATTTCTATGCTTATGGATCATGAAAAGAATGCTTTATGTGATGGTTATATTGTTGAATTCATTCATGATGCTAATGAAAATTATTATGAGAGAGGGACACATGCTTCTACCTATTGCAATAATATCATGATTCTTCTCTATGTGTTGAATGTTTTGAAGCTATGGTTGTTTTGCCTTCCTATGATACTTGATTTTTGCTCCCATAATTGTTTTCTCACAAAATTCCTAAGCATATGATGTGGGCTAGACTTAAATGTGATTGCCATTTGATTCAGGATGCTCTTTGGCATTTAATTCTTTACTTTTATGTGAGCATCATTGAAATCTTAATGCCTACCTAAGGGCGTTAAACAATAACGCTTGTTGGGAGGCAACCCAATTTTATTTTATTTTTCACTTCATTATCGCTGTTCTTGAATAAATATATCATCTAGCCTCTGGTTAGATGAGTTTTCATGTTTTTAAATTAGTGTTTGTGCCAAATAAGACCTTTGGGATGATCTGGAAGGTAGTAGATTGGCTTTCGCTGGAAAACATAAACTATTGCGTCCAGTATCAAAATTATTTCTATTTGCCGGAGCGTGAAACAATTCTGAAGTTTTTACATGTTTATTACCTACAAATTTCCCACATTGTCCTAATTTTTCAGAATTTTTAGAGATGCAGAAGTTTTACATCAATTCACATCTTTATAGACTGTTATGTTTTTGACAGATTATGTTTTCTTTGTGTTGTTTGCTTATTTTGATGCATCTATGGCTAGTATCGGGGGGTATGAACCATGGAAAAGTTGGAATATAGTAGATATTACACCAATATAAAATAATAATGAGTTCACAACAGTACCTACAAGGATTGAATTTGTTTTACTAATGGATCTCATGAGTTTTAGATCGGAAGTTCCACCGCTGCAAGCCTCTGTAGCCATGAAAACCTCTCGGTACCCTGTTCCGGCACCCTGCCGGAGGGGGAAATCATCACCAGAGGCCATCTTCATCATCCCGACAGCCGCCATTATGATGAGGGAGGAGTCCACCCTCGAGGTTGAGAGTTTGTACCCGTAGCTATGTGTTTTCTCTCTCTCTCTCTCTCTCTCTCTCTCTCTCTCTCTCTCTCTCTCTCTCTCTCTCTCTCTCGTGTTCTTGATTTGGCACATGGCACGATCATAATGTACCGCGAGCTTTGTTATTGTAGTTGGATCTTATGGTGTTCTTCCCTCTCTACCTTGTGATGAATTGAATCTTTTCCTATGAGGTTTTGTTATGTCGGATTGAATCTTTGGATGTGAGAGCACTTGATGTATGTATTGTGATGGGATATCCGTGGTGACAATGGGATGTTCTATTGATCCACTTGATGTATGTTTTTGTTATCAACTTGCGGATTCCTAAGGTGACATTGGGGTAAGCTATGCATAGGGGTTGGTACGCGTTTTCATATTCTTTTCTCTAATAGAAATCTTGGGATGCTCTTGAAGTTCTTTGTGTTGGATTGAATATTTTGAATATCAAATTGTGTGACGCACATCACATAATTAGCCCACAGATACTTGTGATGACATTGGAGTATCTAGGTGACATTAGGGTTGATTGATGCGTGTCACATGGTGTCATTCTAGTACAAACTCTAGGGTTGTTTGTGACACTTATAGGAATAGCCCAATAGATTGATCGGAAAGAATAACTTTGAGGTGGTTTCGTACCCTACAAGCAATTTCATCTTATGTTCTCCGTGAAAGGAACTTTGGAGTGATTCTTTGTTGCATGTTGAGGGATTGTTATATGATCCAATTATGTTATCATTGTTGAGAGATTTCGCACTCGTGAAATTATGGACCCTAGGCCTTGTTTCCAAGCATTGCAATACTGTTTGTGCTCCGTTTTACTACTTGCGACCTTGCTATTTTTATATTTAATATTACAAAAACCTATATCTACTATCCATATTACACTTGTATCACCATCTCTTTGCCGAACTAGTGCACCTACACAATTTACCATTGTACTGGGTGTGTTGGGGACACAAGAGACTCTTTGTTATTTGGTTGCAGGGTTGTTTGAGAGAGACTGTATTCATCCTATGCCTCCCACGGATTCATAAACCTTAGGTCATCCACTTGAGGGAAAATTGCTACCGTCCTACAAAACTCTGCGCTTGGAGGCCCAACACGAGTCTACAAGAAGAAGATTGCGTAGTAGACATCAGAGTCCACCATACCCACCTATATGCGGTATTTCCATGCCGTTCTAAGCAAATTTGTATGTGCCATCTCCAAAATCCAAAATAAACTTCTCTTTTGCGTGCATGAACCGCTCATGAGGAGGTGAGGGATGGCCGATATTTTTCCATGCTAGATGTGTTATTCTCAAGATGAGTGTTTATTCACTTGTCATTGCACGAGAGTGCAGCGGTAATTGGGATGCCCAATCCCGAAATGAAAAAGAAATTTACTTTAAGTTATCAAATAATAAATTCCTTAGAAAGTGCTGGTATGGAGGGCACTCATGGATACGGTTAGCCATGGATTGTGAAAGAATGCTGGGAAAAGGAATAAACTTTATTTTCTGTTTGGGAACCGCCTATGATGTATTTAGCATGGAAAGTATTGTAAACTCTTAGTCGTTTCCATTGACGGGAAACGTATGCCTCTCAAAAAAAATCTCTTAATTTAAGCTTTGAGCTCTGATATATCCATTTTGCATCATGTTTTCTTGATGTTATTTATAATCTTTTTATGCATAATAATGCTTTATGGAGTAATTCAAATGCCTTTTCTCTCATAATATGCAAGGTTTACACAAGGAGGGAGAATACCGACAGCTGGAATTCTGGACCAGAGAAAGCAATGTCAAGCCACCTATTCTGCACAACTCCAAACGAGCCAAAACTTCACGGAAATTTTTATGGATTATTTAAGAATTATTGGAGCAGATACCTACCAGAGGGGGCTCACCAGGTGGGCACAACCCACTTGGGCACGCTAGGGAGCCCTGGCGTGTCCTGGTGGGTTGTGCCCTCATCGTCGCACCTCCGGTGCCCATCTTCTGGTATATAAGTCATTTTGACCTAGAAAGAATAAAGAGAGGACTTTCGGGATGGAGCACTACCGTCTCGAGGCGGAACTATTGGGAAACGTTGCATGGAAAACAAAAAAAAATCTACGCACACGCAAAGATCTATCCATGGAGATACATAGCAACGAGGGGGAGAGTGTGTCTATGTACCCTCGTAGACCGTAAGTGGAAGCGTTTTACAACGCGCTTGATGTAGTCAAACTTCTTTGTGCTTCAACCGATCAAGTACCAAACGCACGGCACCTCCGAGTTCTGCACACGTTCAACTCGGTGGCATCCCTCGCCTTCTTGATCCCAGAAGACGTCAAGGTAGTAGATGAGTTCCGTCAGCACAACGGCGTGGTGACGGTGATGGTGAAGTGATATCCGCAGAGCTTCGCCTAAGCACTAAAAAAATATGACCGCGAAGGTAAACAGTGGACAGTGGCGCCGCACACGGCTAAGACAATGTTGTGTGTCCTTGTGAGGCGCCCCCTCCCCATATATATAGGTGGGAGGGGAGGGGAGGCAGCCAGGGCACATCCTAGGGTTGGCCACCGCCCCCTCGGGGCCTTGCCTTGGCCTGCGCCTCCCCTTTCCATGTATGCATGAAGGGGAAGGAAAGAGGGGGGGGTGAGGGAAGTAAGTGGGAATCCTAATCCACACTTTCCTTTCCCTTCCCCCTTTACTTCTCCTCCTTCTATGGCCCTATAGGTTCCACCATCCCCTTGTGGTCTCGTGTGTTCGTTCACAAGGCCCATATGGCCCATACATTGCCGGGGGTACCCGAAACACCTTCCGGTGAGCCCATAAGTATATGATACCCTCCGAAACACTTCCGGTGTCTGAATACCATCGCCCAATATATCAATATTTACATCTCGACCATTTTGAGACTCCTCGTCATGTCCGTGATCTCATCCGGGACTCCGAACAACATTCGGTCACCAAATCACATAACTCATATAATACTATATCGTCAACAAACGTTAGGCGTGCGGACCCTACGGGTTCGAGAACTACTTATACATGACCGAGACACCTCTCCGGTCAATAACCAATAGCGGAACCTAGATGCCCATATTGGCTACTACATATTCTATGGAGATCTTTATCGGTCGAACCATTATGAAAACATACACAATTCCCTTTGTCCGTCGGTATGTTACTTGCCCGAGATTCGATCATCGGTATCTCTATACTTAGTTCAATCCGTTACCAGCAAGTCTCTTTACTCATTTTTTAATACATCATCCCGTGACTAACACATTAGTCATTTTCTTGCAAGGCTTATTATGATGTGTATTACCGAGAGGGCCCAGAGATACCTCTCCGATACTCGAAGTGACAAATCCTAATCTCGATTCACGCCAACCCAACAAGACACCTTCGTAGATACCTGTAGAGAATCTTTATAATCACCCACTTATGTTGTGATATTTGATAGCACACAAGGTACTCCTCTGGAATCCAGGAGTTGCATGATCTCATAGTTATAGGAATATGTATTTGACATACATGAAAGCAGTAGCAACAAACTGTACAATCAAATGCTAAGCTAACAGATGGGTCTTGTTCATCACATCATTCTCACAATGATATGATTCCGTTATGAAATGACAACTCATGTCCATCGTTAGGAAACCTTAACCATCTTTGATTAACGAGCTAGTCTAGTAGAGGCTTACTAGGGACACGACATTTGTTTATGTTTTGAAACATGTATTTAGGTTTCCGATCAATACAATTATAGCATGAATAATAAACCTTTATCATGAATAAGGAAATATAAAATAATAACAACTTTATTATTGCCTCTAGGGCATATTTCCATTAGTCTCCCACTTGCACTAGAGTCAATAATCTAGTTCACATCGTCATGTGATTAACACCCAGAAGAGTTTACTAGAGTCAATAATCTAGTTCACATCTTTATGTGATTAACACTCTAAGGTATGATCATATTTTTCTTGTGAGAGAGGTTTTAGTCAACGGGTCTGCAACATCCAGAACCGTGTGTACTTTGCAAATTTCTATGTCTACAATGCTCTGCATGGAGCTACTCTAGCTAATTGCTCCTACGTTCAATACACATCCAGATTGATACTTAGAGTCATCTGGATTCGTGTTAAAGCTTGCATTGGCGTAACCCTTTATGACGAACTCTTTATCACCTCCATAACCGAGAAACATTTCTTTATTCCTCTCGGTATAATTTTGACCATTGTCCAGTGATCCACTCCTGGATAACTCTTGTACCTCCTTGCCAGACACATGGAAAGGCACACATTAGGTCTGGTACACAGCATAGCATACATGATAGAACCTATGGCTGAGGCATAGGGAATGACTTTCATTTTCTCTCTATGTTCTGCAATGGTCGCCCATTGAGTCTGACTCAATTTCGCACCTTGAAACACAGGCAAGAACCCTTTCCTTGAGTGATCCATTTTCAACTTCTTCAAAACTTTGTCAAGGTACGTGCTTTGTGAAAGTCCTATTAAGCGTATTGATCTATCTCTATAGATCTTGATGCCCAATATATAAGCAGCTTCACCGAGGTCTTTCATAGAAAATTCTTACTCAAATATCCTTTTATGCTATCCAGAAATTCTACATCATTTCCAATCAACAATATGTCATCCACATATAATAATAGAAATGCTATAGAGCTCCCACTCACTTTCTTGTAAATACAGGCTTCCCCGTAAGTCTGTATAAAACCATATGCTTGGATCACCTCATCAAAACGTATATTCCAACTCCGATATGCTTGCACCAGTCCATAGATGGATCACCGGAGCTTGCACACTCTGTTAGCACCTTTAGGATCTACATGACCTTCTAGTTGCATCATATACAAATCTTTCAAAAATCCATTAAGGAATGCAATTTTGACATCCATTAGCCAGATTTCATAAAATGCGGCAATTGCTAACATGATTCGGACAGACTTAAGCATTGCTACGATTGAGAAAGTCTCATCGTAGTCAACCCCTTGAACTTGTCAAAAAACCTTTTGCGACAAGTTGAGCTTTTGTAGATAGTAACATTACCATTAGCATTCGTCTTCCTCTTGAAGATCAATTTATTCTCTATGGCTAGCCGATCATCGAGCAAGTCCACCAAAGTCCACACTTTGTTCTCATACATGAATCCTATCTCAGATTTCATGGCATCAAGCTATTTTTCGGAATCTAGGCTCATCATAGCTTCTTCATAGTTCGAAGGTTCGCCGTTTTCTAACAACATGACTTCCAGGATAGGGTTACCGTACCACTCTGGTACGGTACATGTTCTGGTAGACCTTCGAGGTTCAGTAGTAACTTGATCCAAAGTTTCATGATCATCATCATTGGCTTCTTCTCTAGTTGGTGTAGGCATCGCGGGAATTGTTTTATCTGATGACCTACTTTCCAATTTGAGCGCAGGTACAATTACCTTACCAAGTACTACTTTCCTCCCACTTACTTTTCTCGAGAAAAACTCCTTCTCTAGAAAGGACCCATTCTTAGCAAAAATCTTGCCTTCGGATTTGTAGTAGATGGTGTACCCAATAGTTTATTTTGGGTGTCATATGAAGATGCACTTCTCCGATTTGTGTTCGAGCTTATCAGGCTGAAGCTTTTTCACATAAGCATCGCAACCCCAAACTTTAAGAAACCACAACTTTGCTTTCTTGCCAAACCATAGTTCATACGGTGTCATCTCAATGGATTTTGATGGTGTCCTATTTAACATGAATGCAGCTATCTCTAATGCATAACCCCAAAATTATAAAGGCAAATCAGTAAGAGACACATAGAACGCACCATATCCAAAAGAGTACAGTTACAACGTTCGGACACATCATTATGCTGTGGTGTTCCAGGTGGCGTGAGATGTGAAACTATTCCACATTGTTTCAAATGAAGACCAAACTAGTAAATCAAATATTCGCCTTCGCGATCGGAACGTAGAAACTTTATTTTCTTGTTATGACGATTCTCTACTTCACTCTGAAATTCTTTGAACTTTTCAAATGTTTTAGACTTTTGTTTCATTAAGTAGATAGACCCATATCTACTGAAATCATCTGTGAAGGTGAGAACATAACGATACCCCGCCGCGTGCTTCAACACTGTAGTGACCCAACCCAAATGGATCAAGTCTGTGTGCTTAATTGTCATCCCTGGATCTGTATGCTGACACACACAGTACTCGAGGATTTATAGTAGAGTTCAATCACATGTATAAAGTAATGTAAATACTATTACCTCAATCCATATAGCGGAAGTAACAACAAGGTTGTGAAGTCCCAACAACACCAACGGCAAACTTGAGTGTAGACATCGCAACCCTAACGTATCACTTACTCTTCGGATAATTCCTGCAACATGAGACGTTGCAGCCGTGTAGGTCAGTACGTTGAATGTACTGGCAAATTCACACCATAGAATAATGATGAACAATATCTATCTCTATATGCATATTGTAGCGACCACGATCCGAATGGACCAAAGTGTCTGTGTACTGTGTCATCCCTGGATCGGTAATGCTGACACACACAGTGCTTGAAGGATTTATAACAGAGTAGCAATCACACACTTATTACATCGAAGGTCTCAAAAGAGAACTTATTACAAAAGTCTATGGCATAAGGCCATCTAACAAAATAATAGCGGAAGACTTGGAAGATAAGTGAGTCCATCAACTCCAACTCAATCCCAATTAAAGTAGTCATCATTAACCCAACAAATTAATTTTAGAGTGATGAGATCAACCAATAATTCAAGTACCAGATACTCAAGATGTCCATAACCGGGGACACGGCTACTCATGAATAGTTTGTACACTCTGCAGAGGTTTGTGCACTTTTCCCCCACAAGACTCGATCACCTCCGTTGAATTTCTCGCACTGCATGGTATTTGAGAAACGGATGACCGAGACACAGTCTTTCAGCAGCATTTACTCTTTACCCCGGGTGGACCGATACACCTACTTTCCCCTACATCTGCTAGTCCACCATTGAAAGAGCTCACACAACTTACTCAGACTATGCCAGAGCCCATAATGGCATTGTGGCTACACACGGAAGTTTCTAGCATGAATAGTTTTATGATCCCTTTGAGCCTGGGTGGCATTCCATAGGATAATCACACGGTTCCTCCGGGATTTCCTAGGACAACACTGGACATTCTCCAGGTGCCCTGCAACCAATCCACCCAGATGTGCATTAAAGTAGCCACCTTAAGTTGAACCATTAATTAACAACTCACATCTGTCATGGATATTCTCAAACCCAATCCACGTCTATGAGCATAGCATGGCAACCTAAGCATAACGTAGAAGTAACTCCCAAGGGTTTGAAAATAATGCAGGTAATAGGTTCTACCTCAATCTACTTCCCAGACCCACAAGTTAAGAGATCCTACTCATGCAATGTGTGAGGGTTTGATCTAATGCATAAAAACTGGGTAATAAAGGTTATGATCAAAGTGTTACTGGCCTTGCTGATGATTCGCAAAACCTAGGGACTCGTAGTAGCACGTTTCGCACTCCGGAAATTCTACCGCAATCAAACAATAGCATACATAAGCAATCAAGCAAAGATGCACATGTAAAACTCCAAATAAGAATATCTAACCAGGAAGTTTAACTTAAGAACTCCGGTTTGCAAAAAGAATCAAATCAAACGGAGCAACGAAACTCAAACTGCGAAAGAAACAAGATTCGTTTACTAGTTTGATCTAAATTCAAATTTTAAAGTACCAAAACTTTGTTCAAGTTGGTTTAACGGAAGTGGGCTTCGAGACGAAGATCTGGGCGCTTGAATCGCCTGATTCCGACTTACGAGCGAAAAGAAATCCTAAAAAGAAGATCAGGGCAGAAATCACGATCGAAAATAACCGCGGAAAAACCGTGAAAAAGGAAAAACTGACGAACAGGCTAACGAACGAACGTTCGTTGTCTGTGACTAACCGGTGAACAGCGTTCGTTAGAACGAACGTACGGACGAACGTCCGCTATTTAACTAAATCGAGAAAAAAAAAACGAACGAACCGATCTAAAAAAACATATCTAGGGCTCTAAAAAAACCGATCGGTTTAGAAAAAACCCGACGGCGGCGGCTACCTCGTCGGCGGCTTGCTGCGGCGGCGTGGTGTGGCGGCGGCGGCGGCGTCGATAGCTCGGACTCCGGCGGGAGTCCAGCTCGGACCCCAGTTCGGTCCGAAACTTTTTTTTAAAACAGTCGTGACGCCGAAAGAAAAAGATAAAGAAATACTAAACAGGCTCGAAAAATTCCAAAATAAATTTTCACCGTCCTCTAATAATATTTAGGACAAAGTGAACATTTTTCCCAGACATAAATGCAATTTTGAAAAACGTGCATTTTTCCTATGCAAATAAAATCGCAAATAAATCCAAATAAAATACCAAAAGTGAATTTAATATTTTCTCTCCAATATTTCTTTATTTTGGAGAAGTCATATTATCTCCGCTCATATATTTTATGAAGAATATTTTTAGGAGATAAAAATAATTAAAACCAGAGTGATCCCCGTACCGGTATTTGAGAAACCTCAAATACGAAAACGGTAAAATCCCCAACTCTCTCCGTGGGTCCTTGAGTTGCTTAGAATTTTCGAGGATCGCAACACACAAATGCAATAAAACATTCTATGCAATATGATCTATGTATAACATTCCAAATTAAAAATTTGGGATGTTACAAACCTACCTCCCTTAGAATGAATCTCGCCCTCGAGATTCAGTTTGGCTAGAGAATAGGTGTGGGTGGTCCTTGCGTAGATCATCCTCTCGTTCCCACGTGGCTTCATCTTTGGTATGGTGACTCCACTGAACTTTGCAAAACTTGATAACCTTGCTGCGGGTAACTCTGCTCGCAACCTCGAGGATCTTGACAGGTTTCTCCTCGTAAGTGAGATCACTATCCAACTGAATTGCTTCCAGGGGCACTGTGTCTCTTAAGGGAATATCGGCCATCTCCGCATGGCACTTCTTAAGCTGGGAAACGTGAAATACATCGTAAACTCCTAACAATTCTTCGGGTAACTCCAACTTGTAGGCAACCTCTCCCATGCGTTCCAAAACACGGTACAGTTCCACAAATCTCGGGGCTAACTTTCCCTTAAGTCCGAACGTTTAACCACTCACAGAGGTGACACTCTTAGGTACGCTCTGTCTCCGATTTCATAAGCTACTTCTTTGCGCTTCGAGTCTGCATAACTCTTTTGCCTGGACTGAGCTACCTTCAGTCTATCTCGAATCAGCTTAACCTTCTCCTCTGACTCTTTGATCAGATCTAGTCCAAATAACTGTCGGTCTCCAACTTCATCCCACATTAACGACGTCCGGCATCTCCTCCTGTACAATGCTTTGAATGGTGCCATCTTCTGACTGGCCTGGTAACTGTTGTTGTACGAGAACTCCGCATAGGGAAAGTTATCATCCCAACTAGATCCATAATCTAGCGCACAAGCTCTCAACATGTCCTCTAGAATCTGATTGACTCTCTCGGTCTGTCGATCGGTCTGTGGGTGAAAGGCCGTACTGAACTCTAGCCTGGTACCCAAAGTTTGGTGCAACTGATGCCAAAATTTTGAAGTAAACTGTGTTCGTCTATCTGATACGATGGTCCTCGGAACTCCCTGCAGACATATGATCCTGGTCATGTATATGTTGGCCAACTTTGCACTGGTATAGGTGGTTTTCACGGGGATAAAGTGGCTACATTGGTCAAGCGATCCACTACTACCCAGATTGAGTCATATCCCAATCTGGTCCTGGGTAATCCGGTGATAAAGTCCATTCCAAGCTTATCCCACTTCCATTCGGGTATTGGCATAGGCTGTAGTAATCCTGCTGGCTTCTGATGTTCCGCCTTCACTCTCTGGCATACATCACATATTGCTACATACTCGGCAATATCCTTCTTCATTCCCGGCCACCAGAAATGTTCCTTCAAATCCGAATACATCTTAGTGTTTCCGGGGTGTATCGAGTATGGCGAATCATGTGCTTCCTATAATGTCAACTTCCTGATCTCGGCGTTGTTGGGCACATAGATTCGGTCCTCAAACCACAAGGTGCCGTGTTTGTCCTCACGAAAACCCTTGGCTTTTCCTTCACTCATCTTCCCCTTGATTTTGGCAATCTCTTTGTCATCCTTCTGTGCTTCTCCTATCTTTCCCAACAATGTTGACTGAACCTTCAATGTTGCAACAAAACCTCTAGGAACTATCCCCAAATGAAGCTCCCTGAGATCTTCTGCTAACTCCTTCGGCAATCCTCCCTTTACAGCATAACTCTTCCGGCTCAAAGCGTCTGCAACGACATTGGCCTTTCCGGGGTGATATTGCAACTTCAGGTCATAATCCTTTATGAGCTCCAACCATCTCCTCTGTCTGAAGTTCAACTCCTTCTGAGTGAAAATGTACTTCAAACTCTTGTGATCCGTGTACACATCACACTGATTTCCAATGAGGAAATGTCTCTAGGTTTTGAGCGCATGCACTACTGCTGCTAGCTCCAAATCATGCGTAGCATAATTCGACTCGTGCGGTCGAAGTTGACGAGATGCATAAGAAACATCTCTTTCGTCCTGCATCAGTACTCCTCCAAGTCCTAAGCATGAAGCGTCACAATACACTTAGAAATCCTTGCGTATATCTGGCAAGATCAGCACTGGGGCTGTCGTCAAACGTTTCTTCAACTCCTGGAAACTTTCTTCGCACTCTTCAGTCCAATAAAACTTGGTGTCCTTCTTCAACAATACCGTCATAGGCTTTGTAATCTTGGAGAAATTCTCTATAAATCTCTGGTAATACCCCGCGAGTCCAAGAAAACTACGGATTTCTCCAACTAAGGTGGGTGCCAACCACTCAGTTACTGCCTGGACCTTGTCAGGATCCACTGCTATACCTTCTCCTGATATAACATGTCCTACACCAAGATGAGCCGTTCCTGTTCTCCAGAACTAAACGCAAATGCTCCTCGTGTTCCTCTTCGTTCTTCGAGTACACCAAGATATCATCAATGAATACCACGACAAACTTATCCAGGAACTCCATGAAGACCTTATTCATCATACTCATGAAATTGGCAGGGGTGTTAGTCAATCCAAATGACATAACCGTATACTCATATAGCCAATACGTCGTGGTGAAGGCTGTCTTAGGTATATCCTTCTCTCGGATCTTCAACTGGTGGTATCCTGATCACAGATCGATCTTGGAGAATACTTTAGCTCCTTGAAGTTGGTCAAACAAATCATTGATCATCAGTAGCGGGTACTTATTCTTAACCGTCACTTCATTCAGTGCCCGATAATCAACGACCATCCTTAAAGATCCATCCTTCTTCTCGACCAAGAGCACTGGGGCTCCCCATGGTGATGAACTTCGTCGAATAAATCCTTTCTCCATTAATTCCTTAATCAGCTTCTTGATCTCCTCCAGATCATTTGCTAGCATCTGGTATGGTCTCTTTGATATTGGTCTGGTGCCAGGCAATAGCTCTATCAAAAACTCAATATCCCTATCCGGCGGCATGCCTGGTAGCTCCTCTGGAAATACATCCGGGTAATCCCTTACTATGGGCAGCTCCTCCTGAACAACTCCCGAGAGAGAATGTACGTGTGTCCTCCTAGACGAATGCTTAGATACATACTTGATCCTTTTTCCCTCCGGGGTGGTAAGTAAAATATACTTTCTAGCACAATGGATGTTCCCTCCTTACATCGATAGCCAATCCATACCTAGTATCACATCCAATCCTTGTGACTCCAAAACTATCAGGTCTAAGGGGAAAACATGGCGTCCAATGATCAATGGTACTTGAAAACATCCTTGATGTGCCATATACTCTGCTCCTGGGGAACTTACTAACATGGGGGTCTTAAAGACTTGGGTGGGAAACTTATATCTGTTCACGAATACCCTTGAAATGTATGAATGCAATGCACCAGTATCGAAAAGAACTACTGCGGTAAATGACTTAACCAAAAACTTACCGACAACTGCATCAGGTTGCTCTTCAACCTCCTCCACGGTCACGTGGTTCACTTGTCCCTTGTTGAAAGGGTTGGGCTTCTTCCCAGCGCTTCCATTGCTGTTCCCATTCTTCACTTCAGGGCACTCTCCGACATAGTGTCCATTCTTCCCGCACTTAAAACATGTAATGTGGCTTAAATCCCTCTTGGCGGGTGTGGATGGGGTAGAGCGGTTCTGATTATTGCTTGCTCCATTCCCAGTCCCATTCTTGGAGCCATTATGGTTGTGAGAACTCCCTCCATTATGGGTGTGGCTTCCATGGTTATGGGTGTATCCTCCAGAGTTCGGGGTGAAACGAGGCTTCTGCTGGGCTCCAGAATTATTCCTTCCTTGTCCATACTTCCTCTTGCAGCTCTCTATCTGCTGCGGCTTCCCTTCAATCATAAGAGCTTTATCCACCAACTCCTGGTAGTTGTTGAAGGTTGCCACCATCAACTGTATGCTCATCTCATCATTCAGCCCTTCCATAAACTTCGCTTGCTTTGCGGCGTCTGTGGCCACATCATCCGGGGCATAACGAGATAGAGTACTAAATTCATCTACGTACTGAGTCACCGTACGATTTCCTTGGCACAAGTTGCGAAACTCACGCTTCTTCATGCTCATGGCTCCAGTTGAGACATGGGCAGTGCGAAAAGCTTGCTGAAACTGATCCCAAGTGACATTGGCTACAGGGAAAGTGGCTGTGTAGTTCTCCCACCATCCTGCTGCTGGTCCAGTCAGTTGATGTGTGGTAAAATGCACCTTCTCAACATTCGTGCAATTGGCTATGGTCAAATCCCTTCCAATCTTGCGCAGCCAGTCATCAACAACTATTGGTTCAATGCTACTAGAAAACACCGGTGGTTGCAACCTTAGAAAATGTGTCAGGTTGTCCACGGGTGGTGGTGGTGGAGGGTTGTTGTTGTTCTGATTGTTCTAATTGTTCTGGACAAGAAGTTGCATCAAAGTGTTCTGCTGCTGGATCAACTGAGTGAGCTCAGGGGGAAACTGAAATCCGGGCTCACGTCTCGGAGGCATGTGATGGGTGTAGAGGGAAGAGATTAGAATAGAAATGAGGTCTAAGGGGAAATTCACTACACATATGCACATGAGACCAACACAATCATATCACACGAATCAATCTCAAGCAAGGTCATCCAAAAGATCCTAACTAACGTTACAAAAATGCTCTAAATTCTACTTTATGGGGGAACACTACTAGTCATAGGGTGTTCATCTAGAAATTTTGATCGGCGGAAGATTCCATGATATCTGCTCCAACTTCATCTTCATAGTCATCATCACTATCCTCGGGGTCTGAGTCGGTGTCGTCGATGATGATGTAGTCCTCAGAACGAATCTTCTTGGGTTCTTCTTTTTCTTCTTCTCCTCCTGGTGCTGGGTCTCCCAGGAATACTCCTAGATTCCTTGTCCGGTCATCATTCTTCTCCACAAGTATTGCCATCTCCTCCTTGTATCCGTCCTGTGTAGACTTGAGTTCCTCTTCTAGCTCCAAGTTCCTGGTTAGTGCCTTCTTCAACTCTATCATTCCTGCACACATCTGGTGCTCCAGTCGACGAATGTGTTGGTTTAACTCCTGGATGAACGCTGCAATGGATCTGTCCTTCCGGGTACTGATTATGTCCCATTGCTCATCTCAGCATCCACATATCTTGTAGATAGTGTCCTTCAGCTCCTGCTTGTATACTTCTCCAATACACCCCATGGTAATGTGGGCTGCCATACTCTTGCCTAGGCTCCAAGTTGGTGCATCAAAGGAAAACTCTATGGGCTCAGTGGAAGGTGTGAATGTCCTCCCGGGAATTTGAACTTGAATGTTCCATCGCTCCTCTTCTGGCAGAGTGGCGGTGTAGGTCCCGGTGAAGCTTGGTATTCCGATGTTCAGATACATAGTGACTTCCTTCAAGTGTCGTACAAAAGGTGTGTCTCCATCCAGTTGAGTGAACTTGTTCCTCTGGTCCTGTGACACCCCAAGACCGATGCTCCAGAAGACTTCCAGCTGCTCCAGGTTTTGCCGTGTGTTTCTTTTGCTTGCTTTATTATTTTTTGCATTGCATCATGTCATCATGCCATCATGTCATAAATATTTGCAACTCAACTAAATAAATCGTATGGATCTTCAGTCCATTTAAATCGAGTGATTTCACATGATGATTTCTCTTTATAACATATGCTCTTAATATATTATGGAGCTATTATAAAAATATTCCATTCTTTGGATTCACCTTTAATGCACTTGCAATTAATTCTCATACCTTTGTTATCTCACTTCTTGACCCCAAACTTTGTCCATAAATTCTTTCGTCTTTTCCTCGAGCTCCACCAAAATTCTCAACATTTATGGGCACTTCGAAATCCTAGTCTTTGTACAAACCTTTTGAATTAAATTCAAAGGAATTTTAATTTAATTTTTCAATCATGATCACTTTTATTTTCTTGGGTCACCCTCATTTTTGCGAGTCCAAGAAAATTGCCCTCATGCCCAAACTCTACTCCTAACCCCCTCTTTCTTTTCTTTTAATTCTCTATTTTTTCTTTCCACTCTTAATATTAGAGAGAGAAACCCAGCCAGGCCCACCAGTTCCTAGGCCGGCTCAACTTCTTCCTAAGGCCCAGCCGGGGCCTATCTAACCCTAGTCGCAGGGGAGAGCTCTGCTCGATCCCCACGTCCCTCGTCTCCACGTCTAGCGCCGCCAGCCTCGATCCCCTCCGACCTCTCGCTCGATCTCGCTCCGCTCCCTTGATCTCCTGCCACCTCCTGCAACACCACCCTGCCTCCCCTTCTCCTGCTCCTCGATGCCGGCCCCATCGCTGTCGTGCCCGTCCCCCTGCTGGCGATGCTCTGCTCCGGCCCCCAACCCCGTGCATCTATGCCGCCGCGCCGTCTCCAGCATCGCCGCCACCGTGGTCTGGTGCTTCGCGCGCCTCCAGTGCCAGATCCCATGCTCTGCCCTCACCGAAGAAGCAGGACCAAGCTGGAGCCCCGTCGGCCACCCCTCCAGCCGCGGGCCAGCGCTGCCGCCGCGCTGTCCTGGCGACCGCTGCTGCCGACATCGCCTTGTCCGCGCACCACCCCGAGCCCCATGCTGCTGCTACTCCTCCGGTGAGCTCGCCTCCCATGGCGCCCTCATCAGCGTCGTGGGATCTCCCGTTGCTAGCTCCTTTGCCCAGCCGCGCATGAGCTTCCTCGCGAGCTCCTGCTCCCTTCGTCCAAGGCCTTCGTCGGCTTGCCTAGACTCTAGCAGCTCCCTTGTCTCGTTGGGCTGCTGCGCCGCCAGTATGTGTGCTCCGCTGCCATCTGCTGCAACTTCCATGGGACGCCAAGTCCCCTGGCCAATGACCCGAGACTCGTTGGTTTCAAGACCGCAAGGCCACCGCATCCGAACGACCAAACTGGGAAGAACCGGAACGCCAAGACCTCCGAGATCGATTTCATGGACGACAAGTACGACGATGATGCGCCAAGTACCTCAATGCCCGATATATGCGAGTATGACTACACGGATTGACCAAGTCCCACGATGTCGGTGTCCCTCCAAGTTTGATGTTGGAACATGTACGCCCCGTGTACGACTACCTTCACAAGAACGAGACCGGCAAGTCCGAAGACCCCGAGTACCACGAAATCCATCGACCGTCAAGTACCACTACGCCCGACGATGTGACAAGTACCCCTACCGACGACCTGAACATCTATGGAAACTTGAACGGCTATGAAACGTGTACCACTACCACCGCGAGTACCACTACTACCGTCACGTGAACACCTACTTCCCTCGACGACCCTTGAACGACTACTTCCACTCCGAACTCGTTTCGCCCCGAAACCCACGCTTCAAAGGTATAACCCCGAGACGATGACCCCGTGAACGAATGCTATGTGATGTATGAGATGAATCGCGTTTTTGCACCGTGTTCGTTGTGCCCCTCTTTTGCCGTCACGTGGGAACCGGGTAAACGGGAGCACCCCACCGTCTTTGCATGACACGCTTACGCTCCCGTCGTCCTTCTTTTGCACCGGTCTCTCAACGAGCTACTGGAACTGGAATGTTGTCGTGACATAGTTTTCGGTTATCGCCGACGTGGCCCCTTTTCTTTCCACCATGGTGACAAATGCTCCATATCTTATAACATGCCAAGTTTTCATAAAAATTACATAAAACTGCATTTTTCATCCGCATCATGATAACAACCTTTAAATGCTTAAAAATTGTTGTGTGCTCTAATAATTGCTAAATATGACATGGGTTTTTTCGGAATTGTTGTTGTTATTTCAGGCCTCATTTAAAATGCCTAAATAGATAGTTTACTCATGCTTCACCTCTTGCCATGTTTATAAAAACATTTAAACTTGTTGGGTTCATAATGAGATCGAACTAAATAATCTAATGTGGTGTTTTATTAATATGGAACTTGTTTCATATTGAGCTCCACTTAATTTGTAGTGTTGTTTGAGAACTTTGCCATGCCATGCATATTTAAGCCGGACATGCATAATACTTGGTTGTGCATCATATGCCATGTTTATGCTTGTGTGTTTACCATGTTGTTTGCTTCTTTCCGGTATGCTTCTCTCGTTAGCTTCGGTTTCGTTCCGGAGTTGTGAGGAGTTGTTTGACTACTTCATGGACTCGTTCTCCTTCCTTGCGGGATCCCAGGCAAGATGACCGTTCCCCGATATCACCTCTATCTTTGCTTTGCTAGTTGTCTCGCTCTATAGCTATGCCTCGATGCCTATTTCTGTCTTGTCAGCCTCCTATTGTTGCCATGAAACACTCTAACCGTCTTCCTAGAAAACCGTTGATTGGCTAAGTACGCTTTTGCTCAGCCCCTCTTATAGCATTGTTAGTTGCAGGTGAAGTTTAAAGATTGCTCCAAGCTTTGGACTTGTTTATTGGGATAACACAATATATATCTTAATTAAGTTAATGCACATATATATTGGCAATGGGTGGAAGGCTTGGCCTTCTGCTTGGTGTTTTGTTCCACTTATGCCACCTTAGGACCCGATAAACCGGTGTTATGTTCCTTGATTTTGCATTCCTAACACGGTTGGGGTTTATGGGCCCCCCTTGATAATTCGCACTGCTTAAAGCTTTTCCAGCAAGGCCCAACTTTCATTTTACCATTTGCCTAACTACTAAAAAACTTGCATAGGGAGTAATTAACCCGAGGACTTAATTTTACAACCCGGGCCAGTGCTCCTCATGAGTGTTGGTCCAAACTGGGGGTTCTGCGGGGCCGCCTTGGGGAAACCCGAGGTATCTGGTATTACTTGTAGAATCACCCATCCGGTCGTGGCCTGAGACGAGATACGCCCGGCTACTATCAGGGTGTCGGCACGCTAGGAGGTCTTGCTGGATTAGTTTTACCTTTGTTGAAATATCTTGAGAACGGGATTTCGAGAATACTCGAGTCTTCCCAATTTGGAGTTGCAACTCCGCAGATCGTGAGCTTGTGATGGGCTAAATTGGGACACCCCTGTAGGGTTTTGAACTTTCGAAAGCCGTGCCTACGGTTATCTGGCAGATGGGAATTTGATAATATCCGGTTGTAGATAACTTGACACCATATCCTTAAGAATACACTACCTGTGTGAGTAACCATGATGGTCTCTTTCCGAAGGGCTTCGGGAAGTGAACACGGTGGGGTTATGTATGAACGTGAGTAGCTAGGATCACTTCTTGAACAACTTGGAGACTGTTGGCACATATCCTCATCTCGCTTTGAATCCGTAAGCTAGTTGCTTAGTGCTTGCTGCAGCCACTTTATTACATCTCCACACCTAAAGGCTTTGTTAGTTTTGATACCTGGGAATGGGATTGTTGAGTCCTTGTGACTCATAGATTACAACACACACCAGATGCAGGTACCGCCGAGTACAATGCAGGAGATGGATCAGGACTTCACTGGGAGTTCGATGAAGAGCGTGGTCGTTACTATGTTTCGTATCCCGACGATCATTAGTGGTTCCTACTAGGGGTGATCCAGACTTGTGTGGTGGTATCTTTTCTCGTTTGGATTTCGTCCGTAGTTGGACCCTGTGTTATTTGGATGAATGTATGTTATTGTAATCATTGTGTGACGTGGCAAGTGTAAACCAACTAATTTACTCTTTCATCCCTGTATTTTAAATGAGTTGTGCAAAGATACTACGCTTGCGATCATTCCAGAATGCGCTTATGTCTCTAAGTCGTGCCTCGACACGTAGGAGATATAGTCGCATCCTGGGCATTACAGGTCCAGCATCCTAAAGAGTAGAAAATGGAGAGGAGTCAGAAATGAGTAGAGAAGAGTGACCAGAGTTTATCCTAGTGGTCATGTCCTACATTCAGCGTGTGCTATGATACCATCTTGTAGCGACCACGATCCGAATGGACCGAAGTCTCTGTGTTCTGTGTCATCCCTGGATCGGTAATGCTGACACACACAGTACTTGAAGGATTTATAATAGAGTAGAAATCACACACTTATTACATCGAAGGTCTCAAAAGAGAACTTATTACAAAAGTATATGGCATAAGGCCATCTAACAAAATAACAGCGGAAGACTTGGAAGATAAGTGAGTCCATCAACTCCAACGGCATAGATGAGTGCATGACAAACGACCTAGCGCAGCTTACTCTTCTTCTGAAAAGTCTGCAACGTAACATGTTGCAGCCCGAAACGGGTCAGCACATGGAATATGCTGGCAAGATAACGCAGTAGAGCAAGTAACAGAATTAAAGGCTAACACTATATGCATATTTGGCTGGTGGAGGCTCTAAGGTTAAAGTTTTTGCGTACAGCCAATTTTTCCCTACAACAAAGGAATAAATTTTATTTTAACTATCATGGTAGTTGGAACATCATTGAGAAGTTACCTCCAACTCAATCCCAATTAATGTAGTCATCATTAACCCAACAAATTAATTTTAGAGTGATGAGATCAACCAATAATTCAAGTACCAGATACTCAAGGTTTCCATAACCGGGGACACGGCTACTCATGAATAGTTTGTACACTCTGCAGAGGTTTGTGCACTTTTCCCCACAAGACTCGATCTCCTCCGTTGAATTTCTCGGACTACATGGTGTTTGAGAAATGGATGACCGAGAGACAGTCTTTTAGAAGCATTTACTCTTTACCTCGGGTGGACCGGTACACCTACTTTCCCCTACATCTGCTACTCCACCACTGAAAGAGCTCACACAACTTACTCATACTATGCCAGAGCCCATAATGGAATTGTGGCTGCACACGGAAGTTTCTAGCATGAATAGTTTTATGATCCCTTTGAGCCTGGGTGGCATTTCATAGGATAATCACATGGTTCCTCCGGGATTTCCTAGGACAACACTAGATTCTCCAAGTGCCCTGCAACTAATCCACCCAGATATGTATTAAAGTAGCCACCTTAAGTTGAACCATTAATTAACAACTCACATCTGTCATGGACACTCTCAAACCCAATCCACGTCTACGAGCATAGCATGGCAACCTAAGCATAACGTAGAAGTAACTCCCAAGGGTTTGAAAATAATGCAGGTAATAGGTTCTACCTCAATCTACTTCCCAGACCCACAAGTTAAGAGATCCTACTCATGCAGTGTGTGAGGGTTTGATCTAATGCATAAAAACTGGGTAATAAAGGTTATGATCAAAGTGCTACTTGCCTTGCGGATGATTCGCAAAACCTAGGGACTCGCAGTAGCACGCTTCACACTACGGGAATTCTATCGCAATCAAACAATAGCATACATAAAGAATCAAGCAAAGATGCATAGGTAAAACTCCAAATAAGAATATCTAACCGGAAAGTTTAACTTAAGAACCCCGGTTTGCAAAAAGAATTTAATCAAACGGAGCACCGAAACTCAAACTGCGGAAGAAACAAGATCCGTTTACTAGTTTGATCTAAAGTCAAATTTTACAGTACCAAAACTTTGTTCAAGTTGGTTAAACGGAAAGAGGGCTTCGAGACGAAGATCTGGGCGCTTGAATTGCCTGATTCCGACTTACGAGCGAAAAGAAAAACTAAAAGGAAGATCAGGGCAGAAATCGCGATCGAAAATAACCGTGGAAAAACCCTGAAAAAGGAAAAACTGACGAACAGGCTAACGAACGTACGCTCGTTGTCTATGACTAATGTGCGAACAACATTCGTTTAAACGAACATATGGACGAACGTCCGCTGTTTAACTAAACCGAGAAAAAAACTGAACGGACCGATCTAAAAAAAAGATCTAGGGTTTTAAAAAGCTGATCGGTTTAAAAAAAACCACGGGGGCGAGTTCGACGGCGGCGGATACCTCGTCGGCGGCGGCTCCGGCAACGGCGGCGCTGGGCGGTGAGCGCGGTGGGGTGTCGGCGGCGTGGTGTGGCGGCGGCGGCG
>LR738713.1:136119608-136157789 GCA_902687465.1 Secale cereale
GGGCTGGCCGCTGCACCGACATGCCCCCCTAGCACCGTCCACCGCCACGCCCCACACCGACAAGCCCTCCGATACGCCCCCGCCCCACCATGACCGACCATGGAAAGTGCACCACCGGATCCATTCTCCTCCGGGACAGATCCGCCTCAGCCCCAACCAGATCCGCCTTGCCCGTGGTGGACACAGCAGGCCACGTTGCTCGGGATCGACTTCCTCCATGCCCCGTGTGCTCCCTCGCCGCGGGGAGCACCTCCGCCTACCTACACGGACGGAAGCAGCTGCGATGGCTACTACGAGAAGGCCGGCCGCTGCGGCGGATACTAGCAACCACGAAGATGAATCGGAGCAGCCCCGCCTCCCCGGCGTTGAGATCCGAGAGGCCCCGACCTCAACGTGTCGACCCCGCCATGAATCAGGTGAGATAGACCATCACCTGTTCTCCGGCGCATGTCTTCACCAACCACCAGCACACCTGGCCATGGATCTCGTTGATGGTGATTGAAGCAGTCCATAACTCCCCTGCTGCCTCAAGCCAGGGCGCCGCCACCCACTCCCCCTCCTGACGTCCATCTTCTTCCCCATCTCAGGCCCCTCCCCTGCCCACCTTCTTCCGCAGTGGTGACCCACTTCTTCCCCGTTGCAGGTCCTTCCCTCCCCTACCTACCTTCTTCCACGGCACCGCGGGTTCTTCCCGAAAATCGCAGCACCACCGAAGCCCGTCACGCATCTGATCCACTCGTCATCGTCGCACACGCAGTCCGCCCCCCGATGGCGTGCAGTTCAGCACTCGAGTTGGTGCAGCCCGCTGGCTGCACCTACGCATGACGACCGCAAAGTCCCCAGGATGAAGACTTGCAGCTCATTTCGGCTCATCATGCAGCTCGTCGTGGCTAAGGTTGCCGCTAGGCATGCCGCGACCTACAATATGTTTTCGTGAGCGTAAAGTTTGTCACTGGGTGGGTGCAGGAGACTGCCGGCCAGCCAAGCTTGCCGTTCTTTTGTCTTTTTTTCTTCACTTTTGGATGATTGTGTCTCGGTTTGCACCGCCCATGGTGCAGTTTGGCAGAACTTTCGGCATCATTTGTAGTCTCCTGTGACTACGTGTTCAATTAAACAGCAAAAAACAACATTCTGTTGGCAAGCCCGTGCAGTTTGGTGTATTTTTACTGTACATTTTGCTTTGTTTTTCTTGTGTCGTGCAGTTGTCTTCTGGGTCTGGTACAATGCTATGCTGGAAAGATATGGGCGACGAGGCATGCAGTTCCCTAGCGTGAACATGTTATTCGTGGATGTGGATTTTGTTTTTGCAGTTCGTTGTTCCTATTTGAGTAGTCCACAAGCATGTTTTATGTGATGTGGGATGTACGGTTTTATGCAATTGTAATTGTGAAGTCCGCTACACCTTGTCTCATGGGGTTAACTTTAATTTGTGACGTGGTTCACTTCCCTCAATTGTAAATTACACTCGTCTCATGTAGTCCTCGGATGTGGTTCACTTTTGAGAGTGATGAGGTTCACTTCCACACAACATCGAAGTGCGAAAGAATTAGCAAAACAACAAAAAAAGTAATGCGGTTCACTTTGATATATGTCGCGGTTCACTTCCCTCGTCTTTGCGATCCACTCTCGGTCATAAAAAATGTTGAAAAAAAGACGTCAAAAACTCGATAGAGAAAAAATTGTGTTCGATAAAAAATGATGCAGTACACTTGACTGTCCGATGCACTGCGGTTTTTCGTCCGATGCAGTGTTGTTTGTAGTCGGATGAAGTACCCACGTCGATTTGCGTGTCGCGAAAAAACAGAGTATCCGCATTTCGCTAAAATCGAAACTGTTCTTAAACCGTAGGGAATTAGAGAGAGTGTTCTACTTGAAAAAGTTGCGTCTCGACGATATATTTCCAATGGCGTATATATTGAATCATTTCAACTAGCGGTTTGTAAAAATTTCGCCAAAAACTGCTGCTGCCCCTCGTAGTCAGCCGCACGATTTTCAAAATTAACTAAAAATCGTAAGGAATCTCAAAATCATTTCAACATATGAAAGTTGCGCCTCGTCCATAGCTTTCCAACGGTATATTACACGCCTTGTTTCGACAAACGGTTAGAATACTGAAGTGAAAACAGTACCGAAATTTTGAAAAAATTCGAAAAACAGAATTCTGCGATTTAGGGTGGGCCCTGTCTTGTCTGCGCCTCCCCTTTCCATGTATGCATGAAGGGGAAGGAAAGAGGAGGGGTGAGGGAAGGAAGTGGCAATCCTAATACATACTTTCCTTTCGCTTCCCCCTTTCCTTCTCCTCCTCCTATGTCCCTATAGGGCGCACCAACCCCTTGTGGGCTGGTGCATTCCTTCACAAGGCCCATATGGCCCATGGGGTTGCCGGGGGTACCCGAAAAAACTTCCGCTGACCCGATACCCTCCGGAACACTTCCGGTGTTCGAATACCATCGTCCTATATATCAATCTTTACCACTCGACCATTTCGAGACGCCTCTTCATGTCCATGATCTCATCCGGGACTCCGAACAACATTCGGTCACCAAATCACATAAATCATATAATAGTATATCGTCAATGAACGTTGAGCGTGCGGACCCTACGAGTTCGAGAACTATGTAGACATGACCGAGACACCTCTCCGGTCAATAACCAATAGCGGAACCTGGATGCCCATATTGGCTTCTATGTATTTAACGAAGATCTTTATCGGTCGAACCATTATTACAACATACACAATTCCCTTTGTCCGTCGGTATGTTACTTGCCCGAGATTCGATCGTTGGTATCTCTATACCTAGTTCAATCTCGTTACCGGCAAGTCTCTTTACTCATTCTGTAATACATCGTCCCATAACTAACACATTAGTCATTTGCTTGCAAGGCTTATTATGATGTGTATTACCGAGAGGGCCCAGAGATACCCCTCCGATACTCGGAGTGGTAAATTCTAATCTCGATTCACACCAACCCAACAAGACTCTTTCGGAGTTACCTATAGAGCATCTTTATAATTACCCAGTTACGTTGTGACGTTTGATAGCACATAAGGCACTCCTCTGGAATCCGAGAGTTGCATGTTCTCATAGTCATAGGAATATGTATTTGACATACATGAAAGTAGTAGCAATAAACTGTACGATCAGATGCTAAGCTTATGGATGGGTCTTGTCCATCACATCATTTTCACAATGATATGACCCCGTTATATAATCACAACTCATGTCCATGGTTGGGAAACCTTAACCATCTTTGATTAACAAGCTAGTTTAGTAGAGGCTTACTAGGGACACTGTATTTGTTATGTATTCACACATGTATTTAGGTTTCTGGTCAATACAATTCTAGCATGAATAATAAATTTTTATCATGAATAAGGAAATATAAAATAATGACAACTTTATTATTGCCTCTAGGGCATATTTTCATCGAGAAATTGGGCAGGAGCACTTTTGCCCTCCAGCGGAGCGATTCCGTTGGGGGAACTTCCTTCCCGGAGGGGGAAATCGAAGCCATCGTCGCACCAACAACCCACTCATCTTTGGGACACCAACAACCCACTCATCTTTGGGAGGCCAATCTTAATCAAAATCTGCAACAACACTATCTCCTCTCAAACCCTAGTTCATCTCTTGTGTTCGATCTTTGTACCGGAACCTCACATTGGTACCTGTGGGTGACTAGTAGTGTTGATTACATCTTGAAGTTGATTACTATATGGTTTATTTGGTGGAAGATTATATGTTCGGATCTATTATGCTATTCAATACCCCTATGATCTTGAGCATGTTTATCTCTTGTGATTAGTTACTTTTGTTCTTGAGGTCACGGGAGAAATCATGTTGCAAGTAATCATGTGAAGTTGATATGTGTTTGATATTCCGATGATATGTATGTTGTGATTTCCTTAGCGGTGTCATGTGAACGTCGACTACATGACACTTCACCATATTTGTGCCTAAGGGAATGCATTGTGGAGTAGTTATTAGATGATGGGTTGCTAGAGTGATAGAAGCTTAAACCCTAGTTTATGCGCTACTTCGTAAGGGACCGATTTGGACCCAAATGTTTAATGCTATGGTTAGATTTTATCTTAATACTTTTCTCGTACTTGCAGATGCTTGCAAGGGGGTTAATCATAAGTAGGAGGTTTGTTCAAGTAAGAACAGCACCTAAGCACCGGTGCGCCCACATATCAAATTATTGAAGTAACAAACACAAATCAAACCAACATGGCGAAAGTGACTAGATGAAGTTCCCGTGTGCCCTCAAGAACTCTTTGCTTATTATATGAAACCGTTTGGCTTGTCCCTTGCCACAAAAGGATTAGGCTACCTTGTTGCATACTATTTACCGTTACCGTTACTTGCTCATTAGAAATTATCTTGCTATCAAACTATCTATTCCCGACAATTTCAGTGCTTGCAGACATTACCTTGCTGAAAACCACTTGTCATTTTCCTTCCGCTCCTCGTTGGCTTCCACACTCTTACTTATATAAAGGACTATGATTGACCGCCTATACTTGTGGGTCATCAAGACTCTTTTATGGCATTGTTGCCGGGGAGTGAAGCGCTCTTGGTAACTGGAAATTGGTAAGGACAAAATATTACTAAGTGGTGGAATTTACTGTTACTTGTTACTATGGAGAACAATCCTTTGAGGGGTTTGTTTCGGGTATCTTCACCTCAAGTGGAAGCACACTTATTTGTCCCTCAACCTGCTGCACCTACTAAATTTTTTGAATATGAAATTCCTTCGAGTATGATAGAGCAATTGCTAGCTAATCCCTATGCAGGAGATGGAACCAAACATCATGATATGCATTTGATATATGTGGATGAAATTTGTGGATTTTTTAAGCTTGCAGGTTTACCCGAAGATGAAGCTAAGAAGAAGGTTTTTCCTTTATATTTTAAGGGAAAGGAATTGGCATGGTATAGGCTATGCGATGATATTGGATCTTGGAATTGGAATCGATTGAAATTGGAATTCCACCAAAAAAATATCCTATGCATCTAGTTCATCGTGATTGGAATTATATATATCATTTTTGGCTCGTGAAGGATAAAGTATCTCTCTAGCTTGGGGGAGTCTTAAGTTAATGCTATATTCATGCCCCAATCATGAGCTCTCGAGAGATATTATTATTCAGAACTTCTATGCTCGACTTTCTAATATTGATCGATCCATGCTTGATACTTCTTGTGCCGGTTCTTTTATGAAAAAGACTATTGAATTTAGGTGGGACCTCTTAGAAAGAATTAAACGCAACTCTGAAGATTGGGAAGTCAACGAAGGTAAAGAGTCAGGTATTAAGTTTAAGTTTGATTGTGTTAAATCTTTTATGAATACCGATGCTTTTCAAAAGTTTGGCACTAAGTATGGACTTGACTTTGAGATAGTAGCCTATTTTTGTGAATCTTTTGCTACTCATGTTGATCTCCCTAAAGAGAGGTGGTTTAAATATCATCTCCCTATTAAAGAAGAAATTAAAGAACCAGTAGCTACTAAAGAAGAAACTATCATTTACAATGTTGATGCAGTTGGGCCTACTGCTTTTATTGAAAAACCACCTTTCCCTGTTAGGATAAAGGATCATGCTAAGGTTTCAGCTGTGGTTCGCAAAAGTGATATTAGAGCACCTAAACCCCCTGAGCAAATTAAAGTAGAACCTAGTGTTGCTATGGTTAAAGATCTCCTGGTCGATAATATTTATGGGCATGTTATTTACTTCATTGGTGAAGCTGCTAGAATTGCTAAACCCGATGCAAAAGACTAACATAGACCTGTTGTAGGCATGCCTGTGGTCTCAGTTAAGATAGGAGATAATTGCTGTCATGGTTTATGTGATCTAGGTACTAGTGTTAGTGCTATCCCTTTTACTCTCTATCAAGAAATTATGAACGACATAGCACCCGCTGAAATAGAAGAAATAGACGTTACTATTAAACTTGCTAATGAGACATTATCACACCACTTGGGATTGTTAGAGATGTGGAAGTCTTGTGTGGGAAAATACAATATCCTACAAATTTTATAGTTCTTGGTTCCCCACAAGATGGCCTTTGTCCCATTATCTTGGGTAGACCTTTCTTGAACACCGTCAATGCTAAGATAGATTGCAAAAAAGAAACTGCCAGTGTTAGTTTTGATGATGTGTCTCATGAGTTTAATTTTTCCATGTTTAGTAGACAACCACGTAACGAAGAATTACATAGTAAAGATGAAATAATTGGTCTTGCTTCTATTGTCGTGCCACCTAGTGATCCATTAGAACAATATTTGCTCGACCATGAAAATGATATGCATTTGCGTGAAAGAAATGAAATAGATAAAATATTATTTGAACAACAACATCTCCTAAAACACATTTTTTCTATTGAAACTCTTGGAGGTCCACCTCCACCCAAAGTTGATCCTGTGTTTGAATTAAAGAAATTGCCTAACACTTTGAAATATGCTTATCTTGATGAGAAAAAGATACATCATTCTATTATTAGTGCTAACCTTTCAGAACATGAAGAAGAAAGATTATTAAAAACTCTGAGAAATCACCGTGCTGCTATTGGATATACCCTTGATGATCTTAAGGGAATTAGTATCACTCTATGTCAGCATAATACTAATATGGAACCTGATGCTAAACCCGCTGCTGATCACCAACGTCGTTTAAATCCAAAGATGAAAGAAATGGTAAGAACTGGAATATTAAAGCTTCTGGAAGTAGGTATAATCTATCCCATAGCTGACAGTAGATGGGTAAGTCATGTTCATTGTGTCCCTAAGAAGGGAGGTATTACTGTTGTTCCCAATGATAAAAATAAACATATTCCACAAAGAATTGTTACACGCTATGGAATGGTAATTGATTTCAGAAAATTAAACAAAGCAACTAGAAAGGATCATTACCCTCTGCCTTTTATTGATCAAATGCTAGATAGATTATCTAAGCACACACACTTTTGTTTTCTTGATGGATATTATGGTTTCTCTCAAATACCCGTTTCACAACCGGATCAACAAAAGACCACTTTCACTTGTCCATTTGGAACTTATGCTTATATATGTATGCCTTTTGGTTTATGTAATGCACCTGCTACCTTTCAAAGGTGTATGGCTGCCATATTCTCTTATTTTTGTGAAAAGATTGTTGAAGTTTTCATGGATGAATTTTCTGTTTATGGGAAGTCTTTTGATGATTGTTTAAGAAATCTTGATCGAGTTTTGCAGAGATGTGAGCAAACTAACCTTGTCTTGAATTGGGAGAAATGCCACTTTATGGTTAATGAAGGTATTGTCTTGGGCCATAAAATTTCTTAAAGAGGTATTGAGGTGGACAAAGCTAAGCTTGATGCAGTTGATAAAATGCCATGTCCTAAAGATATTAAAGGTATTGGTAGTTTCCTTGGTCATGCTGGTTTTCATAGGAGGTTTATTAAGGATTTCTCTACAATTTCTAAGCCTCTTACAAATATTTTACAAAAGGATGTTCCTTTTGTTTTTGACGATGATTGCGTCGAAGCTTTTGATACACTTAAGAAAGCTTTGGCTACTGCACCTATTGTTCAACCTCCTGATTGGAACTTGCCTTTTGAAATTATGTGTGATGCTAGTGATTATGCTGGTGGTGATGTCCTAGGCCAAAGAGTTGATAAGAAACTAAATGTTATTCACTATGGAAGTAAAACTCTAGACAGTGCATAAGGAAATTATGCTACTACTGCAAAGAATTTTTAACAGTTGTGTTTGCTTGTGATAAATTTAGATCTTATATTGTTGACTCAACAGTAATTGTTCACACCGATCATCCTGCTATAAAATATCTTATGGAAAAGAAAGATGCTAAACCTAGACTCATTAGGTGGGTTCTCTTGCTGCAAGAAGTTGATTTACACATCACTGATAGGAAAGGAGCTGGGAACCCTGTGATACGTCCCCGTCGTATCTACTTTTCCTAACACTTATCCTCTTGTTTTGGACTCTAATTTGCATGATTTGAATGAAACTAACCCGGACTAACAATGTTTTCAGCAGAACTACCATGGTGTTGTTTTTGTGCAGAAATAAAAGTTCTTGGAATGGAACGAAACTTTTTGGAGAATTATTTCAGAATAGAAGAAAAATACTTGAGCCAAGAACAACCGGAAGGGGCCCCCTGGGTGAGCACAACCCACCAGGGCGCCACCCCCTCCAGGCGCGCCCAGGTGGGTTGTGCCCACCTGGTGGACCGAAAGACCCCGAGTCCAACTCCATAAATACGTATTTTTCCAGAAAAATAGAGGACGAAGAATTATCTCGTCTCGCGATATGGAGTCGCCGCCACCTCATGTTCTTCATCACGGGGCCAGATCTGGAGTCCGTTTGGGGCTCCAGAGAGGGATATCTTCGGTCTTCGTCATCACCAACCCTCCTCCATCGCCAATTTCATGATGCTCTCCACCGGGAGTGAGTAATTCCTTCACAGGCTCGCTGGTCGGTGAGGAGTTGGATGAGATTCATCATGTAATCGAGTTAGTTTTGATAGGGCTTGATCCCTAGTATCCATTATGTTCGGAGATTGATGTTGTTATGATTTTGCTATGCTTAATGCTTGACACTTTGGGCCCAGGTGCCATGAATTCAGCTCTGAACCGTTTATGTTTTCACCATTATATCTTTGATCTAGATCCTATCTTGCAAGTCATATTCACCTACTATGTGTTATGATCCGTGAACCCTGGAGTGACAATATTCAGGATACTTTCTAGTGACGACCTTAGTTTGAGGAGTTCATGTATTCACTATGTGCTAATGCTTTGTTCTGGTACTCTATTAAAAGGAGGCCTTAATATCCCTTAGTTTCCTTACGGACCCCGTTGTCACGGGAGGGTAGGACAAAAGATGTCATACAAGTTCTTTTCATAAGCACGTATGACTATTTACGGAATACATGCCTACATTATATTTATGAACTGGAGCTAGTTTTGTATCACCCTAGATTATGATTATTAAATGATGAATATCATCCAACAAATTGCCGATCCAATGCCTACGAATGCCCTACATATTGATCTTGCTAAGTTACTACTACTGTTGTTACTATTGCTACTGCAAAAAATCATTGCTATCATTATTACCGCTACTATTGCGGCTACTGCCAATATTGAAACTAGCATACTATTGTTCTACTGATCACTTCGCTGCACAGAATTAATTTCCAAGTGTGTCTGAATTGACAACTCAATTTCTAATACTTGCAAATATTCTTTGGCTCCCGTTGTGTCGAATCTATAAATTTGGGTTGAATACTCTACTCTCGAAAACTGTTGCGACCCCCTATACTTGTGGGTTATCAAGACCTTTTTTTGGCACCGTTGCCGGGGAGCATAGCTATATTTGTTGAGTCACTTGGGATTATTATCTATGTATCACTATGAGGAATCTAAAGGACGAAAGAACTAAGATCTTTCCCTGAACAACGAGGGGAGGTAAGGAATTCCCTTCTAGCTCTGCACTTGATTCTCCTTCAGTTATAAGTAAGCTTGCAACACCACAAGAATGAAGGAAAAGAATCACCGGATAAGGGCATTGAAGGAAAAGAATGAAGAAATATCACATGAATAAAATGGATACTTCATTAACAATTATGGCTCCATAAGAAAAGGTTGGGAGGGTGGGGAAAACAAAGACAATTTGGGATGAATGAAACAGACAAATTGCCAGATTTCCCAACGGCGTCCGTATGGAATAACTTGAAGAGAAGGCACACCGGTTGAAAAGGATTAACATGAAAATATCGATGATCAAGAAGGATTAGCACTCCCATAGAAATATGAGAACACCGATTAGGAAGGTATGGAATCAACACTTGACATCGAAGCAACTTGAATACCAGAACCAAAACAAAAACAAAGGATAGATATGTTGCAACATAATCTTCACAATATCATCCGAACAGAGAATTGCACGAATGAATTCCGTAGGTACAACAACTTGAAGAGAAGCCACTTGGGAGAACAAAAGATAAATAAAAGCAACAAGGAGCAGATAGAACAAATACAAGATAGAAGCTTCGTTCGACATATTCGTGCTGAAAGCTCATGGAACGTGTTACAAAAGAGTTTTGCAATCCCCGGATCAGCATAGCCAAGGACCCTTTAAGATGCAACTCCCGATCGGGACAACGCCCATAAAACCACTTCACTCAATGTAGAACCCCGAACTCCATATCATGCATTCGTTGGAAGAATGCCTACGAGCTATTAGATAAACCCACCTATTAATTTCCGAAAGTTTCCAGTTATGCAATTAGGTGTTGGGGATACAGGGGAAGCACCGCGCACTCAACTCTAAACCTACATCCAGCTGTATCCATCCTTCAACACATAACTAGTTATTTCCGGAAACCGTTTACCTCGGACCTTCGAAACGCATCTACTATACAAGCTATGGCAATACTCCCAAACTACCTCCCCAGTACTGGGTGATGTCGGGGTTATCTTGCCACTAACCGCATAGGAGAGTTTTCGATGTCGGCCGTCTTAAGTATTCTAGAACTGATGCGATATATTTGTGACGACAACACCTCGGAGCTCAACTCCCCGGGACACTGCCACAACCCCTAATGACAGGAGGCATCGAGAACAATGTTCTCGTCACAAAGACATCGGAACAATCCAAACAATACTCGTGGGATCCTAAAAAAAATTGGTGCATTTTTGAGAGTAGAAGAGATAAGAGTAATCGTCAGGAGTCCTCACCAGAGTGAAAAGAGATGAGGAGAAAAAGAAATCCTACTCTCCGATATATATATATATATATAGGACTCAAAACATTTTCAAGTGTGTGCCTAGACTCAACCGTCAACGATTCGATCAATCAGTGGGGGCTTCTAGGTCGGAGAAGGCTCTGATACCAACTTGTAATGCCCAGGATGGGACTATACCTCCTACGTGTCGAGGCACGACTTAAAGGTATAAGCCCATTCTGGAATGATCTCAAGTTTGGTATCTTTGCACGACTCATGTAAAAGAGGGATGAAATTGCAAAAGGAGATAGTTGGCTTACACTCGCCACTTCACACAATACATTACATAAACAAAACATCATTCAAAACATCACAACCCGACTACGGGCAAAGATCAAAAAAAAGAAAGATAGCAAAAACATAAAGCCACAGGTCCGAATCGCCCCTAGTAGAAACCACTACTGATCGTCGAAAACGTCGCAAGTATACGGCCGCGCTCTTCATGGAACTCCCAGAAGTTCTTGAACCAGCTCCTGCATCATTCTCGGCTGAACCTGCATCTGGTGTTGTAGTATCTGTGAGCCACGAGGACTCAGCAATCCCATAACCATGGGTATCAAGACTAGCAAAGCTTTATGGGTAGGAAGAGGTAAAGTGGTGAGGTTGCAGCAGCGGCTAAGCATAATATGGTGGCTAACTTACGAGTACAAGAATAAGATGAGCATCTACGCAAACGGTCGCAAACTAGTAGTGATCGCTAAAGATCCTGAACTACCTACGAGTCAAACATAACCCCACTGTGTTCTCTTCTCAAAGTGAAAAGAGACAGTCACGGTTACTCACACAGTTGTGTGTTTTACTTCGGATCCTCTGTCAAGTTTTCTACAACCGGACATTAACAAATTCCAATCTGCCACATAACCGTGGGCACGGCTATCGAAAGATCATAACCCTGCAGGGATGTCCCAACTTAGCCCATCACAAGCTCTCACGATTAGCTGAAGTGATAAATATAATATCATCACCCCTTATCTTAGGGATATCCGACCAGGCTCGGCATCCCGGTGCACAAGACATTTCGACAATGGTAAAACAAGTCCAGCAAGACCTCCCGGTGTGTCGACACCCTGATAGTAGCCGTGCGTATCTCGTGTCAGGCCACGACCGGATGGGCGATGCTACGAGTAAAACCAATCCTCGAGTTTCCCCGTGGTGGCCCCGCAGGCTCCCCGTTTGGGACCAACACCATCAGCACTGACCCCCCTGCTATGTAGAATTTAGAACCCGGGGACATGACCCCCTATGCAATTAATTAATTAATTAAGTTGTTATTATGAGCAAATTAAAACCAATGTTGGGCCTTGCTGGAGGAGTTTTATTCAAAGTCGAACTGTCAAGGGGTCCCCATCCACCCATCGTGTAAGGAACGCAAAATCAAGGAACATAATGCCGGTTTATCGGCGCCTAAGGTGGCATGAGTGGAACAAAACACCGAGCAAAAGGCCAAGCCTTCCACCCATGCCCAGTATATAGGTGTGTTAATAATAATTATAGATATTGTGATATTCCAACAACAAGTTCCCTCCTGGAACGAACTTCATCTTCACCTGCAACTAACAACGCTATAAGAGGGGCTGAGCAAGCGGGTAACATAGCCAAACAGTGGTTTTGATAGGAAGGTTTCAACGGTTAGAGGTTTCATGGCAACAAGGAGAGGCTGACAATAATGATGGGTAGCGCGACATGTAACGATAGCATCGAGACAACTAAGCATGGCAATGGTAGTAAAGGTATCCAAGGGTATGATCATCTTGCCTGGGATTCCGCAAGGAAGAAGAACAAGTCCATGAAGTAGACGGAGCAACATAGTCGAGCGAATCCTCACAACTCCGGAATGAAACCGAAGCTAACAAGAAAAGCAACCGGAAAGAAGCAAACAACACGGTAAACACACAAGCATAAACATGGCATACGATGCACATCCAAGCATGATGCATGCCATGTTTTAAATATGCATGGCAGGGCAGAGTGCACAAACAACACTACAAGTTAAGTGGAACTCAATATGCAACGAGTTGCATATTGACGAAACACCACATTTTATTTACTTAGTTGACTCTCGTTTATTTACAAGACAAGGTTAAATGTTTGTTAACATGGCAAGAGGTGAAGCAAAAACAAACTACCTATTTAGACATTTTAAATGAGGCCGGAAATAACAACAACAATTCCGGGAAAATCCCCATATGCATGTTTAGTAATTTTAAGCAACAACAATTCACACATTTTAATGTTGTTAACATGATGCGGATGACATGATCAAGTTTTATGCAATTTTTATTAAAAGTGAACATGAAGAGATAAGGAGTATTTGTCACCGTGGTGGAAGGAAAAAGGTGCCACGACAACGATCCGAAAATGATGCAACGGCAACATCTCGGTTCCGGTAACCCGTTGAGAGACCGGTGCAAAAGAAAAGGTGGCATGAGCGAGTCGACCAAGATGAAAGGTGGGGTGATCCCGTCACTGGGTTCCCACGGGTTGGCGACGAGGCAACCGAGGAGCATGACAAAAGTCGAAACGGGCACGGTGCACACAAGGGAAAACATCTCATACAACCACATGCATTCGTCCACGGGTCATCGTCTCGGGGTTATACCTTCGAAGCGTTCGTTCTCAAAGCGGTTCGAGTCGTCGAGGGACGTAGTGGAAGTAGTGCAAGTAGACGTTCTCGAGGCGGTCGTTGTCGAAGTTGTCGTTCACGTTGCCAAAAGGAAGTAGTGGTACACGGCGACGGTAGTCGAACTTGACGTTTGCATTACACGGGTCTTCGGCGACGGTAGTCGTTCATGCTGATGTAGTGGGAAGTAGTTGTACACGGGTCTTCGGCAATGGTAGTCGTTCACGTTTCGTAGCCGTTCACGCGGCGGTAGTTGAACACGGTTCGTAGATGTTCGGGGCCGTCATGGTACTTGTTGCATCGTCAGGCGTAGTTGAACTTGGCGTATCCGAAGGGGTACTTGCAGGTCGTCGTGGAAATTAGATGAACTTGGAGGGCCAGGCAGAAGCGGGACTTGGTACAAACGAGCCGAGGGACTCCGGCGAGGTCTTGGGCTGCAGAACGAATGGATCCAGGAGGTCTTGGTGATGGGGAGCCGTTTCCCGGCAGTTGGAGCGTGGGATGGCTCGATAAACAACAATGGGGCGGATCTTGAACTTGTTGCGGCCATGTCGACGAACAGGAGGCCGCAAGCGCAAGGGGAGGTGTGGCTGTCTGCTGGTGTGGGGGAGCTCCGGCGAGGCGGAGGCGACACGGCGCGGCGGCGATGACGATGCAGAGGCGAGGCGGCTGACGGGCCAGGGATGAAGGCGCTCGGGTAGGCGAGGCGCATGGCCTTGGCGGCGGACGGCACGGCTCCTGGCCGGCCCGTGGGCACCATGGCGAGGCGCGGCGAGGACATGGCGCGCCGGGCGGCTGGAGGACGGGGCGCGCCGGGGCTGCGGCCTTGGCAAGGAAGATGGAGGCGCGGTGGCGCATCCGAAGGAGGAGGCGAGCGCGCTCCTGGCGCACGGGAGGAGGAGGGCCGACGAGGTCCCTTGGAGAGAGAGGGGATCGGGAGGAGACAGGCGAGAGAGGGAGGGACGAGCGAGGGGGATCGAGGGAATCAGGGTGCGGCGGTCGGGGAAGAGAACGAGAGGAGGGGTTGCGGCGCTGAGGGGGAGAGGAGCGAGGGGTGAGGTTGGGCTTAGGGTTGCGAGGGGGAGAGGGAGGCTGGGCCTCGGGCCGGCCTGGAGGCTGATGAGGCTGGGCTACAGCTGTTGGGCTCTTCCCTCTCTCGAATTAAAGAAGAAAAAAAAACAGAGAACTAAAAAGAGAGAGAAAAGAAAAAGGCATCTACGGAAAGAATTTACACGTGAGGGTAATTTTCTCGGGCTCGTAAAAATGAGCGCGGTCCGAGAAAAATAGAAATGGCAAGATCGAGATATAATTCAAACATATTTGAATTTAATTGAAAAGGGTTTGAACTAAAACTTGATTTTGAAGTGTCCAAAAATGTTTGAATTTTTGGAGGAACCTCGATACAACGGAAAAGAATTATAGACAAGGTTTAGATGGAGAAACTTGAAGTAGAAAAGGCATGGGGAAATATGCAAGTGTGTTATGGTGAATTCCAACAAATGGAATAATTATTTATAATAGCTCCATAATACTAGGAGGATATGTTATAAAGAGAAGTCACTCTTCCCTCCATTTAAATGGACCGAAGGTCCACACGATTTATTTAAGTTGAGATGCAAAATTAAAGACATGATGGCATGATGACATGATGCAATACAAAATAAATAACACAAGCACAAAAATAAACACACGGGAGAATCCGGAACATCAGGAATCTTCTGGGACGTCGGTCTTCGGGCGTCACAGTGCCATTCAGTGAATTTCTTGAAGAACAACTTGCTAGAGTTAAAGATATTGAGAATGCTGAAACTGATGAAGTACTTAAAACTTAAAATCTTGAAACACCTATTAGATTTAGCCACCCTAGATATGAATGGCCAAAAGTACCAAAAGGTTATGTTATGGACGAGGAGACAACTAGAGACTTTCTTGCTTGCAATGATATAGATGATCTTAAGAAATTATTATGCAAACTGAAAGAAAAATCTTTGAATGCTAGGATGAAATGTGATCCTAAGTTTGCTACTTCACCTATTTGTGTTGCTGATAAGAATTATGAATTCCCTATCGACCCAGAGTTAATTCGTTGGTAGAATCTGATCCTTTCCATGGCCATGAAACTGAAACCGTAGTTGCACATCTTACTAAATTAAATGGTATAGGCACCCTATTTGCTCATGACGAGAAAACCCGCTTCTATTATATCCTCAAATTGTTTTCGTTTTCATTAACAGGTGATGCTAAATCTTGGTACAACACTCTTACTCCTGGTTGTGTGCGTAGTCCCAAGGATATGATTTATTACTTCTCTCGAAAATATTTCCTTGCTCATAAGAAACAAGCTGCCTTGCAGGAAATATTTAAGTTTGTGCAAATTGAAGAAGAGAGTCTCCCACAAGCTTGGGGGAGGCTTCTCGAATTGCTTAATGCTTTGCCTGAGCATCCACTTAAGACAAATGAAATACTTGATATCTTCTATAATGGACTAACCGATACTTCTAGGGATTTCCTAGATAGTTGTGCTGGTTGTGTTTTCAGAGAAAGAACTGTTGGAAAAGCTGAGGAAATATTGAATAATTTATTGAAGAATGATTGGACACTTCATGAACCACTTCCTAAACCCACTCCGAAGATATGCAAAAGACAAAGAAAAGTATTAAGGAAAAGGGTATTAAAGCAGAGGATGTCAATAATTTATCACATATTGAAGAGATACATGGACTTGACATACCACCACCAAAGGTGGTAGAGGTAAATTATTTAATGAAATTTGATGAAAGTTATATCCCTTACAATAAACACCTTAGTCAATGCCTTTATGAGTTTGATAATTATATTAGAAAACCAGATCACTTCAATGTCAGTGTCATGAAACAATTGAAATACAACTCTGATATGATTGCTCGCTTGAGTGACTTGTTATTTAGAATCTCTAATGATGTTAGGGGTGTGGGAAAACATGCCTATATGGTTCAAATTCAATTAGAAAAAGTTGCTCAATCTCAGAAAGAATTGCTAAATGAAATGAATAATAATATAACTGATTTTTTTGTTAGAGTATCAACTAGAGGAGGTAAAATGTCTCAGGAACCACTTTACCCTAAGGGATACCCTAAGAGAATTGAACAAGATTCACAAAGACTTAACACTAGTGCACCTATTCCTTCTAGAAATAAAAATAAAAATAATGATAGGACTTTGCACACCTCTACTGACCCTAAAAAACCTCCCGAGAACAGTAATGATGTCTCTATCTCTGATGCTGAAACTCAATTGGTAATGAACTTCCACCTACTGATAATGAAAAAGGTGGTGATGATGTTCATGAAGACACTCAACCAGATAATGATAAATAACCAGATAATGATGTTGAGATAGAACCTGTTGTTGATCTTGATAACCCACAACCCCAAAATAAAAGATGTGATAAAAGAGACTTTGTTCCTAGAAAACATGGAACGGAAACAGAACCATGTGTACAAAAACCCATGCCCTTGCCACCTAAATAAACTAAGGAAAAAGAAGATGGAGAATTTGAACGTGTTGTTGAAATGTTTAGGTTAGTCTTTTTGCGCACCCGCTTGGCTGATATTTTAAAGATGGCCCCTTATGCAAAATACATGAAAGACATTATTACTAATAAAAGAAAGATAGCAGAAGCTGAAATCTCTACCATGCTTGCTAATTATTCTTTTAAGGACAGAGTTCCTTAAAAACCTGGAGATCCGGGAATACCAACTATACCTTGCTCCATCAAAAGAAATTATGTGAAAACTGCTTTGTGTGATTTAGGAGCTGGTGTTAGTGTTATGCCTCTATCTTTATATAAAAGACTTGATTTGAAGAAGCTCACACCTACTGAAATATCTTTGCAAATGTCCGATAAATCAACTGCTATACCTATCGGTGTTTGTGAGGATGTGCCCGTTGTTGTAGCTAATGTTACTATTTTGATTGACTTTGTTATACTTGAGATGTCCGAGGACGACAACATGTTGCTTATTCTTGGTAGACCCTTTTTAAATAATGTAGGGGCTGTTATTGCTTGTAATAAAAGCAAAGTCACCTTCATATCAATGGTAACGAGCATACGGTGCACTTTCCGAAGAAACAATTCCAAGTGAATGGTATTAATGTTATTGAAAATTCTCCGACGCTCACTATTGGAAGTTTTCAACTACCTCTACCTACTGCCAAAAAGAGATATGATATACGTATTGTTGGGGATATACATATCCCCACTGAGGTAACTTAGTGTGACACCCCCGATTTGACCGTACACTAATCATGCACGCAAATGTGTACGACCAAGATCAGCGACTCACTGGAAGATATCACAACACAACTCTAGACACAAATAAAATAATACAAGCTATATATTACAAGCCAGTGGCCTTGAAGGCTCGAATACATAAGCTCGAATACACAAGAGTCAATGTAAGTAATAATATCTGAGTACAGACATAAGTTAAACATGTTTGCCTTAAGAAGGCTAGCACAAAAGGAACATGATTGAAAATGCAAGGCCTCCTGCCTGGGACCTCCTAACTACTCTTGGTCATCAGCTGTCTTCATGAAGTAGTAGGCTTTGTCGGGGTAGCAGTCGCAGTCGACTAGGGGGCATCTGGCTCTTGGGATCTGCCATCTGGTTGCAACAACCATAAAGAAGGAAGAAGGGGGGAAAAGGGGGAGCAAAGCAACCGTGAGTACTCATCCAAAGTACTCACAAGCAAGGATCTATACTACATATGCATCGTTATCAATGAAAAGGGGTAGTATCTATGGACTAAGCTATAGAATGCCAGAATAAGAGGGAGAAGCTAGTCCTATCAAAGACTAGCATCTTCTAGAAACCACCAGTCTTGCAGCAATAGAAGAGAGTACAGAATAACATATTATAGTTATCAAGCATGTTGTAACATTAATTCCCAGAGACCCTTCCTCGACTCCCTGCAAGGAAGCAATCCCGGAGTCACATATCCATTCATGTCTCAGCATCCAGTTCTAGTTGTAGCGATCGGGATACAACTCCAAGTGTCCGTTACCGTAGGACGGGCTATCGATAAATGTTTTCTTCCCTGCAGGGGTGCACCAACTTACCCACCACGCTCGCTTAACTCCGGTTGGACACATCATCAGGTCATGCCCGACCTCGGCCAAACAATACGCCGCAACCCGACCTAGGCTTAATAGAGAGGTCATGCATGCCGTACTAAACGTATGCCTCCATGGGTCATGGGCCATCTCCCCGGGAACTCCTGCACATTGCATGGGCGGCCGGTGAGCAGACCTGGGCTACCTCCTTAAAATGGCAGGTGCTTACGCGGTCCAACCCGGCGCGCTCTGCTCAGTTGCATGATGTCAGTTAAGCTTCGGCTGATGCATATGACACATAACACCCATACTATGCCCACCTGATGGTTAGCGCTATCAGGCCAGAGGCGCCTTAGATCAAATATCCAAACCGTCTAGTGTCTTGGGAATGCGGTAACGAGCAGAGACTCACGATCATGTGACCCCGTCGCCCCATCTCGAGGTCTTGCGGCAAGGGCTAAGAGTGCCTGGCCAGGCCTTGTATTCAACTCTCGGGTTCCCTCTAGGTCAACCCGTCTCTACATCACTTGCGGGTACCCCTCAGGGTAGACCCGCCTTTCCATGTAACAGTTGTAAAGTCATAGTAACCATAGTAACCGTGTGTCTAACACCAAGGGGGAACCCTGAGGAATCACCCTATATGGAATTCCACCTGATGTTATCGTCAAGGCGAACGAAGGAGGAGTCACCCTCGAGGTCCACTCTTGAGGAGTTGCACGGTAGTGTCGTTATCGGGAGTGGAGAAGGAGGAATCACCCTCAATGACCATAACCGATGAACTAACCTACAAGGTTAACATCAGAACTTCTGATGAGGTTTCACCCTCGGCACTCGATAGTAACCCATTAGTGTTGAGCAACTAAGGGGAAAGTGATGTGCGGTGCCGGGGCCTGGTCTTCGATCCCGTTGATCGGGTCTTCTGATAATCCAGCGGGGCAGTTGGGACAAAGTGGGGGGGGGGGTCTCTGATGGATCTCTAACCAACCTATACTAAGCAGTTTAGTATAAACATGTAAGGTATGAAAGCAGGTATCAACAACAGGCTATGCATCAGAATAGGACCATACAAAAAGTAGCAGCATTTGTAATGCAAGCATAAGAGAGAAGAGAGTGGGCGGTATCGAAATGATCAAAGGGGGTTGGCTTGCCTGGTTACTCAGACAAGAAGGAGGGGTCATCATCGATGCAGTCGATCACCAAGGTACCATCAGTCTCACGGTCTACCGGAGAGAAGAGGGGGAAGAAGCAATAAATACAAAGCATACTAAAGCAACAACGAAGCACGACAAGTCAACACACAGTGCTAGGGTGCTCTAACGCGGTGCTACACGGTACCGGCGAAGGGGGATAACACTCGGAGGGGTTTTCCTTGTGTTAGGCATTTTCCGGACAGATGAAAGAGAGGGGAAAGTTCCATGTTCAACATGCTAGGGGCATGTAACAAACGAACGGGCCACGTATTCGGATTCATCTCGTCGTTCTAAGAAATTATCATATATAAAACTTTTTCTTCCGAGTTACAAATTATTTTATATTAATTTTTAAAGTTTTAATTTATTTCCAGAATTAACATAATTAATTAAATTAGAAAATGCAATTATGACGTCAGCATGATGTTACCATGGCATCAGCGATCAACTGTGGACTTTGACTAGTCAACACATCGCTGGGTCCCACATGTCATTCACCGTTAACTAACTAACCAAGTTAATTAGTTTAATTAACAGATTAATTAGTTTTAAGTTAATTAAGTTAGATCATTTAGTTAATTATATATTATTATTATTTTTCTTCCTTTTTTTGTTCTCAGGGGCGTGGGCCCCATTTGTCATTGGTACAGGGGGCGGGACCCAACTGTCATTGGCCCTGGGGCCTAAGCGGGCGCATGGGTGCGCGGTCGGCCGACCCGGACGAAGCCCGAGTGGGTGCAGGCACCGGAAGTGGCCGCCGGCGCGGCAGTGGCCCGTGGGGCTGGAGACGGGGCAGCACGGCGGAGCGGTGGTGGCGAGACACGCAGGGCAGTGAGCAGGGCGGGCGAGGCAGAGAGGCCTCAGCGCGGCCAGCGTGCGGGCTGCACGCGGCCAGGGGTAGGACGAAGTGGGAGCGGACGGGCGATAACGGGACAACTACGATGGCCAGAGCAACCAAAAATGAAAAACGACGTCGGGGCTCGGAATCGAGCTCAAGCTAAGGGGAAAACGGCACAGTTGCTCATATCAAGGTGATACGTCTCCAACGTATCTATAATTTTTGATTGTTCCATGCTATTATTTATGAAGTCTTGGATGTTTAATGGGCTTTGTCATAAACTTTTATATCATTTTTGGGACTAACCTACTAACCCAAAGGCCCAATCCAGATTGCTATTTTTTGCCTGTTTCAGGGTTTTGCAGAAAAAGAATATCAAACGGAGTCCAAAAGGAGTGAAACCTTCACGAGAGATATTTTTCGAGAAAATCACGCATAGGGAACTTGAGAACCACGTCTGGGGAGCATCGAGGTGCCCACGAGGGTGGGGGGCGCACCCCCTTCCCAGGGCGCCCCCTGCCTCATGGGCCCCTCGAGCACCCCACGGTGTCATCCTTCCTCCTATATAAGTCTACGTACCCCGAAACCTTCGACAACAGAGAGAAAACCCTAATTCCACCGCCGTAACCTTCTGTTCCCGTGAGATCCCATCTTGCAGCCTGTTCCAGAGCTCCACCGGAGGGGGATCCATCATGGAGTTCTTCTTCTTCATCATCATCATCACCCTCACCATGAGTTGTGAGTAGTTTATCACAGACCTTCGGGTCCATAGCTAGTATCTAGATGGCTTCTTCTCTCTCTCTGGATCTCAATGCAAAGTTCTCCTTGGTCTTCGAGGAGATCTATTCAATGTAATCTCTTTTTGCGGTGTGTTTGTCGAGATCCGATGAATTGTGAGTTTATGATGAAGATTATTTATGAGAAATATTTGGTTCTTCTCTGAACTTTTTATGTGTGCCCATAATATCCTTGCAAGTCTCTTCGAATTATTGGTTTGGTTTGGCCTACTAGATCTATAGTTCTTGCAATGGGAGAAGTGCTTGGCTTTGGGTTCAATCTTGCGGTGTCCTTTCCCAGTGACAGTAGGGACAGCAAGGCACGTATTGTATTATTGCCATCGAGGATAAAAAGATGGGGTTTATATCATATTGCTTGAGTTTATCCCTCTACATCATGTCATCTTGCTTAAGGCGTTACTCTGTTCTTATGAACTCAATACAATAGATGCATGCTGGATAGCGGTCGATGTGTGGAGTAATAGTAGTAGATGCAGAATCGTTTCGGTCTACTTGTCTCTGACGTGATGCCTATATAGAATGATCATGCCTAGATAGTCTCATAATTATTCGCTTTTCTATCAATTGCTCGACAATAATTTGTTTACCCACCGTAGAATATCGCTATCATGAGAGAAGCCACTAGAGAAAACCATACCCCCCGGGTCTATTCTCAACATATCAATCTACATCTACTTTACTTTTTCCGCTTTTATTTTCTGTTCTTATAAACAAAAATACCAAAAATACAAACTATCATCTGTATCAGATCTCACTTTCGTAAGTGACCGTAAAGGGATTGATAACCCCTTATCGCTTTGGCTGTGAAGTTCTTATTTGTTTGTGTAGGCGCGAGGCACTCGCGCGGGGTCTCCTACTGGATTGATACCTTGGTTCTCAAAAACTGAGGGAAATACTTACGCTATTGTGCTGCATCTCCCTTTCCTCTTCGAGGGAATACAACTCAAGCTCGAGAAGTAGCAAGAAGAATTTCTGGCACCGTTGCCGGGGAGGCTTACGCAAAAGTCATATACCAAGTACCTATCACAAACCCTTATCCTTCGCATTACATTTAATTGCCTCTCGTTTTCCTCTCCTCCACTTCACCCTTGCCGTTTTATTTGCCCTTCTTCCGCCGTGTGTTTATCGTTCGCTTGATTCTTGTTTGCTTGTGTGTGTTGGATTGCTTGCTTGTCACTATGGCTCAGAACAATAACAAATTGTGTGACTTCTCTAATACCAACAACAATGATTTTATTAGCACATCAATTGCTCCTATTACCGATGCTGAATCTTGTGAGATCAATGCTGCTTTGTTGAATCTTGTCATGAAAGATCAATTCTCCGGCCTTCCTAGTGAAGATGCCGCTACCCATCTAAACAACTTTGGTGATTTGTATGATATGCAAAAGAAAAGGGATACAGATAACGATATTGTTAAATTGAAGTTATTTCCGTTTTCACTTAGAGATCGTGCTAAATCTTGGTTTTCCTCTTTGTCTAGAAATAATATTGATTTGTGGAATAAGTGCAAAGATGCTTTTATCTCTAAGTATTTCCCTCCTGCTAAGATCATCTCTCTTAGAAACGTTATTATGAATTTTAAGAAATTATATCATGAGCATGTTGCACAAGCTTGGGAGAGAATGAAATTGATGATACGTAATTGCCCTAGACATGGTTTGAATCTATGGATGATTATTCTGAACTTTTATGCTGGCTTGAATTTTGCTTCTAGAAATCTTTTAGACTCAGCCGCCGATGGCACTTTCATGGAAACCACCTTAGGAGAAGCTACCAAACTCCTAGATAATATTATGGTTAATTATTCTCAATGGCACACCGAAAGATCTACTAGTAAAAAAGTGCATGCTATCGAAGAAATTAGTGTTTTGAGTGGAAAGATGGATGAACTTATGAAATTGTTTGCTGCTAAGAGTTCTTCTTATGATCCTAATGATATGCCTTTGTCCACTTTGATTGAGAATCACAATGAATCTTTGGATTTGAATTTTGTTGGTAGGAATAATTTTGGTAACAATGCTTCTAGAGGTAATTTTAATCCTAGGCCTTTTCCTAGTAATGCCTCTAATAATTATGGTAATTCCTACAACAAATCTTATGGAAAGATGCCTTCTGAATTTGAAACTAGTGTTAAGGAGTTCCTAGTGAAGATGCTGCTTTGTTGAATCTTGTCATGAAAGATAAATTCTCCGGCCTTCCTAGTGAAGATGCCGCTACCCATCTAAACAACTTTGGTGATTTGTATGATATGCAAAAGAAAAGGGATACAGATAACGATATTGTTAAATTGAAGTTATTTCCGTTTTCACTTAGAGATCATGCTAAATCTTGGTTTTCCTCTTTGTCTAGAAATAATATTGATTCGTGGAATAAGTGCAAAGATGCTTTTATCTCTAAGTATTTCCCTCCTGCTAAGATCATCTCTCTTAGAAACGTTATTATGAATTTTAAGAAACTAGATAATGAGCATGTTGCACAAGCTTGGGAGAGAATGAAATTGATGATACGTAATTGCCCTACACATGGTTTGAATCTATGGATGATAATTCTGAACTTTTATGCTGGCTTGAATTTTGCTTCTAGAAATCTTTTAGAATCAGCCGCCGGAGGCACTTTCATGGAAACCACCTTAGGAGAAGCTACCAAACTCCTAGATAATATTATGGTTAATTATTCTCTATGGCACACCGAAAGATCTACTAGTAAAAAAGTGCATGCTATCGAAGAAATTAGTGTTTTGAGTGGAAAGATGGATGAACTTATGAAATTGTTTGCTGCTAAGAGTTCTTCTTATGATCCTAATGATATGCCTTTGTCCACTTTGATTGAGAATAACAATGAATCTTTGGATTTGAATTTTGTTGGTAGGAATAATTTTGGTAACAATGCTTCTAGAGGTAATTTTAATCCTAGGCCTTTTCCTAGTAATGCCACTAATAATTATGGTAATTCCTACAACAAATCTTATGGAAAGATGCCTTCTGAATTTGAAACTAGTGTTAAGGAGTTTATGATCTCGAAAAGAATTTCAATGCTATGCTTGAAGAGAAATTTCTTAAGGTTGATGAATTGGCTAGAAGTGTGGATAGAATTACTCTTGATGTTGATTCTTTGAAACTTAGATCTATCCCACCTATGCATGATATCAATGAGTCTCTCAAAGCCATGAGAATTTCCATTGATAAATGCAAAGAAAGAACCGCTAGGATGCGTGCTAAAAGAGAGGATTATATTAAAGCGTGTTCTTCTAGTTATCATGAAAATAAAAATGAAGATCTGAAAGTCATTGATGTGTCTCCTATTAGATCCTTGTTTTCTAGTATAAATCTTGATGAATATAGGATTGGAGATGATTCTGCTTTAAGGTGTCCCAATGATTCGGAGTTTTTAGATCTTGATGCTAAAATTGCTAAAAGTGGGAGTGAAGAGATTAAAATTTTGCATAGTGATGAACCCACTACTTTGGATTTCAAGGGATTCAATTATGATAATTGCTCTTTGATTGATTGTATTTCCTTGTTGCAATCCGTACTAAATTCTCCGCATGCTTATAGTCAAAATAAAGCTTTCACCAAACACATAGTTGATGCTTTGATGCAATCTTATGAAGAAAAGCTGGAGTTAGAAGTTTATATCCCTAGAAAGCTTTATGATGAGTGGGAACCTACTATAAAAATAAAAATAAAAGATCATGAATGCTATGATTTGTGTGATTTGGGTGCTAGTGTCTCCACTATCCCAAAAACTTTGTGTGATTTGCTAGGTTTCCATGAGCTTGATGATTGTTCTTTAAATTTGCATCTTACGGATTCCACTATTAAGAAACCTACGGGAAGGATTAATGATGTTCTTATTGTGGCCAATAGGAATTATGTGCCCGTTGATTTCATTGTTCTTGATATAGATTGCAATCCTTCATGTCCTATTATTCTTGGTAGACCTTTCCTTAGAACGATTGGTGCAATTATTGATATGAAGGAAGGAAATATTAGATTCCAATTTCCGTTAAGGAAATACATGTAACACTTTACTAGAAAGAAAATCAAATTACCATATGAATCTATCATGAGAGCCACTTATGGATTGCCTTCCAAAGATGGAAATACCTAGATTTATCTTGTATCGTGCCTAGCTAGGGGCGTAAAATGATAGAGCTTGTTGGGAGGCAACCCAATTTTATATTTTTTTTTGTTGCTGTAAGGGAATAAATATTGCATCTACCTCTGATTAGATGTGGTTTCATGTTTTGTTTAGTTTTGTGCCAAGTAGAACCTTTGGGAAGATGTGTGTGAAGTTTATGTGATCTTGCTGTGAAAAACAGAATCGTGAGCGCTCACTAGAATGGTCGTCAGATTTTACTGGAGCATGCTATTTAGTTGATTCTTTTTGAAAATTATTAATAGAGAAATTGCTCACATTTAACAATTTAGTTTGAATTTTTTGGAGTTACAGAAGTATGCGAAACCTGCAGATTACTATAGACTGTTCTATTTTTGACAGCTTCTGTTTTTCGTGTGTTGTTTGCTTATTTCAATGCATCTATGAGTAGTATTGGAAAGTATGAACCATAGAGAAGTTGGAATACAGTAGGTTTAACACCTATATAAACAAAGAATGAATTCATTTCAGTACCTTTGAGTAGTGGTTTGGTTTCTTATACTAACGGAGCTCACGAGAATTTTTGTCTAAGTTTTGTGTTGTGAAGTTTTCTAGTTTTGAGTATTGCTTTGATGGACTATGGAACAAAGAGTAGAAAAGGCCTAAGATTGGGGATTCCCATGGAACCCCAAGTAAAATTCAAGGATAATCAAAAGCCTGAGCTTGGGGATGCCCCGGGAAGGCATCCCCTCTTTCGTCTTCATCCATCGGTAACTATACTTGGAGCTATATTTTTATTCACCACATGATATGTGCTTTGCTTGGAGCGTCTTGTATAATTTGAGTCTTTGCTTGTTAGCTTGCCACAATTATCCTTGCTGGACACACCTATTTGAGAGAGTTAAATATGGCCTAAGAATTGTTAGAACACTCTATGTGCTTCACTTATATCTTTTGAGTTGAATAGTTTTTGCTCTAGTGCTGCACTTATATATTTTAGAGCACGGTGATGGTAATATTTTGTAGAAATTGTTGAAATCTCATGCTTCACTTATATCTATTTGAGAGTCTATTAAAACAGCACGGTAATGTGTTTAGGCTAAAAGACTAGTCTTCACATGATAGATATCCAATGTTAATGTAGTAAAAAAATTCACACTAAGTGCATTGAATATGATGAGATGTTGGATGCTTGATAATTGTTTTGAGATATGAGGATAGTGATATTGGAGTCATGCTAGTGGATTTATTATGAAATTAAAAAAACTTGTGTTAAGGTTAGTGATTCCCGTAGCATGTACGTATGGTGAACCGCTATGTGACGAAGTTAGAGCATGAGGTATTTATAAAGTGCCAACCTTTGTGTGGAGGTCAGGGGCGCGCGATCGTTAACTCCTACCAACCTCCCCCCTAGGAGCATGCGTTGCTTGTTTTGTTTTCATGACTCGTAGATTTTTGCAATAAGTATATGAGTTCTTATGACTAATGTTGGGTCCATGGATTATACGCACTCTCACCTTTCCACCATTGCTAGTCTCTCTTGTACCGCGCAACTTTCGCCAATACCATAAACCCACTATATATCCTTCCTCAAAATAGCCACCATATTATTCCTCAAAACAGCCACCATACCTACCTATCATGGCTTTTCCATAGCCATTCCGAGATATATTGCCATGCAACTTTCCACCGTTCCGGTCATATGACATGCTTCATATTGTCATATTGCCATGCATGATCATGTAGTTGACATCGTATTTGTGGCAAAGCCACCATGCAAAAATTTTCATACATGTCACTCTTGTTTCATTGCACATCCCGGTACACCGCCGGAGGCATTCATATAGAGCCATACTTTGTTGTAGTATCGAGTTGTAATATCGAGTTGTAATAAAAGTGTGATGATCATCATTATTAGAGCATTGTCCCATGGGAGGAAAGGCTAAATCTATAAAGCCCCTCCGCAAAAAAAAAGAAAAAAAGGGAAAGGCCAAAGAAAAAAAGAAAGGCCCAAAAAAAAGAAAAGAAAAGAAAAAAAGGGACAATTGCTACTATCTTTTTTCCACACTTGTGCTTCAATGTAGCACCATGTTCTTCATTGTAGAGAGTCTCCTGCTTAGTCACTTTATATACTAGTGGGAATTTTTCGTTATAGAACTTGGCTTTTATATTCCAACGATGGGCTTCCTCAAATGCCCTAGGTCTTTGTGAGCAAGCAAGTTGGATGCACACCCACTAGTTTTATTTGTTGAGCTTTCATACATATTTAGCTCTAGTGCATCCGTTGCATGGCAATCCCTACTCACTCACATTGATATCTATTGATGGGTATCTCCATTGCCCGTTGATACGCCTAGTCGATGTGAGACTATCTCCCTCCTTTTTTTCTTCTCCACAACCACCTCTATTCCACCCATAGTGCTATGTTCATGGCTCACGCTCATGTATTGCGTGGAAGTTGAAAGGATTGAAAGAATAGAGTATGAAAACAAAGTTCTTGGCTGAAACCGGGGTTGTGCATGATATGAATATTTTGTGTGATGAAGAGGAAGCATAGCCAGACTATATGATTTTGTAGGGATAACTTTCTTTAGCCATAGTATTTTGAGAAGACATGATTGCTTTGTTAGTATGCTTGAAGTATTGGTATTTCTTATGTCAATATAGACTTTTATCTTGAATCTTTAAGATCTGAACATTCATGCCACACTTAAGAGAATTACATTGAGAAACTATGTTGGTTAGCATTCCACATCAAAAAATCTTTCTTTATCATTTACCTACTCGAGGACGAGCAGGAATTAAGCTTGGGGATGCTTGATACGTCTCCAACGTATCTATAATTTTTGATTGTTCCATGCTATTATTTATGAAGTCTTGGATGTTTAATGGGCTTTGTCATACACTTTTATATCATTTTGGGACTAACCTACTAACCCAAAGGCCCAGTCCAGGTTGCTGTTTTTTGCCCGTTTCAGGGTTTTGCAGAAAAAGAATATCAAACGGAGTCCAAACAGAATGAAACCTTCGCGAGAGATATTTTTAGAGAAAATCACGCACAGGGAACTTGAGAACCACGTCAGGGGAGCATCAAGGCGCCCACGAGGGTGGGGGCGTGCCCCCCTTCCCAGGGCGCGCCCCTGCCTCGTGGGCCCCTCGAGCACCACCCGGTGTCCTCCTTCCTCCTATATAAGTCTACGTACCCCGAAACCTTCGACAACAGAGAGAAAACCCTAATTCCACCGCTGTAACCTTTTGTTCCCGTGAGATCCCAGCTTGGAGCCTGTTCTGGAGCTCCACCGGAGGGGGATCCATCACGGAGTTCTTCGTCATCATCATCATCGCCCTCACCATGAGTTGTGAGTAGTTTATCACAGACCTTCGGGTCCATAGCTAGTATCTAGATGGCTTCGTCTCTCTCTCTGGATCTCAATACAAAGTTCTCCTCGGTCTTTGAGGAGATCAATTCGATGTAATATCATTTTGCGGTGTGCTTGTCGAGATCCGATGAACTGTGAGTTTATGATCAAGATTATCTATGAGAAATATTTGGTTCTTCTCTGAACTTTTTATGTGTGCTCATAATATCCTTGCAAGTATCTTCGAATTATTGGTTTGGTTTGGCCTACTAGATCTATAGTTCTTGCAATGGGAGAAGTGCTTGGCTTTGGGTTTAATCTTGCGGTGTCCTTTCAAAGTGACAGTAGGGGCAGCAAGGCACGTATTGTATTGTTCCCATCGAGGATAAAAAGATGGGGTTTATATCATATTGCTTGAGTTTATTCCTCTACATCATGTCATCTTGCTTAAGGCGTTACTCTGTTCTTATGAACTCAATACAATAGATGCATGTTGGATAGCGGTCGATGTGTGGAGTAATAGTAGTAGATGCAGAATCGTTTCGTTCTACTTGTCTCTGACGTGATGCCTATGTACAATGGTCATGCCTAGATAGTCTCATAATTATTCGCTTTTCTATCAATTGCTTGACAGTAATTTGTTTACCCACCATAGAATATCGCTATCATGAGAGAAGCCACTAGAGAAAACTATGGCCCCCGGGTCTATTCTCAACATATCAATCTACATCTACTTTACTTTTTTCGCTTTTATTTTCTGTTCTTATAAACAAAAATACCAACAATATAAACTATCATCTCTATCAGATCTCACTTTCGTAAGTGGCCGTAAAGGGATTGACAACCCCTTATCGCATTGGCTGCGAAGTTCTTATTTGTTTGTGCAGGTGCGAGGGACTCGCGAGTGGTCTCCTACTGGATTGATACCTTGGTTCTCAAAAACTGAGGGAAATACTTATGCTACTGTGCTGCATCTCCCTTTCCTCTTCGAGGGAATACAGCGCAAGCTCAAGAAGTAGCACAAGGGTGTTGCCGTGCTCGAGGTGACGCGAGGAGGTCGGAGTCGCGGGGATCGACGTGTAGGAGCTCCGGTGGCCGCAACGGGGAACCGCTCAATGTTGTCGACTTGCGGCCGCTCTAGTCTGTCTCGGGCACATGGAGGTTGTGGACGACGTCGAGGAAGCTGTAGGGCAGCACGACACGGCTCAAGAAGGCCGTCAGCCATGGCCGCGGCGAGGTGGTGGCTGCGCTCGGCCAAGGGAGGAGGAAGAGGGGCGCGACGAACTGCTGGGGCAAACGGAGGGAGGAGAGAGCAGAGGCGGTCAGAGGGGGGTCACCGGCGCGACCTCGAGCACGAGGGAGGTCCTGTCCCTCAGGGAATCATGCATGCGCGCGAGCGCTCGTGTGGATAGCGGTGGATCGGGGAGGAGTGGCGATAGGTTAGGGTGTGGGGCTGGACCCAGGGGGGTTATAGCCAGGGGAGGGGCCCGGCCTGGTGGGCCAAACGGCCCCAGGGGGAGGGGGCAGGCTTTTGCCTTTTTTGTTTTTATTTTATCTATTTTCTTTCTATTCTATTGTAGCTTCCTTTTATTTAGTTTTTACAAAATATTCAATTGGTTCCTAAATTAGTATTACTATACACACTACCGCCACTACAACTTTGGGCACCCAATTAAAATAGTTTAATAGTGTATACATTATAAAAGGCTTTTAATTATTGGTTTTGGCTATTCTTCTATTTAATTTGGAGTGTTTAAACATTTTATAACAATGTGGTTTCACCACCATAACCATCTATGATTTATTTGCTACAGTTTGAACAATTTAGATTTGACAATTGAAAACTTTTATTGGTTGACTTTAATTCAAATACAAATTTGGATCATTCTGAACTAACATGAGATTAGCAACAATAATCGTGGTGATGTGGTATCATTACCAGAGGGTTACTGTAGCTTGATTACCCGGGCGTCACGCTTAGTGTGTTACAGAAGTTCTTCGGTTTCATGCTAATTGAAAGTGGTTGTTAATGAGACTTGATCAGCCTTACTAATAGATCATTTTGAGAGGTATGAAGTTGATCAATTTAGTAGGCACTACCTTCTGTCCTTACCTTTTATCCTCTGTTTTCTTAGTTTAATAAAAATAAAATGCCATGTTTTGTCTGTTACTGTTTTTTCCGTGCAATAGAAAAATGACCCAAAAATAAAAGTGCTCAGAATGCACTGAAAATTTAATATGATTTTTTCTGGTTATTTCTGATTTTTAGTGCAAATAACATCAGAGGGGGGGTGCACCAGGTGGGTATGATGTCTACTATGCAACTTTATTCTTGTAGACTCGTGTTTGGCCTCCAAGCGCAGACTTTTGTAGGACAGTAGCACTTTTCCCTCAAGTGGATGACCTAAGGTTCATCAATCCGTGGGAGGCATAGAATGAAGATGGTGTCTCTTAAACAATCATGCACCAAATAACAAAGAGTCTCTTGTGTCCCCAACACACCCAATATAATGGTAAATTGTATAGGTCCACTAGTTCAGTGAAGAGATGGTGATAAAAGTTTAGTAACGATAGTAGATACACTACAAGAAATCTGTTAATACATGTTTGCTATGACATTTTTGAAAATTGTCATGAACGGCCTGGTACAACCCTCGCAAGCCCGCCAAAGCCCGCGAAAGCCCACCTAACATTGCCCCATATAAAAATCTAACCCTAACCCGCCTACTGGCCCCCTCCTCTCTCTCTCCCTCCTTCCCGTCCCCCTCCCAATTCCCCGTAGTCATCCACACATATCCGCCACCTGCCACCTTCTCGCCTCCCTCCTCCCACTGCTCGATGCCGGCCCTCTCCCTCCTCTCCTCTCACCTTGTAGCTCTGACAACTACCAGATCCGCGCATCCCCCACCCAGCCATCCATCCATCTCCCGACCCATCTCTCCCTCTCTTGCGTACCCTCGCTCCGCCACCAATGACCGCCGATTCCAGCAGTGTCAGCCACCTTGCAACATGCTCACAAGATCATCTCCAACCCCTCCGTCCTCCAGTACAGCTGGATCTGCAATTGCTGGCCTCCGACTCTCGCAGCAACTCCTAGCCTGTCTAGGGTTTCGGCTGCGGCATCACGTCTGTCGTTGGCGTGTCTCCAGCAGGCCCTCTTCGTCGTACACCGCGCCCCCTCACGCCCTATCTGCCTCCTAGATGACGCCCCCTAGATCTGTGCGCTCGCTCGTGTTGGGCTGGACGGTGGCGGCAATGTACCCCTCTGTCGTGTCGCTGGCGAGGCCAGACATCCTGTGGCGACCTCTTCTATCATGCGATAACAGTGCCTGACCTCTCTGGTGAGCACTTGTACATCTATGTCCCTCCTCTATTTGATTCGGCTTGATTTTGTATCTTTACCCTCAAGAATTGATGATGTAATCTTTCCCAATATTAATCTCTCCAGTATAGTATTTATAGTCTAGTAGCAATTAGGCTTAGTCAGTAAAATGTCTGATGCTTTCTTGGTTTGATGAAAATGACAGTGGCAATCAGTTAGATGTAGACTATTGTTAGTATTGATGAGTCTCTAGGGGCCACCATTCTGAGTTTTTTGGATAACCAATAACATGATCTTGTACCCCTAAAGTATGATCGATGCATAATTCTTTTATGCTGCATGGTGTGTGTGTGTTTCTTTTTTCTTGTATTATTAACAGATTCTCATAATCACTGAATGTGTATCTCCATATTTAATGTTCAACAATCATCCATGCGAAAGGTTGACCATCAAACTAGAAAAGTGTGATAAATTATTTTGTTATCATATTTATCTTAGCATGTCTCCTGGTGTTTGCATAAAAATGCTATGTTGAATATAATAACCTATTTGCTTATGTCTTTTGATTCGGCCATCTCCTGGTGTTCATGTGCTTTGAATCAGCTTGTAACTTACAATAATATAAAGTGACAAAGGAAGAAGTGATGGAAATAGTAACTCGGTACTTCCTGTAAAGGTGCCATTTTTTTACTAAGAAATCGGTATTAAAATGTATAGATGTGTCCTCAAGATACTTTTTACCTGTATCCTGCTCAGTCACTCCAGAGTGCAAAATCATATGTGATGTGCATTTTTGAATCTTTCCAGAACCAAAAGAGAAACAAAGAATTGCACCTCTTCTTACTTCATAATAAAAGGGAATGTAGTACCGGTTCATTCACTTCCAAAATGTTGCTTGATATATCTGTAAAAGGGGTTATCCACTATGTATTACTGGATGTTGCTTTAAGTTCTAGCATTTTTACCTTTCTATATTGTGACCTTGTCTGACATATTTCTCCACTGATGTAAAGTGTATATATTAATGCAATATTATTATGTTCTAATTTCTTAAGTAGTGTCACAAAGTTCTTGATGCTTGCTATTTCTAGAACTCATGATGTACTTGGGTATTATTTCCTGGCTCAAGTGCCCACTGCTCAGTGAGGAAGGTTTATGATGACAACAGAATGACTGAATGAGTCCACTGACAGAATTAAAGAGAGCCGAAGAACTATTCTGTAACAGAAGAACTTGGTGTGTCAATTCTTCATGACCTTCATCAACAATGGCAGTCACTACTGTGCCCACACTACAGTACATATTTAGTCATAACTATTTTATAATTGCTTAGATAAAGTTCCCTGAAATATTATGAGTACCATCGTTGGCTGTATAGCTCTTCTGTTCGTCATTACTTCCATCCTGGTTGTTATTTCTTGCATTACTGGTAGATATCAGATTACCATAACCCATTATAATGTTCTATGTTTCATCGATTTGCTCTATCTAATTCTAAAAATAATAATCAAAATTAGTTCTTGACCATGGCTCATAAAAAGGTGTGCACATGGTAAAAAGAAGTACAATTTTTCTTGCAAGTAGTTTCCAGAAACAGTAAGTTATCTCCTTCCCTACCCCTTTATTGTGAACATCACTCTATTCCTTGTGATGAAATTTTTGCAAAGGTGTGCACATGATAGTAACTACTATTGCTATTTTTGTATCAACTTGCCATTTTGTAACAGGAGCATATTGTTTGTTAAAGGTTTGCTTTGTTGTGAGAGCCGCAAAGGATGTTGGAGCTACATGGTTGCTGATTAAGAGTGTTTGTCAGCTACAGGGTTGCTAATTAAGAGTGTTTGTCCAATGTTGTATCTTGGTTGATGTAATATTTTTTTAGGGGGGGGGGGGGCACTGGTGCGCGTCGGTCCTAAACAAACGGTTTTTAACCCCTTTCCGCGACGACATTTGGAACCGTCACCAAGTGAGTGTGGGCGATAGGGGGGTCCTTCCCACATGACCCAGAAACCATCGGGGATATGCCCTCCTGGCACACACACTCGGCAAAATGAGGTCATGTGCGACCAGCGAGCGCTCAAATACGGAAATACGTACAATAGAGATAAAATTACAATTATACAGCAAAATTGTTTCCGGTCGTAAGTACATCCCACGCAGTCAATCCCCGCTAAACGTTTCCGTTCGTATGTACATCCCACACAGTCGCTCCAAGGAAAACGTTTCCATTCACAGGTACATCACACACAATTTTTCCCGTCAAATCGTTTGCGTTATTGAATGTATCACACACGGTCCGCAGAAGAAACTCTGTGGCGAAGGCTGTTCATCACACACAATTTTTATGTGGTAAACGTTTTCACAAGGTGGCCTAATGCAAACAGTTTTCAAGAGAAAGTCGTGTGTGATTGTCCAATGATCCAACACGGTTTATTCCTAGAAACTGTGTGCGTTGCCTGAGGTCATCGCCCATGGTATTTTTCAATAACCATTTGCAATATCGAAACCCAATTAGCAGGCTAATTCGCCATTAGCAGGCTAATTGCCCTATTATGAATAATCCATTTATTAATCTAATTGACATTCATATTAAGCACACAATATATTTCATTTCCATATTAAAGGAAGCAGAATTTCATAATTGAAATATATCAAAGTACAACAAGATATAGCTTCAGCACTCAGCTACCCCATTACACAACTGCACCAGCACCAAGTTCCACATGCAACATGTAGATCTTTTCAAAATTAGCATCATAGATGGTATATAGACAGATGCATCTCATCTGGAAAACTGCTGAAGCGGAAGGCGAATATTGAGCCTTCATTCATATTGAAGGTCTTTGAAACTTTAGACCAGTGCATGTGGATGATTGACCGTCCGTCCTTCGAGCTCTTCAGGAACACTTCAATATTTAACCGTGGGTGTTGTATGAAAACCTTCCTCGACTCCTGACCATAGAGGTGGTTTGAGAGGTAATCATCAGTGAACTGCTTTGGAAAGGCATGAAAACAAGGATGTGCACTAATATCTTCTCTATATTGGAAATGGGGAAAAGGAATAAAAACGGCATGGTATAATAATTAGTACCATCTTGAAGTGAACTGATGTCTTCTTCATTGTGCAGACAAAGATCTTATTGTTTTTTGTCGCTAATTTCTTTATCCTAACAATCTTTTTGAGTTTCTTGATTTGACTGATATTCATGGACAAATCATTTCCCCGTATGCAAAACGGGTCGAACAGTGGGTCAAAACCTCTGACAGCAGGACCTACATGTGCAAGACCAAATTGTTAAAAACCAAAATATTAGAATGGTTCCTGCTATTGCAAAATAATGTGCTATTAGAGAACAGACCATGCACGTGCTAACCTCAATTGTAAACCTCAGTGCTTCCCATTGTTTCCTTGCAACACATATAAGGTAGTTAGTCATCAGGTTAAGTAAGGGTTTGCATGCTATCAGTAAAATATGTAGATGAAAAATAAGCACATTGCAGATTCATCAGATTAATTCAAGTCACACGGAAAACCCATTTATCCAAACCAAACATAATTAAGAACTAGGAAATATAGCACTTGTATATGTTTGTCATGTATTAAGTGCAGCCAAATTCGATTTATTCCTCACATGCACAACAATACAAAATTCTACCCACGACAATTGGACATCACATTGAAGAATTGAACCAAGTAGTTAACTAAACACCACAACAAATGAACCAAACATTAACTGAGCACCACATTGCAGAATATAACATACTCCTAATAGAAGATTAGACAATTAACCAAACAGTTAACTACAACCAATTGTAGCAATTGTATTTGTTTGTCATGTATTTACTATAGCCAAATTAGATTTATTCTTCACATGGTCTACAATAACATAATACACCCACAACTATTGATCATCGCATTGCAGAATTGAACCAAACATTTAATTAAACACCACAACACAAATGAACCAAACATTAACTGAGCACCACATTGCACGATGTATAACCAAACCAAGCATGGTTAACAACTTGGAAATATAGCAATTGTATTCGTTTCTCATGTATTTTATAAAGATAAATTCGATTTATTTCTCACATGGAAGACAATACAAAATTGCAGCCTGAAGAATTGAACATCACATTTGCAGAATTGAACCAAACAGTTAACTAAGGACGACAACTAATTAACAAAACAATTAATAAGTGAGCACCACACTGCACGACATATAGAACATATACACTAGAGCAACATATTGCATGGTAAAATTAGATAGCACAATTCACTATAATTTCTGAAGGAAAGGTAGGAGCAGCACACGCAATGGGTAAACCGAGCATGCTTAACCGGCATAGCTAGCAAATGGCAAGGTGCTACTCCAAGATCTGGGGGTCGACACGAATGGTAGCCATTGCGACCTCATCTGCGCGTGCGGCCGCGATTTGCTTCTCTGCTGCCAAATGCTCCTTGAGATCCTGACTATGTGCACCATGGCTTAGGGCGGTACTTATTTGGTGGAGGGGTCGGTGATTTGGGTGGAAGGTGTCGTGCTCGCGCCGGCGGTCAGGCCATGTGGGATGTGGAAGGAGGAGGAGGATGGGGGTCGGGTGTGGATTACCTGCATGGTGCTACCTCTTGAACTTGCGTTGTATTCCCTCGAAGAGGAAAGGGAGATGCAGCACAGTAGCGTAAGTATTTCCCTCAGTTTTTGAGAACCAAGGTATCAATCCAGTAGGAGACCACGCGCGAGACCCTCGCACCTGCACAAACAAATAAGAACTTCGCAGCCAATGCGATAAGGGGTTGTCAATCCCTTTACGGTCACTTACGAAAGTGAGATCTGATAGAGATGATAGTTTATATTTTTGGTATTTTTAGTTTAATAAAACAGCAAATAAAAGCGGTAAAAGTAAAGTAGATGTAGATTGATATGTTGACAATAGACCCGGGGGCCATAGTTTTCTCTAGTGGCTTCTCTCATGATAGCGATATTCTACGGCGGGTAAACAAATTACTGTCGAGCAATTGATAGAAAAGCGAATAATTATGAGACTATCTAGGCATGATCATTGTATATAGGCATCATGTCTGAGACAAGTAGACCGACTCCTGCCTGCATCTACTACTATTACTCCACACATCGACCGCTATCTAGCATGCATCTAGTGTATTGAGTTCATACGAACAGAGTAACACCTTAAGCAAGATGACATGATGTAGAGGGATAAACTCAAGCAATATGATATAAACCCCATCTTTTTATCCTCGATGGGAACAATATAATACGTGCCTTGCTGCCCCTACTGTCACTGGGAAAGCACACCGCAAGATTGAACCCAAAACCAAGCACTTCTCCCATTGCAATAACTATAAATCTAGTAGGCCAAACCAAACCAATAATTCGAAGAGACTTGCAAGGATATTATGAGCACACATAAAAAGTTCATAGAAGAACAAAATATCTTTCATAGATAACCTTGATCATAAACTCACAATTCATTGGATCTCGACAAACACACCGCAAAAAGAGATTACATCGAATAGATCTGCTCGAAGACCGAGGAGAACTTTGTATTGAGATCCAGAGAGAGAGAGAAGAAGCCATCTAGATACTAGCTATGGACCCGAAGGTCTGTGGTAAACTACTCACAACTCATGGTGAGGGCGATGATGATGATGATGAAGGCCTCCATGATTGATCCCCCTCCGGTGGAGCTCTGGAACAAGCTCCAAGATGGGATCTCCACGGGAACAGTAGCTACGGCGGTGGAATTAGGGTTTTCTCTCTGTTCACGGAGTTTCTGGGGTACGTGGACTTATATAGGAAGAAGGAGGGCACCGGGGGCCACTTGAGGAGTCCTCGAGGCAGGGGGCGCGCCCTGGGAGGGGGGGGGCGCACCACCCACCCTCGAGGGCAGCTCCTCCATCCTCTGACGTGGTTCTCAAGCTTCCTGGGCGTGATTTTCTCCAAAAAATATCTCTCGCAAAGGTTTCATTCTGTTTCGACTCCGTTTGATTTTCTTTTTCTGCAAAACCCTAAAATAGGCAAAAAAAATAGCAATCTGGACTGGGCCTT
>LR738713.1:136157799-136189914 GCA_902687465.1 Secale cereale
CCTCCGGTGGAGCTCTGGAACAAGCTCCAAGATGGGATCTCCACGGGAACAGTAGCTACGGCGGTGGAATTAGGGTTTTCTCTCTGTTCACGGAGTTTCTGGGGTACGTGGACTTATATAGGAAGAAGGAGGGCACCGGGGGCCACTTGAGGAGTCCTCGAGGCAGGGGGCGCGCCCTGGGAGGGGGGGGGGGCGCACCACCCACCCTCGAGGGCAGCTCCTCCATCCTCTGACGTGGTTCTCAAGCTTCCTGGGCGTGATTTTCTCCAAAAAATATCTCTCGCAAAGGTTTCATTCTGTTTCGACTCCGTTTGATTTTCTTTTTCTGCAAAACCCTAAAATAGGCAAAAAAAATAGCAATCTGGACTGGGCCTTTGGGTTAGTAGGTTAGTCCCAAAAATGATATAAAAGTGAATGATAAAGCCCATTAAACATCCAAGACTTCATAATAATAGCATGGAACAATAAAAAATTATAGATACGTTGGAGACGTATCAAGCATCCCCAAGCTTAATTCCTGCTCGTCCTCGAGTAGGTAAATTGTAAAGAAATAATTTTTGATGTGGAATGCTAACCAATATAGTTTTTCAATGTAATTCTCTTAATTGTGGCATGAATGTTCAGATCTGAAAGATTCAAGATAAAAGTATATATTGACATAAGAAATAATAATACATCAAGCAATACTAACAAAGCAATCACGTCTTCTCAAAATACTATGGCTAAAGAAAGTTATCCCTACAAAATCATATAGTGTTGGCTATACTCGCTCGTTATCGCACAAAAATATTCATATCATGAACAACCCCGATTTCAGCCAAGCATTTGTTTTCATACTCTATCTTTTCAAACCTTTCAACTTTGACACAATACAAGAGCATGAGCCATGAATATAGCACTATGGGTGGAATAGAGGTGGTTGTGGAGAAGACAAAAAGGAGGGAGATAGTCTCACATCGACTAGGCATATCAACGGGCTATGGAGATGCACATCAATATATATCAATGTGAGTGAGTAGGGATTGCCATGCAACGGATGCACTAGAGCTAAATATGAATGAAAGCTCAATAAAAGAAACTAGTGGGTGTGCATCCAACCTGCTTGCTCACGAAGACCTAGGGCATTTGAGGAAGCCCATCGTTGGAATATACAAGCCAAGTTCTATAACGAAAAATTCCCACTAGCATATGAAAGTGACTAAGCATGAGACTCTCTACAATAAAGTTCATGGTGCTAGTTTGAAGCACAAGTGTGGAAAAAGATAGTAGCAATTGTCCCGTTTTCTTTTTCTTTTTTTTTCTTTTTTTTTCTTTTTTTTTGTTTTTTTCGGGCCTTTCTTTTTTTATTTTTGGCCTTTCTTTTTTTTCTTTTTTTTGCGGAGGGTCTTTATAGATTAGCCTTTCCTCCCATCACTACTAGGAAAAGGGCTGCTAGTGGCGCACCTGTTTTCGCTACTAATGGCGCACTACAGGTGCGCCACTAGCAGCACGCCATTAGATTTTTTTACTAATGGCGCACCACTTGTGCGCCATTAGTATCTGGTATACTAATGGCGCACCACATAGAAGTGCGCCATTAGTAACAATTTTTTTTTTCAATTTTTTTTTCAAATTTTTTTATATATTTTTTATATTTTTAATTTTTTTTGTTTTTTCCTTAATCTCAGAGGGAAAAAATGGAAAGTAATCTACTACTATTACTCCACACATCCTTAATAGACTTGCAAGTAGACCGACTCCAGCCTAAATCTACTACTATTACTCCACACATCGACCGCTATCCAGCATGCATCTAGTGTATTGAGTTCATACGAACAAAGTAATGCCTTAAGCAAGATGACATGATGTAGAGGGATAAACTCAAGCAATATGATATAAACCCCATCTTTTTATCCTCGATGGCAACAATACAATACGCGCCTTGCCGCCCCTACTTTCACTAGGAAAGGACACCGCAAGATTGAACCCAAAGCCAAGCACTTCTCCCATTGGAAGAACTATAGATCTAGTAGGCCATACCAAACCAATAATTCGAATAGACTTGCAAGGATATTATGAGCACACATAAAAAGTTCAGAGAAGAACCAAATATCTTTCATAGATAACCTTGATCATAAACTCACAATTCATCGGATCTCGACAAACACACCGCAAAAAGGGATTTCATTGAATAGATCTCCTCGAAGACCGAGGAGAACTTTGTATTGAGATCTAGAGAGAGAGAAGAAGCCATATAGATAATGGCTATGGACCCGAAGGTCTGTGGTAAACTACTCACAACTGATGGTGAGGGCGATGATGATGATGATGAAGGCCTCCGTGATGGATCCCCCTCCGGTGGAGCTCCAGAACAGGCTCCAAGATGGGATCTCCACGGGAACAGAAGCTACGGCGGTAGAATTAGGGTTTTCTCTCTGTTCACGGAGTTTCTGGGGTACGTGGACTTATATAGGAAGAAGGAGGGCACCGGAGGACACTTGAGGAGGCCTCGAAGCAGGGGGCGCGCCCTGAGAAGGGCGACGCGCCTCCCACCCTCGAGGGCAGCTGCTCGATCCTCTGACATGGTTCTCGAGCTTCCTGGGCGTGATTGTAGCGACCACGATCCGAATGGACCGAAGTCAATGTGTTTCAGTGTCATCCCTTGATTGGTATGCTGACACACACAGTACTCGACGATTTATAACAAAGGTAAATCACATGTAAAGTAACGTAAATACCATTACCTCGATCAATCATAGCGGAAGCAACAAAGGTTGTGGAGTTTCATCAACACCAACGGCAAAGTTGAGTGTAGACAGCGCAACCCTAACGTAACACTTACTCATCGAATAATTCCTGCAACATGAGACATTGCAGCCATGTAGGTCAGTACATTGAATGTACTGGCAAATTCACACTGTAGCAGTAATGAAGAACAATGCCTACAACTACATGCATATTTGGCTGGTGGAGTCTGTAAGGTTGTTTTTGCGTAGAGCTGATTTTTCCCTACCACAAAGGAATGCATTTATTTAACTACTTTGTTAAATTTAAATCATGAACAATTGAGAATGGTTCCTCCATCTCAATCCCAATCCAAAGTCATTATTAACCCAACAAATTAATTAAATAGAGTGTTGAGATCAACAAATAATACACTTCTAGATACTCAAAGATGGCCATAACCGGGGACACGGCTACTCATGAATAGTTTGTACACTCTGCAGAGGTTTGTGCACTTTTCCCCACAAGACTCAATCTCCTCCGCTGGATTTCTCGCACTACATGGTGTTTGAGAAACGGATGACCGAGACACAGTCTTTCAGAAGCATTAACTCTTTACCCCGGGTGGACCGGTACACCTACATCCACTACATCTGCTAGTCCACCACTGAAAGAGGTCACACAACTTACTCATACTATGCCAGAGCCCATAATGGCTTGTGGCTGCACATGGAAGTTTCTAGGCATGAAAATATTATATGATCCCTTTGAGACTGGGTGACATTCCAATAGGGTGATCACACAGTTCCTCCGGGATCCCCTAGGGCAAACACTGGTTTCTCCAGGTTCCCAACAACCACTGGGTACTCCATGGTGCTACAACCAATCCACACAGATGTGTATTAAATTACCACCTTAAAGTTTCCCTTAAATATCACTCACATCTTTCATGAAACTCTCATACCAAACCACGTCTACAAGCATGGCTAAGCAATAAGTAACAAAGCGTATACCCCCCGTTGGTTGATCTTAGGTCATTGGGTTCCTAACTCATGAACTACAAAGCATCATATTATGTAACCAGTCCTACTCATGCAAGTGTTTGAGGATATAACTAATGCAATGAAAACTGGGTATTGGAAAGTATGATCAAAGTGTGAACTTGCCTTGTACTGTCGATGTAGAAGATTTGCACTCAGAACTCAGGATAGATCTACTCGTCACACTCTGTTCAATCTATCGTAAGCAAACAATAGTAACCACACATAAGCAATCACTCAGCAGATCCGAAAGAACGAATAAAACACTTCGGAAAACTTCGAAAACAAACGTATGACTCTTGAAACAGAAAACAATTTCTAACAATACCAAAATTATGTGAATTTGGCCTTATCAGAAAGTTTAGGTCAAGAGCTTTGATTTGCAAAAAGAATCAACTAAGTCGGAGTTACGAAAGTCAAGTTATGATCAAAACAAGTTTGAATCTAAAACTAGTTGAATTCAAAATTTAAAACTTTCAAAAACTTGTTTAAGTTGTTTTACTGGAAAGAGGGGATCGTAACGAAGACGTGTGCGTTGGTTTCATTGGATTAGGACCAACGAGCAAAAAGTTATGGCCGTTTGAAGTGTAGGGACTAATCTATAAATAAAAATATTCACATCCAAGTCCCTGGCCGAAAACTAAAAGGAAAAGAAAAGGACTATCGAGCGAACGCTCGTTATCAGGACCTAACCAGAGAACGTTCATTGGATAGATCTAATAAAAAAAATACTAAATCGGGTTTATAGAATAAAACCGATCTAGGGTTTTAACACAAAAAACCTAAAGAGGAGAACCGGACGAGTTTTTGGCGGTTTTACCATTTCGTGGGAAAAGACCGGCCGATCAAGCGGTCTGCGCGACGGATCGGGTTCCGGCGGAGCAAAACCGGTCGGTGGTGAACTCCGGCGCGGTTCCGGCGATGGCGCAGGGCTCGGCGTGGGCGGCTGCGGGCTGCTCCGGCTGCGGGCGAGAGCGGAGGAGGGCGCGGCTAGGCTGCGGGCGAGGCGTGCGGAGTGGCGAAGCAGCGGCGGTGGCGCGGCGAGAAATGCGCCGGCGGCAAGGAGCACGCGGCGGCGGTGGTTGGGCGCAGCAGCGGCGAGAGTAGGGGAAGCGGGGCCGGGGCTCGACTTTTATAGAGGGGAGAGGGGGCGAGGGTGCCGTGGGCTAGGGGCATAGGACTCCGGCCTCGGCACGGACGCCTAGGTCGGCGGTGGCGGCGTGGTGGCTCGGGACTCCGTCCCAAGCTAAGGGGCGAGCGGGGCGCGATGCGAGTGGAGAGAGGAGGTGTGGGGCGGCGGGGTATTTATGGAGGGGAGGGACGGCCTCGGGTGCGTGGAGGAGGGGGCACAGCAGAGAGGCCGGGGCGACCACGGCAGCGGCGACGGTGACGTGCGGGCAGAGGAGTCCCGACGGTAGGAGGAAGGCGGCGGGGAGTGGGCTGGGCTGGGCCCGGCTGGAGCTGGGCGAAGAAAGACTTTTTTTTAACACAGACACTAAAACAAAATAAAAACAAAAAATATATAATATACTATAGGCATATTATATATCAAAATTTTCAGAAAAACAATTCCTACAAAGTGAACATTTTTCTACAGTCAAATAAAATGTCCACAAATTCTAATAAATCAAAAGGTGCTACTTTTGCTATAAAATCCAATAAAATCATTTTGAAAATACAAAAAAGATTTCAAATTTATTTCTCTCCAATTTTCTGCTGTAGGGAATCATGTTACCCTTAATTTCCATATTTTTATTTTTGGAGAAAAATAATTTGAATAAAACCCAATAACTCAAATTTTGAAAATGATTTTCAGAATATTTCAAAATAACTCCCAACTCATATTTCCTATAATTTGAAGAAGTCATTTTATCTTCGCTCAGGAAAATCATTGAGTTGCATAAAGTTTCTGAATTTGAAATATTTCAAGAAGGAAATTCAAAATCCCTTTCAAAGCCCTTTATCATTTAAAATAAATGGAAGAAGTCATATTATCTTCACTCTTGGGTTTTGTGTTGAAAAGAATTTGAATTCCCAGAGATCAAAATGCAAAGTGAAAGTTTTGGGAAAGTCATTTTATTTCCTCTCATTTAACTTTCAAAAGTTTCAAATTTCACTCAACTTCACGCAGCACATCACACCTGCAATCAAATGTATCTATTTATTATAACATTCCAAAATTTAGAATTTTAGGATGTTACAAACCTACCACAGTTAAAAATGAATCTCGTCCTCGAGATACGGAGAGGCTAGCAAGAAATAGGTTGGGGTTCGGGGTCTTCTAGCAAATCCATTGATCGGTATGGTCTAGTGTGCTACCACACTTAGAAGCATGGTTACGGTTCCATCAAAACTTAAGTACTCCATCCTTATTGTTGACAGGGTCGGTCTTCTCAAACCTTCGTGATAATTCCTTCTCTGGGCTCTTTCGGTAGTGGCATAACCTTTGTCCTCAATTCTTGTGTCCTTTCATCTTGGTAAGGTTCTTCTGAGACTGGTTATTCTTAACTGACAGGTCTCGCGCCAATACTAAACAAATATCGATATCTCATGGTGGTCATGAAACAATTTGATTGGGTCCCTGGAGAAGCTGGTCTAGGCTTCATCCTCACCGTATACCCTACGGTTGGCAACAACATGCCATGTACAAGGGAAACATTTCTAAACCATTCTAAGGTTTCAACAAGGTTTTTGACATCGTCGTCTCTCTACTATAGGTAAGTCACTCAGATTTACCATCCCGTATAACAGAGGCGAATAATAAGAGTAAGTCGGTATGGTGATCAATCCATTCCGCACCCAAATCATTACCTTGTATATGGTTTAGTGAATCTTGCATTCTAACACTCGGTCATCCTCACAAGCGTTGCACAATTTCTCTTGTCGACGAACTAAGTTCGGAGAAATCCATTGATTCTGCAAGCCAAACAAACATCTATCGTTTGTTCACAACCCTCGGGTTTTGCGTAAACACCTATAAGATTGTATGTTGACAAAGTCGTAACTTCTACCAGGGGTTTTCCTTTAGCAAGAGTGTGCTTGCTTCCTTGACAGGTCCTGGGGCTTGTGGGTTATGGCTCATCTCACCACTAGTAACATGTGGTCTCATCATCGGGTTGCATCTGATCATTCTTCCGACATCCAACTTCCTTACCATCCTTAAATCCATCCAATTGTACTGTATCCCTTCCTTCTCTTGGTTCAAAACTGAGTGTGATTACTCACACTCATCCTTGGGCAGTCCATTCCAGATCTGACATAACTAACCACTAGCTAGTGTATTCGGGTAACGGTGTTGGGTTCTACGACACTTAAAAATGAATAACACTAGTTTTCTTCAAAATCTTCTTCCATGCATCATGTCTTCCCTCATCACTTATGTAGTAACAACTCATAAAATCCAAAACCAATACCATGATACTAAATGTATTGATTTCTCAACTACGATCTACTGCATTTCCATTACATCCTTCAACTCAACTACTTTGCACAAATCTCCTTCTCCTAGGGATAATCTCTAGCAACATGCCCTGCTTTACTACAGCAGAAATGTATTGCTTATGACGAGTCTCATGGTTCCCTTGTGATTATGTAGCCTCCTTAGGTCCTCGGCTTAGGTCCACTTCAGAATTGTATATCCTTAAATCATCCTAGGAGTCACTATTGCTCCATACTCCAGCATTACACCCTCTTTAAATCCAATTGTGCTTATTTCCTTAATAAACTTGGTGTAAGGTTCATAAATAAACTTCAACTTATTTCTGCAACTCTATTCCTTGGGGCAACACTTTCCTTTCTATTGGTCCAGGGTTCACTCAGTAAGGTTCCACTAAACAAAATGCACTGGTTCATCCATAATCCATATTCTCCTCATATGAAATCTTTTATTACTTCTTGAACCACTATTGAACACTCCAGTTACAAAGGTGCTTCACTACGAATGTTGCCATCCACATAGTTGGGAATGGTCAAACATTCCTCCCATCTTTATTCCTTTGTCCTACCTAAGGACGCTTCAGTCCCACTGGAATTGTGCAATGTGATTCTTGAAATCATCAATCTTTTGCTTCGTCCTATTGGTCGTGTGCTTTATCTTCATCATCTCTGCATGCATCCTACTCAGGCATTCCTGAGTTCAACTTCATCCTCCATCAAGGGATAACCCTTGTAAACTGCATCTCCTTCCAGGTGAATATGCTTCCTCATGTCCTTCAGGATCTTGGGATAATCCTGATTGCTAGTCAGGGTCATGATCGTTTCTGGGCCTTTGAGAAAAGACTCATAAAGGGTTGTCATCTGTAGATAATAGACAGAAGGGGTACTGAGGACAATGTATGCATTTCCTTGAGTGTGGTTGTTTGTCCGAGAAAGGTTTGGGGTCAGCTGGTCCATGGGCTCTAGGTTTTAGTCTAGGTGGGATAGCAAGAGAGGCACTCACAACATCCAACAACTCATAACATTTCATATGAGATTCCAAACATCTCAACTTCTATTGCTTCATGAACTATTACGATGTTCTTTCCATAACTCAACTCAACATCGTAATAAAAGTGTTTTCCACATTTAGCTACATGCTTCATTCTAATATCCAGATCTCCACTACTATGCTCAATATCTCCTCGGGTCTGAACCTTCTCTTTGCAAAATGCCATACTTCCTTGTAGCGTAAACTAATGGCATCAGACAAATATAAGGACTTCATGGCGACTGTCCTGGTTCACTGGATTCTCCGCTTCCTGGTTGGGCAGTGGTTAGCATAATGACCTAAATCCTTGCACCGGTAACATGTGATGTGACTCAGGTCCTTTTTCGCAGAGATTGGGTTCTTCTGGGGACACATGCTCTTTCTCCTCCTCGACTTCCTTGTTCCTATCAATTCTTCCATCTTTTGTGGATCAAACTCCACTTCTTCTATCGGGAAGTCTCCCAGATAATCTTGGCTTTCCTTCGTGCAATACTGTGAAAGATGTCCTTGTTCTCCCCATGAATAGCAAGCACGGGAGAAAAATCTATTTAGGCCTTCTCCATCAGGGTCGTCAACATCTTCCTCCATCGTGGATTCCTTTCAGGTTTCCTCGAGGACTTCTTTCACAATTAGGGCATTCATCCTTGTGCTCCTCCTGGGTGTGTCCTATTTCTCCACAAATCCTGCAGGCACTACATTTCTTCTTCGGGTTGTCACCATGCTCTCGGATGAGAAGGGATCTTAATAGAGTCTTCATGAATTCCTCCCAACTTCCTGCTCCACTACATCCTTGTATGGCTTGATGCATCTTCCACCATATTGCAGCACTTTTTGTAAAGTACTGAAGAGCGTATTGAACCTCATACTTCCTTGCAACCAAATTTTTCCTGAAGTGGTCCTCCATGTTTTGTATCCACAGCTCTACCTTTGGCTGGGTCATTGGTCCAGAGACTACAAGTCTATCTTCAATCATCCTCTATTGGGTCCAAGGGTTTTGGGGTGAGATTCAGAAGAGGGAGAGAGATACACTCAATACAAGCAAAAGTTTTGAAAAGACGGTTTTGTTTTTGTGGCCGTCGGAAAACATCAAACAATTGACGGCTCACAATCCACTACACCATGGTAGAGCTTTCGTGACACACTAATGTGTCGGCATATGGTACCTTTGCCCACAGTTAAGTTGTAGCTAACACCAATGCTGACAGAAGATGAAAGAGTCGGAGGACTTGCTGTGGGCAAAGGTATTGCCGACAGTTATTTACTTCCCGACACTTTTTCAGTTGGCATACACCCTACATACACCGACAAATGGTATGTCCACATACACCCTACGTATGCCGACACTTTATCAGACAACATACACCCTACCTATGCCAACAGATAGCGTGTCCACACATACCCTACCTGTGCCGACACTTTATTAGCCACGTACACCATATCTATGCCAACAGATAGTCTATCAACATATATACACCCTACTTACACCGACAGATAGTGCCTTTCCAGACTGATAAATTGTTGGTAAAGTGATGTGCAGCCAAACAATATATACAAGCTCTAAACAGATTCTATTATTATCCACACATCCAGAAGCAGGTTCAAGATGAACACATACTGTACAACAATGAAATAAATTCACAAACGTGCATATACATTGAACACAAGTTGACAAACACATCAATCTTGACAAAAGCATATTTTTTACCATCTTAACAATCACCCCGAACGCACAAGTCACAAAAAGATAGCACTATTTGCTAGAATGATAAACTTCAACTAGATGATCCAGAACACAAGTCTGTATCCGCATGCACTAAATGCAAGCTCCAAAATAACCAAATCAGCAAATGGTCTAGAAGACACATAAGATCCATGATTACAGGTTGGTTGGTCCATAAACGTTGCAAAGTCATCACGTCCATGTGCACCAGTTGGCTAAGTGCCTGGAATGTTTTCACAAAAAATTGTCAAGAAAGTGGAATCTGCTCAAGTTGTTCAAAGCTCATTTGTGGATTAACACATATTCGATCAATAAATCCTCATGATATCATAGCTAACAATATAGTTTCTACAAAAGTTATAATTGGCTCACATGGTACTATATAGAACTATGTTCATCTGCTTGCAGTTTATCAACAATGAAGGTATTGACCATCTGAAACAGAGATCATACAACCCAGTAGCTTATTTTATAGCCTATTACATAAGCATTCACTGAAGAAAATACAAACTCCTTCGCGTCCTCTCTAGATTTTCATGATGAAGAGCTACATAACCATGGATAAAAAAGGAAACCATGACACATAGATACACAAGCAATTTAGTGTTAACACATAGGCCAGCAACCTTTTAAAGCGACATTATAGAATCTGTTCTTATGCAATAGCATGTGAGCTAATTACTACTGAAACAGAAAATGTACCTAGTAGTTGAGGTACCCGGGAAAGTAGCCCTCCATTCGCCACCGATTGCCCACAATAAGTTGTGGCCCTGGTCCCCGGTGAGGTAGGCTTCCATCCACCATTCGTTATCCGCTGCATGTGGGTGACCATGGTTCCCAGAGAGGTAGACATCTGTTCTCCGGCCATTGCCTGCGCTGCATGCTGGTGGTCGCGGTTCCCCGCTATTGTCAGTAAGAGTAAATGGATTAGTAACTTGTTTCTCAGTGTCGAGCATTGTAATGATGACAACTGTATGTAACTGCACTAATTGCATCTATTTTTTACTCTATAATTATGTTCAATTGGCATAGGCGTATCAAGGCTCAAGCATTCAACTATCAACTAGCAAACATGACATGGGTAGCAACGGGCAATAGCAAGTCAGCAGCAGCGGCAGCAGGCCGACAACACAAGCATTGAAATAGCAGCATGATTACTAAAATCATTCAAAGAGCAGCAATCACACCATCCATTAGTTCAATGGAAGGAATTAGAATAAAAGATATGAAGAAGTTGAGGAGAGGCTGCTGGGTTTGGAGATTAGGGAGGGTTACCTGCCGTTGGGAGGAGAGGCTGCTGCCTGCTGGTGCTGTGGGGTAGCGGTCGCCGGTCGAGTGCTGGTGTCGCCGGCGGCGGTGTCTTCGATCCAGGAGGTGGCGGCTTCGATCCCGGAGAGGCTGCGACCTGGGAGCACATCGCTTTTGTGTGGAAGAGAAGGGTTTCGTTTTGGGCCTGTTATTGGGCCAGGCCGTATCCCAACCGTGTCACGGACGTATCCCACCGTATCCCCTCTTTTTTTAATCGAAAATCGAAGGATACTGGGGGATACGCGTATCCTGCCATATCCCGCCGTATCAGAACGGCTGATCGGCAATTCCTGCCGTGTCCATGCTTCGTTGCCTAATACAACCAGTGAGCCACAGTTACAACTGCTAGTGCTGTTAGTAGTGAACTTAAATTACACATGACGCAATCACAGGACAAACTGAGCCACTCAGTTGAAAACTGCGCTCTACACTTTGAAATAAGCCATTTGGGGTGCAGGGACTTACTTAAATGGAAAAGAGCTTGGTGTTCAAGTTGTGGGAGTTGTGCATAATGTGGACTGGTCGCAGACACATTTCAAGCTTGTTCTGTAGATCCCACCCGCACTATCAGATCAGCTGAAACAAAGTAGCCCAATTTCAGTCGAGAGAGTTAAAAGTAGGCACATAAATCATAGCAGTAGTATAAGGGGCTCATGGAGAGTAAGAAGAAGAACCAGTGCCTATTCACTTCCAAGTAGGCACATAAACCATAGCAGTAGTATAAATTGTTTGTGATAAATTGAACCTTCATTTCTCGGGCCTAGTTTAAAATGATGGACTAGTTGAACTGGTTAACAAAAAGGAAATCCTGGACAAGCATCAGGATGGCAAAATGATGGATCCATCCATTCCATTTGCTGACTTACCACGTCATATCCTCAAATGGCTTGTATAAGATAAATGAGGGCCCAACGGTGCCAGCGGCATGCCTCTAGCACAAGCTGAAAATAAAATAATGAAGCTTATCATCATATTATTATATGCCAGTGATAAAATTGCATGGAGCCACATAATGAATCTAAATGATTAGAGAGTTGTGTTCTTGTTCATCTATTCAGATTGACCAAACAAAGGTGAAGACATGACATAAAGCATAACCATATTGTAGATCAGCAATCAAGCTTACATGGCAACAATAAGATCTAGTGATAATAAGTTCCCAAGGTTTACATAGTATTTAGGGTGTAATATTCAGATGGTCCAGACAAATGTTAAAACAGGACACCATACAAACAATTTCCTACATGTGCATTCATTTTCCCAATGACATATATATGCCATTGTCTCGATGACATTTTATATGTCGGTGTCTTTCTTGTGTCTCCAAATAAAAATCAAGGTTCACTTTTACAATATTTTGTTGAACTTCACGCACCAACAGAAGTATTATTGGATGCCTGGCAAAATAGTCGCACAATACAGTTAACCAAATAAAGTAACTAAAATTTTTCATAGAGAACTAAATGCATTAATGGTCCGCAATGAGAACAATAGCGCATCAGCATTAGAGTCAAACCAGATCCATAACAGAGTAACTAAAAATTTTCAGATCCATAGCATTTTTAGAGAAATAAAGCATCACATAACAGGCAAGAGCTTGTCATACCAAACTAATAGATATAACCAACTAGGCATGCACATGAGAATGGTAGAAGATATTTTTTCCTGGGATGCAACATACCACATACGAGATCTTTCCCTGAGAGGAGCAAGAGGAGGGTGCTGTCTTGGTCCTTCCTGAGAGGAAGAAGAGGAGGGATCTTTCCCTGAGAGGAGGAGAGGAGGGCGATGTCTTGGTCCTTCGTGATAGCTAGAGGTGGTCGGTGAAGGCCCCGAGGACGGGGCTGTCGGTGGCCTCGTCACTGGGGAAGGCATGCATCATTGGGGTTAGGGGATCTGGGTTATGCTCACCGCCGTCGGTGGGGACTCGGGCCAAAGAAGATGCCCATGTGGTGGCAGCGAAGGGGCCGGAGAAGGAACACGATGGAGGTGGCCAGGAGCTCGAGGCTATGGCCACCGGTGGCGGCAGGAACGAGTTCGAGGACGGAGACCCCGAGAACGGCGGCGGCGGAAATTTGGGGTAGGGTCAAAGTGGATAGGGTTAACGCTAGTGGATATTGTTTTTGAGACAAACGCGACTGGATGTGAGGCTACGGGTTCCTTTGGGGGTGAAAACCAGGCCGCCCGCACTAAAATTTTTGGGCTCTCGTGGCTAATTCACGCGGCAATTGTTTGGCCTTTCCTTGCTTGACACGTGTCCATATACACCGACACTTAATCTGTGTCCATACACCCTACCTATGCCGACATATATTATGTCGTTAAGCACATACCAATGCCGACTAAAAAACTATCAGAACATGCGCATCTACCGACAGATGATATGTCACTAAGTGGTTGCCGACATATACATTGTCGTTGCATGATTTCCGACACATAGTGTGTCTACAATGATGTACATTGGCCGACAGATAATCTGATTACAAAGCTTCAAAGCTACGCCGACATATCTCCTGTAGAGATTAATAGACCTTTGCCAACAAAAGTGTGTCACGTAACCTCTACCGTGGTGTAGTGATCGTCGCATCTAATGTGAGTACATAGCAGGGGTTTGGTCTTCTAAACGTCAATATCTCTTCAAAGTCGTCAACTCTTCAAATCTTCGGAGTATCCACTGTTGTAGCTTCAACACTTCCAATGCATGGTGAAATACTCTTTACTCCGAAGTGGTCAAATTGGGAGAGGGTATGGTCTAACTATTTAGGAAAAAGGGGAGTTTTGTCAAAGCTCGGGAAAGAAGAGAGGTAAGTATCTTTTTGAAAATACAGTATTAGGTAAATCCTTTCCTATGGGCTTGCCAGTTTCTAGGGTCATGTCCTATAGTCAACATGTGCTCCGATACCATCTTGTAGCGACCACGATCCGAATGGACCGAAGTCTCTATGTTTCAGTGTCATCCCTGGATCGGTATGCTGACACACACAGTACTCGAGGATTTATAACAGAGGTAAATCACATGTAAAGTAACTTAAATACCATTACCGCGATCAATCATAGCGGAAGCAACGAAGGTTGTGGAGTTCCATCAACACCAACGGCAAAGCTGAGTGTAGACAGCGCAACCCTAACGTAACACTTACTCGTCGAATAATTCCTGCAACATGAGACGTTGCAGCCATGTAGGTCAGTACATTGAATGTACTGGCACATTCACACTGTAGCAGTAATGAAGAACAATGCCTAGAACTACATGCATATTTGGCTCGTGGAGGCTGTAAGGCTGTTTTTGCGTAAAGCAGATTTTTCCCTACCACAAAGGAATGCATTTATTTAACTACTTTGTTAAATTTAAATCATGAACAATTGAGAATGGTTCCTCCATCTCAATCCCAAACCAAAGTCATTATTAACCCAACAAATTAATTAAATAGAGTGTTGAGATCAACAAATAATCCACTTCTAGATACTCAAAGATGTCCATAACCGGGGACACGGCTACTCATGAATAGTTTGTACACTCTGCAGGGGTTTGTGCACTTTTCCCCACAAGACTCAATCTCCTCCGTTGGATTTCTTGCACTACATGGTGTTTGAGAAATGGATGACCGAGACACAGTCTTTCAGAAGCATTAACTCTTTACCCCGAGTGGACCGGTACACCTACATCCACTACATCTGCTAGTCCACCACTAAAAGAGGTCTACAACTTACTCATACTATGCCAGAGCCCATGATGGCTTGTGGCTGCACATGGAAGTTTCTAGGCATGAAAATATTATATGATCCCTTTGAGCCTGGGTGGCATTCCAATAGGGTGATCACACGGTTCCTCCGGGATCCCCTAGGGCGAACACTGGTTTCTCCAGGTGCCCAACAACCACTGGGTACTCCAGGGTGCCACAACCAATCCACCCAGATGTGTATTAAATTACCACCTTAAAGTTTCCCTTAAATATCACTCACATCTTTCATGAAACTCTCATACCAAACCACGTCTAGAAGCATGGCTAAGCAATAAGTAACAAAGCGTATACCCCCTTGGTTGATCTCAGGTCATTGGGTTCCTACCTCATGAACTACAAAGCATCATATTATGTAACCAGTCCTACTCATGCAAGTGTTCGAGGATATAACTAATGCAATGAGAACTGGGTATTGGAAAGGATGATCAAAGTGTGAACTTGCCTTGTACTATCGATGTAGAAGATTTGCACTCAGAACTCAGGATAGATCTACTCGTCACACTCCGTTCAATCTATCGTAAGTAAACAATAGTAACCACACATAAGCAATCACTCAGCAGATCCGAAAGAACGAATAAAACACTTCGGAAAACTTTGAAAACAAACAAATGACTCTTGAAACAGAAAACAATTTCTAATAGTACCAAAATTATGTGAATTTGGCCTTATCAGAAAGTTTAGGTCAAGAGCTTCGATTTGCAAAAAGAATCAACGAAATTGGAGTTACAAAACTCAAATTATGATCAAAACAAGTTTGAATCTAAAACTAGTTGAATTCAAATTGAAAACTTTCGAAAGCTTGTTTAAGTTGTTTTTCTGAAAAGAGGGGATCGTAACGAAGACGTGTGCGTTGGTTTTGTTGGACTAATACCAACGAGCAAAAAGTTATGGCCGTTTGAAGTGTAGGGACTAATCTGTAAATAAAAATATTCACATTCAAGTCCCTAGCCGAAAACTAAAAGGAAAAGAAAAGGACTATCGAGCGAACACTCGTAATCAGGACCTAACCAGAGAACGTTCATTGGATAGATCTAATATAAAAAATCTAAATCGGGTTTATAAAATAAAACCGATCCGGGAAAAGACCGGCGGGTTTTTGGCGGTTTTACCCTTTCGTGGGAAAGACCGGCGGGTTGGGCGGTCCGGGCGACGGATCGGGTTCCGGCGGAGCAAAATCGGCCGGCGGTGAACTCCCGCGCGGTTCCGGCGATGGCGCTGGGCTCGGCGTGGGCGGAGGAGGGCACAGGACTCCGGCCTCGGCACGGATGCCGAGGTCGTCGTCGGCGGCGTGGAGGCTCGGGACTCCGTCCCGAGCTCAGGGGCGAGCGGGGCGCGATGCGAGGTGAGAGAGGAGGTGCGGGGCGGCGGGGTATTTATGGAGGGGAGGGACGACCTCGGGTGCGTGGAGGAGGGGGCACGGCAGAGAGGCCGGGGTGACCACGGCAGCGGCGGCGGTGACGTGCGGGCGGAGGAGTCCCGACGGGAGGAGGAAGGCGGCTGGGAGTGGGCTGGGCTGGGCCCGGCTGGAGCTGGGCGAAGAAAGAGTTTATTTTAACACAGACACTAAAACAAAATAAAAACAAAAAATATATAATATACTATAGGCATATTATATATCAAAATTTTCAGAAAAACAATTCCTACAAAGTGAACATTTTTCTACAGTCAAGTAAAATGTCCACAAATTCTAATAAGTCAAAAGGTGCTAGTGTTGCTATAAAATCCAATAAAATCATTTTGAAAATACCAAAAATATTTCAAATTTATTTCTCTCCAATTTTCTGCTGTAGGGAATCATGTTACCCTTAATTTCCATATATTTTATTTTTAGAGAAAAATAATTTGAATAAAACCCAATAACCCAAATTTTGAAAATGATTTTCGGAATATTTCAAAAGAACTCCCAACTCATATTTCCTATAATTCGAAGAAGTCATTTTATCTTCGCTCGAGAAAATCATCGAGTTGCATAAAGTTTCTGAATTTGAAATATTTCATGAAGGAAATTCAAAATCCCTTTCAAAGCCCTTTATCATTTAAAATAAATGGAAGAAGTCATATTATCTTCACTCTAGGGTTTTGTGTTGAAAAGAATTTGAATTCCCGGAGATCAAAATGCAAAGTGAAAGTTTTGGGAAAGTCATTTTATTCCCTCTCATTTAACTTTCAAAAGTTTCAAATTTCACTCAATTTCACACAGCACATCACACCAGCAATCAAATCTATCTATTTATTATAACATTCCAAAATTTAGAATTTTGGGATGTTACAGTGATTTTCTCCAAAAATATCTCTCGCGAAGGTTTCATTCCGTTTGCACTCCGTTTGATATTCTTTTTCTGCAAAACCCTGAAATAGGCAAAAACAGCAATCTGCACTGGGCCTTTGGGTTAGTAGGTTAGTCCCAAAAATGATATAAAAGCGAATGATAAAGCCCATTAAACATCCAAGAATTCATAAATAATAGCATGAAACAATCAAAAATTATAGATACATTGGAGAAGTATCAGATGGATAGACGAGGCCAAGCAGCGTGAAGGAGGGTTGCCGATGAGGAGGCGGCACTGCAAGCAAGGAGTGAAGGTTCCAAGTTGGAAAGGAAGGCGGAAAGAGGGGAAATGTGGCTTTTGGTAAGGGGGGTGGGGAGGTAGATATTTCCGCGGAAGACGAAAATTTGGAATCGCTTCAGCCAAAAAACTGGCGCGCAAAGTGTCATCAGACACGGTCCCTTATGCAGAACTGTGTATGATATGTGAACATCACAAACGTTTCAGGTAGCTTCACCCGTGTGTGGTGAATTTGAACGGCAAAAGTTTTGGTTCAAATTTCCATGGGTACAGTGGTCGTCCACGTTATTTTATAATTTGGGTACACAAAGGAGACTACAACACACCAACACTTCTTCATCGAGCAAGTTCAGTAATTAAACAGAGCTAGCTGACCTAAACATTACTCTAACAAATTAAAGACCAATGCTCTTAGTTAAACAAAACAAAGAGTAGTACTACGGCTGGTGCTCGTCGATCTCCACCGCCGCCTCCATGTCCAGCTCGCGGCCGACGTTCTCCTGGGGAAGGGGCTCCATGGCATCCATCGCACCATACTCGGCAAGCATCTTGCCATCCGCGTCCGCCATCTCTTTGGAAAAGGCCACCATGAGCTAGGTGTGGGCGGACGCGATCTGGGCTTAGACGGGCTCTGTCGTCGCAACATATGCGATGGAGGAACGGACGGTGATACATCTCCAACGTATCTATAATTGTTTATTGTTCCATGCCATTATATATGATGTTTTGGATGTTTAATGGGCTTTATCATACACTTTTATATTATTTTTGGGACTAACCTATTAACCCAAAGGCCGAGTGTAGATTGTTGTTTGTTTTGCCTATTTCAGGGTTTCGCAGAAAAGGAATATCAAACGGAGTCCAAACGGAATAAAACCTTCACGAGAGTTATTTTTGGAATGATACCAATAGAGAAGACTTGGAGTACACACGAGGGAATGAAGGAGGCGGCCACGAGGGTCCAGGGCGTGCCCCCTCCTACAGGGCGCGCCCGCACCCTCATGAGCCCCCTCTGGATCCCCCGATGCCCTCCTTCCTCCTATATATACCCATATACCCTAAAAACATCGAGGCAACATAGAAAACCCTAATTCCACCGCCGCAACCTTTTTCCCGTGACATTCCATCTTGGGGCCTGTTCCGGAGCTCCGCTGGAGGGGGGATCTTCCATGGAGTGCTTCTACATCAACACCATTGCCTCACCATGAGTTGCGAGTAGTTTACCACAGAGCTTCGGGTCCATAGTTATTAGCTAGATGGCTTCTTCTCTCTTTTTTGGATCTCAATACCAAGTTCTCCCCGATCTTCGAGGAGATCTATTCGATGTAATATTTTTGCGGTGTGTTTGTCGAGATCCGATGAATTGTGGGTTTATGATCAAGATTATCTATGCGAAATATTTGGTTCTTTTCCGAATTCTTTTATGTATGATTATAATATCCTTGCAAGCCTCTTCGAATTATCGGTTTGGTTTGGCCTACTAGATTCTTCCAATGGGAGAAGTGCTTGGCTTTGGGTTCAATCTTGCAGTGTCCTTTCCCAGTGACAGCAGGGGCATGAAGGCACGTATTGTACTGTTGCCATCGAGGATAAAAAGATGGGGTTTATATCATATTGCTTGAGTTTATCCCTCTACATCATGTCATCTTGCTTAAAGCATTACTCTGTTCTTATGAACTTAATACTCTCGATGCATGCTGGATAGCGGTCTAGAGTCTTAGTAGTAGATGCAGAATCGTTTCGGTCTACTTGTTACAGACGTGATGCATATATATAATGATCATGCCTAGATATTCTCATAATTATTCGATTTTCTATCAATTGCTCGACAGTAATTTGTTCACCCACCGTAGAATTCTGCTATTAGGAGAGAAGCCACTAGTGAAACCTATGGCCCCCGGGTCTATTCTCAACATATCAATCTACAGTCTACTTTACTTTGTTGTTTTTACTTTCTGTTCTTATATCAAAAAATACCAAAAATATCAAACTATCTTATTTATCAGATCTCACTTTCGTAAGTGACCGTAAAGGGATTGACAACCCCTTATCGCATTGGCTGCGAAGTTCTTATTTGTTTGTGCAGGTGCGAGGGACTCGCGCGTGGTCTCCTACTGGATTGATACCTTGGTTCTCAAAAACCGAGGGAAATACTTACGCTACTGTGTTGCATCACCCTTTCCTCTTCGAGGGAATACAATGCAATCTCGAGAAGTAGCACACGGCTGCTCGAACGCTCTCGGCGATTGCCAGCTCTTCGGCCGTGGGTTGCCGACCGTTGTTGGACAAGCTTCATTCGATTCGTGCGGTGACCGCCAGGAGCTGGGCGTGGGTGGCCTCTACATGGTCATGGACAGCCTCCATCAGGGCTAAGGCCACCGCTGCGGAATGGATAGCTGCTGTGTCGCTCTCGCCAGATGTTGCTGCCGCCACCTAAGAAGCAACAACACCCATTTGGGTTGTCTTTGCCGCCCGGTCGCAGATTGCGGCCGCGCTCATGCAACTTGTCAGCATGCGCATGGCGGCTGCGGCCGTGCTCTCGCCGGAGTGGGCCGGCGAAGTTGCCCTCACGTTGCGGGTCCACGTGCCCATATTTCACCGGCGACGATTGAACAGTGAAATGATATTTGGGGAGCGAGCTGGTGTGCTTGAGACGCCAGTTGTGGACTGTAGCTGACGCACCTTCTCGCGTAAGCCATAGGTGTACTATACACCAATGGTGCTCCAGGATATTTTGTGTTACATCTCGCACAGTTGGTGATTATAAATTGTGTGCGATCTACTTAATTTTTCATCTTGATTTGAATTACATAATGGGGTCACAACGGCAATGGACGGTGTTTGAATTGCTAGACCTTTTATCTGGACGGAACATGCAACTATATGCGTGTCATAAAAGAATTGGAATTATTCAGGGTTCGTTTGAAGATTTTATACATTAAATTGGTTTTCTAGCCATTTCAGGTGCACAATTCAAAATTAAACTACATGCGCATGCTCCGGTGCACCAACATAGGTTGTAAAATCATATATGTGTCCATGGGTTTATGCTTATCTCCCATGCAAGAAATGGGGATGAAATTCGAACACCACGACACCGTGGCTCTCCGGCAAACGTCGACGTACTTGCTTTTGTAATTATAGTAAATCCAAATTTCGTATGAAATTCATGAAACTTGGCATGCTATCATGGAGCGGCATCAACATGCCGTGTTAAAAATTATGTCCCATTTGGGGCAGGTTTGGGTATAAGCTTCCCATAAACCAGAGCTTCTCACAACAAGTGTGATGCTTTTGGTAGGGAACATTTCACCTTTATGGACGAAAGGATATCCGTTGCATATTCTCGATTTCAAATTTTTTCCTACTGTCAACATAGAACAACAGGAGTGTTGTGTCAATTTTTGGGATTTTTCGGGGTTCGCTTGGACATTTTTATACATTAACTGAGTTTTCTATGCATTCATCTGCATAATTCAAATTTTAACTACATGCACATGCTCTAATGCATATAAATTAGTTGAAAATTCAAATCCGTGTCCTTGGTTGCCTGCTTAGGTCCCATGCAAGAAATGGGAATGAATTTCAAACACCCTGCCACCATCACTCAGCCACAAACATTGAGATACCTAGTTTTTAAATTCTAGTAAATCCAGCCTGAAATTCATGAAACTTGGCACGATATCATGGAGCAGCATCAACATGCCATGGTAAAAAATTTGTCCCATTTGGGGCAGGTTTGGGTATATGCTTCTCACAAACCAGACCTTCTCACAACAAGCATGGTAGTTTCGGTAGGGAACGTCCCACCTTTGGGGATGGAACAATATCCATTGCCTCTTATTGCTTCCAATTTTTTTTCTTGTTTCAACATAGAACAACAGGAGTGTTGTGTCAATTTTTGTGATTTTTCGGGGTTCGTTTGGAAATTTTTATGCATTAACTGAGTTTTCAATGCATTTATGTGCATAATTCAAATTTGAACTACATGCTCATGCACCAATGCATATAAATTGGTTGAAAAATCAAAATTGTTTCCTTGGGTGCATGCTTAGGTCCCATGCAAGAAATGGGAATGAATTTCAAACACCAGGGCAATGTTGATTGCCGGCAAAACATTGAGATGTTTGGTTTTTAAATTCTAGTAAATCCAAAACACGTCTGAAATTCATGAAACTTGGCATGCTATCAAGGTGCGGCATCAACATGCCGCGGTAATTTTTTTGTCCCATTTGGGGCAGGTTTGGGTATATGCTTCTCACAAACCAGAGCTTCTCACAACAAGCATGGTGGTTTCGGTAGGGAACGTCCCACCTTTGGGGACGAAACAATATCCATTGCCTCTTATTGCTTCCATTTTTTTCTCGTTTCAAAATAGAACAACAGGAGTGTTGTGTCAATCTTTGTGCTTTTTCGGGGTTTGTTTGGACATTTTATGCACTAGTTAGCGTGCACGTGCAACACACTTCTCAAGGAGCAACCTATCCACTACCATCAATAAGAAAACAAAGGAATTGTTCAGAAAAACAAGGTACGAGTTGCAAAAATATGTGTCCCTATATGTCTGGGAAACTGATCCACGAGCACCTATGGGGACCGGCGGACCGAGCCCCTTTCGGTTCGGCGGGGGCGGAGATCGCGCGAAGAGCAGATCAAGGCGAAGCACAAGAGCAGTTTACCCAGGTTCGGGCCGCACGGATGCGTAAAACCCTACTCCTGCTTTGTGGTTTGTATTGAGTTCTTACTCGGGAGCACTGAGTGCTACAGTACACACCAGCAGCTAGCGAGACCGAGTGTGAGTGTTCTCCTCGCGTCCCCCCCCCTCTACGTTGCGCATGGGCCCCCTTTTATATGCTCAAGGGGTCACCGATAGGTGGCAACGTAGACAAGGGAAAAAATTGGAAAGGTGTTGCGGTTGGTACAACTACCTGTACAGTGTATCATACCTAACCCTGACGGCATGGGAGAAGGGCATTGAATGACCATCTGTGTCGCCCAAACAGTGCAAAAAGGGACCGTCAGGGACGCCACCGTTTGCCATGATGGCAATCTTGTCAGCGCCGCTTGCCACCGCGCACCGCTGGCTGCATAGCCTCCCGCCACGTATGCCTGGAAGGGTCCCAGAGCGACACGTTGGCGGATGTGCTGGAGCGCGGGTACAGAGTGGTAGCTTTCCGCGGCAAGCGCCTTGCCCCGATCGTTGCCTTGTCGCGTCCGGGAGCTTGCCGCTCACCGGGCCTTGCCGGGACGCGTGGCGCGTCGCGGCAAGTTCCTTGAGATGCCTTGGTTGGCCTTCCCGGCAAGCTCCTCTCGCCGGGGTCTTGTGCCTTGAGTGGCCTTCCCGGCAAGCTCCTCTTGCCGGGGCCTTGTCTCCTTGGCTTGAATACTTTGTTATTGAATGGCTCAAAAGGAACCACGGAGGACCTTGGCGGTCACCCGACAAGCCTTGCCGCGGGACGCTACGACTGCCCGTGCACAAGTTCGGGATACTAGGGTACCCCTACTCTAGTACACCGACAGGAGCCCCCAGGCCTGGGCCATACACGGTGCCGAGCGCCGTTGGGCCAGGCCCAAAACAGGGCACGGGCACGCGCGGGCTGGGTTACGCCGTATCTCACTCCGTATCCACCGCGCCCTCCCCGAACGGCACGCGTTGATTGCGGCGTCGTGGGAGAGATCGTGGGTGGTTTCTTTATTCGGAAAGGCAGAATGTCCGCCCCCTCCCTCCTTATAAGCAGGGGAAACAGGGGCAGTTCGCCCATTCGTCGGTGCTATTCCTCCGCTGCTCCCCCTTCTTCCCAAAGTTGAAAGAGAACAGCGCTCTGCCCCCCATCGCCACCAGCACCACCAACGCCGCCGACCTCCCCCACCACCTCCGCCATGGCTCCGGAAACCGACAAGGGGAAGGGCGCGAAGTCGGCCGAGGCATAGCGGCTCGCGGCGCTGCGAAAAGAGCGGGCAATCTCCCCCCCCCCCAAGCTTGCCGCGAGGGAGCTGAGGGAGTACTACTACCTCTTCTAGTCGGGGGAGACGCGGGCGCATCCGCGCACGAAGGTACTTCCAACTGTCGCTTCGGGAATGGCTCCAAATGGATATCCTTTCTTCGCCTTGTTCTTCTACTGCAGGCTCTGCCCGTCTTTCTCTGAGTTCTTCTGTGATATTATGAACACCTACGGGTTCCGCCTCCTTGATTTCACCCCCAATGCCGTTCTGACCATGGGAGTTTTCGCACATCTCTGCAAAAACTTTGTCGGGGTCTATCCAAACATAGCCCTTTTCCGCCACTTCTTTATGCCCCGAGTTGAGAGAGGAGAGCCTCTATCTGGCGGAATCGCCTGGATCTCGAGAGCCGGCAAGAAGGACGCTTATCTAGAGGGAGAGTTCCACGGCAAGTGGGAGGAATGGAGAGCAAACTGGTGCTGGATTGTCGAGGAGAACCCGCAGCCGTTTACCGCCCGGTGCCAAGCCCCAGTAGTACGCGGCAGCGATTGGAGCAACGTGGCCCCGGAAGATGATAGGCTGAAGATTGCCGTCACCCGGATCCAACGCCTCAGGCTTGCCGGGCTCACTGTAGGTGCGGTTGGCGCAGATTTTCTTCGCTGCCGCATCGCCCCCCTGCAGGAGAGGAGGAGACCCGCCTGAGAATTCAAGAATGTGGCGGACATCATGAGGCTGCGCCCGGGCCTCAACTTCAACTTCACTGTTCTGGAGCTTAACGCGATGCTCCAGGAGCTGTTCAAGTACGACCCTGAACATCCCGAAGTGTTTAGGTTGCCGAAGGACGTCGTTCCGCTGTGCAACAACTCCGCGCTCGACCGCATCCGTGCAATGATGCCGCTGTGCGACTCGCATGGAATCGTCACAACTTGGCAAGAGCCTGAAGACGTCGTCGTGCAGGAGTTCTTTGACGGCTTGGTAGAAAAGCCGATCCGCTCCGACGAAAAGAAAGGCCTCACTCGCGACACCACCGATGCGGAGATGAAGCGCATCGCCACTAGGCTGGAAGAGGCGGCGGCAGCCGCAGCCGCAGGCGAGTTTGGATTCACCGTGGAGGAGGCAGAAGCAGCGGAGGCGGCAAGCCTTGCCGAGGGAGAGGAGTTTGCCGGCGAGGAAGAGATTGCCGGGCATGACGTCGAGTCGAGCGAGCCCGCCGAGGATACGAGCGGCTCGTTGGAGATCGACTCCTCTTCCTCCACATCTTCAGGCAGCTCGCCGCAAGCAGAGCCCCCAGCTCCACCAAGAAGGCGTCTCCGCAAGGCCGGGGACGTAGCGGAGCGGCAGACGAGTCGACAGCCGCCGCGCCGCGCGACACGCTCCACTGCGACAAGTTCTGTTGCCGCGGGAGCACCTCACGCTGCTGCGGCAACTGGAGCGGGGTCCTCCCAGACCACCACTTCTGCTCCTGCTGCTTCGCACGCCGCGGCGACAGCCGGAGCGGGGTCGTCTCGGACCACCGCCACTGCTCCCGCCAAGCGGCCAAGGGAACCTACTCCTCCGCCTCCTCGCGCCGGGCGTGAGCCGGACTTCGACTTCTCCGCGCTCAGCTCCGATGAGGAAGAAGAAGAAGAGTAAGATTCCTTGATGTACTTATAGTTCTTCAATTCTTGCTATTTTGTCTTGTATCTTATTTGCCTTACTCCGAACTTATCCCTTTTCAGGACTCTGGCCCAGAGAGCGGCAAAGAGAGCCAAGGTCCTGGTGATTATCATCGAGGATGAACCCACCGCGATAGCAGGGGGTGCGACCGAGACAACCTTGCCGGAGGCCACCTTGTCGGACCCGGCAACCATTCTCCAGAGCAGCCCCCATCGTAAGTATATGGTTCGCTTTCCGCTGTTCGGCGCGCATGGATGCTCTTTACTTTGCTGACATCTGATTGTTGGTTTGTGTAGGAGCAGAGCAGCCCCACCAGGAGCGCCCGGAGACCGCCCCCGACATGCCGTCTGCTTCGACTACGCCGCCAAGGGAGAGTTCTCTGGCAAGGGTCTCTCCGGCAAGGGAGAGTTCTCCGCCAAGGGAGAGCCCTCCGGCAAGGGAGACTGCAGAACCCGGCGCAGGTAATCCCCTTGCTTCAAAACTTCCCTTGGGTTCTTCTTCTTTTGAGCTTCTTTTTGGATATTTGCTTGACTTTTCTCCCTTTTCCGGTTGTCAGACCCATCTGCTGCTGAGCCGATGTAGACTGAGTTTGCTGCCGACGACGCTGCTGCCACCGAAGAAGCAGCCGGCGCTGATGACCCCGCCGGTGAAGAGGCCGCCAAAGCTGCCGCCGCGGCAGCTGGCGAGGGGTCTGGCGATCGCACTGACGGCCCTGAGGCCGCAGGAGTGCCAGGCGCTACGCCGACCGCCGATCCCTCCGCCGCTGCCGCAGCGCCAGGCTCCGAAGAGCCCCAGCCAGGCGTCTACTTGAAGGGCGGCGATGGCGACTTCATCAACCTCCCTTGGACGTCAAGCTCGAGGGCGCCGGTCGAAGGAGAGAGCTTTGATGGAGAGGTGCTCGCCTCCGCTGGGCTGACGCTAGTTGATGTGCCGAGCAGCAGCAGCAGCGAGCCTGAGGAGGAGCGGCTGCTACGGAAACTGGTGTCGCTCTACCGCGCTCGGCAGGACAAGCTGGAGTCCCTAGAGGCGCTTGTCGCGAAGGCGGGAGCGGACATCGAGAAGCGTGCGGAGGAGCTCCGGGGTCTCAACCAGGAAGCTCTCCGGTCCCTGGCAGAGGAGCGGGAGCAACTCGCCGAGTAGCAGAAGGCCTTCTTCCTCGAGAAGGCTGACGTCGAAGAGCAACAGCGGCTTGCCGCTGAGAAGCTGTCTACGCAGGAGGGCGAGCTAGTGCAGCGGAAGATTAACCTCGATAGCCACGAGGAGGAGCTTGCCGCGCGCGAGCAATCACTTGGCGGAGCCCTCAAGCAAGTAGAGGATGCTGCCGCATCTGCCGAGGCCGCCAAGAAGGAGCTGGAGACGAAGGTGGCGCAGCTGGAGGCCGATCTCAAGGCGAGCGGTGAGGAGCTTGCCGCGCTCAAGCTTGAGCGGGAGAAGGACGCCCACTGCAACTCAGAGGTGCAAGTTCGTCTTGCCGAGAAGGGCAAGGAGCTCAGCGCCGCCAAGGACTCCAACGCAGATCTTGAGTTGAAGCTGACCACTTTGACCAAGACGCTGGACGGCGCCAGGGAGCAGGAGGCGGCCTTGAAGGAGGAGATCAAGGCCGATAAGGCGCTGCTGGCGAGTGCTGCTGCCATCCAGAACACTTTTAGGGAGACCGTGGAGCACTGGACGGAGGGTCTCGTGAATGCTGCTGCAGATATCGACAGGGAGCTGGCGCAGCTAGGGATGGAGGATCTTGGGTATCCCTTTGATGAGAACCTCCAACCCAGCGCCAAGCTCACCTTGTTCTTCAAAGGCGTGGCGACGGTCCTCCAGCGACTCCGGGAGAAGATCCCAAAGCAGCTGGCCGACGAGTCGCGCAAGATCTGCGCGGGAGCTCTTTAGAAGGTGTTGGTGAAGGTGGCCTTCCGCAACCCGGGCCTCAACCTCACCAACGTCCTCAAGACCCTACCGCCGGATGCCGATCTGGAGGCGCTCAAGGCCCTTGTCGCACCCATTGTGGACAAGGTGAGCGGGATCAAGAGGGTTGAGGGCGATCGCGTAGACTAGGCCGCCCGTTTTCTTCTTTCTTGTCGCTGCTAGTCATGTTATGAGAACAATTTGTTAGAGCTGTGACAAGCTACCTTGTAATATAACTCTATTTTGGGTAGTGATTGCAATGTTATTTCCTTTACTTGATTCCTTCCTTTGTATGTTTTTTCCCTACGCTCTTGGGGAACTTGCCGGTGCAGGCACCTTAGCCGTGAGTGCTGAGTGCGGGACGTTAGCAGCCTGCTGGCGGTGCCGTTACCGACAAGAAACCTTGTCGCAACTAGTCGCAGCTCGCTTAAGTTGTTGAGCGGACTCGAAACAAAGTAAGGGCGCAACTAGCTACGAGTTGGTTCCTCCACGCACAAGTTTTCCATACAAAGCACGGTCGTTCAATGAAGATAACTTAAAAATTTTAAAAATCTGATTGCTCAAGCTTTGGCAACTTAGCTTTCCAGTTGTTTGCTTCTCGGTAAGGCAAAACTTTCTTGAACGACGCCTGGTCCATACCATTATCTTCTCCTTCCCCCCTAGAAAACTTGTGGGCGAGGGAACCTTCCTTTCCTTAAGAATAAGAAAGAAGAGAAAATAAAGATATGGAGCCTTACGGCTCGTTATTGCTTATCGGTGGTAGGTGCTGCACAAAGTGTCAGTTATCACATGCAAAAAATAGAAAGCATGAAATTGACAAGATGTGCGGAGCACATGAGCTTTACTTATGCACGGGGTCTGCGCCCGGCTTTGTACAAAGGATTACATGCAACAACGGCAAGACTTGTACAAAAGGTGGTTGCCGGAACGGGTTCAGGCAACCGCGCCTTACGGGTAAAACTTACGAAGATGCTCAATGTTCCAGGAGTTGCTTACTGGAATGCCATCTTCGGTCTCAAGGCGGACAGCGCCAGGCCTAGTGACTCATTTCACCCGGTAAGGGCCTTCCCACTTCGGCGTCAACTTGTTGGAATTCTTGGCGGACTGAACGCGCCGAAGAACAAGGTCACCTTCCTCGAGACTTCTGGCGTTAACTTTGCGGCTATGGTAGCGGCGCAAAGCTTGCTGGTATCGAGCAGCTCGTACAGTAGCCTGAAGACGGTCTTCCTCAAGGAGCAGCGCGTCATCTTGTCGCAGCTGCTCTTGCTCAAGGTCATCATAAGCGAGCACTCGAGGTGACCCGTATACGAGTTCCGTGGGGAGAACTGCCTCTGCTCCATAGACTAGAGCGAAAGGTGTCTGGCCAGTGGCTCGATTTGGCGTCGTCCTGATCGACCAAAGAACCACCGGCAGCTCCTCAATCCAGTTTCTTCCGCACTTGCACAGCTTGTCGAAAGTCCTGGTCTTGAGCCCGCGCAACACTTCAGCATTTGCCATCTCCGCTTAACCGTTGCTTCTCGGGTGAGCAACAGAAGCGAATCAGACCTTGGCGCCAAGATCTTGGACGTACTGCATGAAGGTGCGGCTCGTGACTTGCGTACCGTTGTCGGTGATGATCCTGTTAGGGATCCCGAAGCAGCAAACAATCGACCTGAAGAACTTGACTGCTGACTGTGCTGTCACCTTCCTCACTACTTCCACTTCCGGCCACTTTGTGAATTTGTCGATTGCAACGTACAAGTACTCAAAGCCCCCGACTGCTCGGGGAAAGGGGCCGAGGATGTCGAGCTCCCAGACCGAAAATGGCCAGGATAAAGGGATCGTCTGGAGAGCTTGAGCTGGCTGGTGTATCTGCTTGGAATGGAACTGGCACGCTTCACACTTGGTTACTTGTGAAGTTGCATCCTGGAGGGCTGTCGGCCAAAAGAAACCTTGCCGGAATGCTTTGCCGGCAAGTGCTCTTGCGCCAATGTGGTGGCCACATATGCCTCCATGTATCTCTGCCAACAGCTTTTTTCCGTCTTCCCGGGGAATACACTTTAATTTCACACCGTTGAGTCTTCTTCTGTACAGTCTGTTGTCGACAAACTAGTACATACTTGACTGCCAGGCTACTCTTTCCGCTTCTTCTTGCTCTTCGGGAAGTTCTCCTGTCTGAAGGAAACGGACAATCTGTTGTGCCCATGCTGGAGCTTGTGGCTCGACAACAAGGACTAAAGGCACATCTGCTGCTGCGGGAACACCCGCTTCTACGGCGAGAACCTGCGGCTCAGCCGGAGCTTGATGTTCACCGGCAAGCTTGCCGGAGCAAAACTTGTCGGGAGCCTCTGCTTCAACGGAACAAATCCTAGGGCTTGCTGGAGCAGACTGCTCCTCAGCACTCTTGGCGTTGATCTTGGGTACCTTCTTGGCGGCGGCTTCGGGAAGCTCTGCCGGAAAATAGTCACCAGAAATCAACTTCCTCTTCTTGCTCTGTCCAGTTGATGGCGTTACGGACGGTTGGGTCAGCTTGAGCACAAAGATCCCTGGTTCCACAGGTAACTTAAGTGCGGCGCACTTCGACAAGCCATCGGCAATGTCGTTCTGAGCTCTTGGGACATGCTCCATCTATAGGCCGTCAAAGTGCTCTTCTAGCTTTCTCACTTCATCAACGTAGGCTTCCATCAACGGACTCTGATAACTCTTGTTCACTTGGCGGACGACAAGCTGCGAGTCACCCCTGACAATGAGCTTCTTGATCCCAAGGTCTGCCGCGATCCTGAGACCGGCAAGCAAACCCTCATACTCTGCGGTATTCTTTGTTGCTTGCTCCTTGGGAAAGTGCATCTGGACTACGTACTTGAGGTGCTCTCCGGTGGGTGCGACAAGCAGCACCCCAGCACCGACGCCTTGCAGCGAGAAGGCACCATCAAAGTACATCAGCCACTCTTTGCTTGCTTCCTTGACGGGGATGCTCGCTTCTGGAATTTCTTCATCTGGTGTTGGCATCCACTCTGCTATGAATTCTGCCAATGCTCTGCTTTGGATAGTTGAAGTGCTTTCAAACTTGGTGGCCAAAGCTTGACAGTTCCAGTGCCCACTCAATAATCCTGCCTGTTGCTTCTGGATTCTGCAGTATCCTCTTCAGCGGAAAATGAGTGACAACTGTGATCTCATGTGCTTGAAAGTAATGGCGCAGCTTTCTCGAGGCCATGAGGAGGCCGAAAAGCAATTTCTGCACACCAGAGTACCTTGACCTAGCCCCCTGCAGAAGGGAACTGACAAAGTAAACTGGGCGATGCACCAATCTCTTCTGTATCTCCTCGCATGCCTGCGCAGATCCATCTTTGTCGGGACCAGAGCTTGTCGGGAAGCTCCCTGCTCAGCGCTGGATGCGCCTGCCGTGGTTGCTGGCTCATCATATGCCTCCCTCTCCGCTACTAACGCAGCACTAACCACTTGATTGGTTGCCGCTATATACAGTAGCAACTTCTCTTGTGGCATAGGTGCGACAAGTGTTGGAGTGGAGGACAGGTATCTCTTTAAGTCTTGCAGCGCAGCCTCCTCTTCCGGAGTCTATTTCATTGGACCTGCCTTTTTCAATATTTTGAAAAACGGCAGGGCGCGCTCAGCAGACTTAGAGTTAAACCTGCTGAGAGCAGCCACGCAACCGGCAAGTCTTCGTACATCCTTGACGCGCTTTGGTGCTTCAATCTGCTCAATGGCCCTGATCTTGTCGGGATTGGCTTCAATTCCCCGCTGAGACACGAAGAACCCGAGAAGCTTGCCGGAAGGGACTCCAAACACACACTTCTCGGGGTTGAGCTTGAGGCTGATCTTGCGCAAATTCACAAAGGTCTCGTCTAAATCTTGAATCAGAGTTGCCTTGTCCTTGCTCTTGACCACTATGTCATCCATGTAGGCTTCCACATTTCTATGTATTTGTGGCTCAAAAGCGACATGGACTACCCTTGCAAATGTTGAACCAGCATTCTTCAAACCGAAAGGCATCCGTTTGAAACGGTACGTACCACATGGAGTGATGAATGCGGTCTTCTCCTCATCCTCTTCTGCCATATAGATCTGATGGTATCCTGAGTATGCGTCAAGAAATGAAAGCAAGTCACATCCAGCCGTGGAGTCAACAATCTGGTCAATGCGGGGCAAAGGAAATGGGTCTTTGGGACAAGCTTTGTTAACATTGGTAAAGTCGATACAAAGCCTCCATTTCCCGTTTGCCTTGCGCACGACTACAGGATTGGCCAACCACGTAGGATGGAGCACTCCTCTGACAAGGCCTGCTGCTTCCAACTTCTTGATCTCTTCTGTGATGAATTCTTGGCGCTCCACTGCTTGCTTCCTGACCTTCTGCTTAACGGGCCGCGTATGAGGACAGACGACAAGATGGTGCTCAATTACTTTCCTGGGAACACCGGGGATGTCAGACGGTTGCCACGCAAACACCTCGACATTCGCCCGTAGGAAAGCAATGAGCGCGCTTTCCTTTTTAGGGTCAAGATTGTCACTGATGGTGAAGGTACCACCAGTGCCGTCCTCCTTGGCGGACACCTTTTTGGTCTCTGGCGGAGCCGCCATCGTCTTCTTACACTTGCCGGTGGAGCTCGATGGTGCGTCCTCGACGGTAGCGCAGCACTCCGAAGAGGTGCGCTTGCCGGAGTGGGCATCAGAACTCTTGCCGGACTTGGTCTTCTTCTTCCCCCCGGGAGCTTCAACGGCAGGTGACTTGCTATCTGTTGCGGCTGCTGCTTCCCGGTAGATCTTGTCGGCGCAGATAAGAGCATCCTTCTTGTCACCAGGGACAGAGATGACACTTATCGGGCCTGGCATCTTCAGCATGTTGTATGCGTAGTGAGAGGCTGCCATGAACTTGGCGAGTGTTGGAAGGCCGAGTATCCCATTGTAAGGCAATGGAAAATCGGCAACGTCAAAGGTGACCCTCTCAGTCCTGAAGTTCAACTCGCCGCCAAATGTCACTGGCAACGTGATCTTCCTCTTCGGCTTGCTCCTTCCCGGGTTGATTCCTTGGAATGTGCCGGTCTCTTCGAGCTCGCTGTAAGGGATTTGGAGTTTCTGG
>LR738713.1:136189924-136245465 GCA_902687465.1 Secale cereale
TCTTCCCCCCGGGAGCTTCAACGGCAGGTGACTTGCTATCTGTTGCGGCTGCTGCTTCCCGGTAGATCTTGTCGGCGCAGATAAGAGCATCCTTCTTGTCACCAGGGACAGAGATGACACTTATCGGGCCTGGCATCTTCAGCATGTTGTATGCGTAGTGAGAGGCTGCCATGAACTTGGCGAGTGTTGGACGGCCGAGTATCCCATTGTAAGGCAATGGAAAATCGGCAACGTCAAAGGTGACCCTCTCAGTCCTGAAGTTCAACTCGCCGCCAAATGTCACTGGCAACGTGATCTTCCTCTTCGGCTTGCTCCTTCCCGGGTTGATTCCTTGGAATGTGCCGGTCTCTTCGAGCTCGCTGTAAGGGATTTGGAGTTTCTGGAGTACAGCGGAGGAGATCAGGTTCAAGCCGGCCCCGCCGTGAACTAGCATCTTAGTGACCTTGAGGTTGCGGATGGTTGGTGAAACCAACATCGGCAAGCACCCGACCGCAGTTGTGCGATCAGGGTGGTCCTCACTATCAAAGATGATAGGCGTGCTGGACCATTTCAGAAGCTTGCGTGACTCGACAGGTGGTTCTGCCGCATTGACTTTCCGCACTCACTGCTTGAGTTGGCGGTGTGAAGTATGCAGAGAAGCACCGCCGTCAACGCACAAGACCTCTGTGGCTTTCTGGAACTCCTTCTCACTGGTCTCGACATCATCCATGTCTTCATCGTCGTCGTCATCTTCATCCTTGTCGCGGCCGCGGGGAGGTCTGTCTCCTTGCCGCTGCTTGGCCTTGCCGCGGCGTCCTCCCCGGCTGGTGCGCTTCTGGCCGGATCTTTCAGCACCTCCTTGGGCCTTCTCCTTGTCGCGTCGCTTGTACTTAGCCTTCTGCTGCTCGACAAGCTGCTCGACCTTCTTGCAGCTCTGGAGGTCATGGCCCTTGGTGCGGTGGATCTTGCAGTACTGCTTGCCGGTGCCGTCCTGCTTGTCGGCGACCGCCACGGCCTGGCAGTTGGTGCATGCGGTAATCTCCTTGCCGGAGCTACCAACTTTGGCTTTCTTGGCGCCACCTTCGTTGCCGGACTGCTCAACAACTAGCACATCTTTGCCTTTCTTCTTCCTGTTGTTCCGCCGCCGGTTTTTCTTTGCCGGGGCAGCATCCTCGCTGTCAGATCCTCCTGCTCCTGTATTCTCTCCGGGGAGTTTCCTCCCCTCCTTAGCACGTGCACCCTTGTCGGCCAGGGCATATAGCTCACTGACGTCTCTGATCTTGCACATCGCCATCTCCTCCCGCATCCTGCGGTTATGCACGTTCTGATGGAACGCGCTAATGACCGCGGCAGGGTGGGCATGTGGGATGTTGTGCTGTACACGGCTGAATCTCTGAATGTACTTGCGCAGGGGCTCTCCTTCCTTCTGGGCGAGCAAATGAAGGTCACTTTCTTGGCCATGAGGTTTGTGGCCGCATGTAAAGGCGCCAACAAACTGATGGCATAGGTCTGCCCAGGAGGATATGGAGTTGTCCGGCAAGTGCATGAGCCAGGACCTGACGTTGGGCTTGAGCACCAGCGGGAAGTAGTTGGCAAGGATCTTGTCGTCCCGCCCCCCGGCAGCCTGCACCGCGATAGTGTAGATGCTGAGGAACTCCGACGGATGCGACTTGCCGTCGTACTTGTCTGGTACGTCTGGCTTGAAATTCTTCGTGCTGGGCCACTGGACTTGCCGCAGCTCACGAGTAAACGCAGGGCAACCTACCGCGTACGGCAAGTCGCCTGGTTCCCCTGGCGCATGCATGTCGACAGAGGGCCCAGCGCGCTGGTCCGATTGACGCCGCGCTTCTCTTCGGCGCTCGATGCGAGTGCGAGCGTCTTCTTGCTGTCGTTCGTGATGAACTTGGCGCTGATCGCAACGAGCTCGCGGATCTGATGACGCGGTGGAGTTGCTGTCGAGGTGGATCCGGCGAGTCGGCCATCTTGGCCTTCGGGGCGGAGAGTGCACGGTGGTTGCACCCCCACCGGTCTTGTCGCCACCGGCTTGCGCCTGGCTGACTTGCCGCGGCTGCGATGTACTTGGCTGCCGCGGAGTGTCGCCGTTGGTGAAGCCGATGAGACTCTGAATGGTGGCCCTCCAATCGTCGATCTTGTCTGCCGTTGGAGGGTAGTCTAGGAGCAGTTGAGCTCGTGCCAAAGCTTCCGCTGGAGTGGCGGGTAGCGGTGGCGAACGGTGTGAGGAGCGGGATATGCTCGAACTTCTAACTATGTTAGAAGGAGCAGTATCCCGTCCAAGCGACCGTGCCTCGCTCGTGCCAGCATGTTGGCGTGCATGCTGGTCTTGAGCATTCTGAGACCCACCAGCTTGATCTTGGTTCAGCAAACGTATGGTACTGTGAGTACCATGACGCTGCCGGTCCCGCGCCTCCTGAGATGGGCGCGGTGCATGCACGGACGCCGAGGTCTTGGAGTGCGCCCGGTCGTTGTGGGAGCCGACTACACCGCCGATGGGCGGCGCAGCCTTGTCCTTGGACCTGGCAGCACCGTGAGCTCCCTCGTCGACACCCGCTCTTCCGCTGGCGTCTATCCCACCAGCCGTTTGCTCTAGTGGTGGTGGGTTCGGCGCGGACGGAGCAGCTGCCTCCGAAGCCTTCTTCTTCGGTGGCATGTCGATGAAGACGATGAAGATCTAGCTCGTGTGAACGCCGGATCAGGTTCACACAACCTCGACGCCTCCCCCTACCTGGCGCGCCAAAGATGTCGGGGAAACTGATCCACAAGCACCTATGGGGACCGGCAGACCGAGCCCCTTTTGGTTCAGCGGGGGCGGAGATCGCGCGAAGAGCAGATCGAGGCGAAGCACACGAGCAGTTTACCCAGGTTCGGGCCGCACGGATGTGTAAAACCCTACGCCTGCTTTGTGGTTTGTATTGAGTTCTTGCTCGGGAGCACTGAGTGCTACAGTACACACTAGCAGCTAGCGAGACCGAGCGTGAGTGTTCTCCTCGCGTTCCCTCCCCCTCTACATTGCGCAAGGGGTCACCGACAGGTGGCAACGTAGACAAGGGTAAAAATGGAAAGGTGTTGCGGTTGGTACAACTACCTGTATAGTGTATCATACCTAACCCTGACGGCAGGGGACAAGGGCATTAAATGCCCATCTGTGTCGCCCAAACAGTGCAAAAAGGGACCGTCAGGGACGCCACCGTTCGCCACGATGGCAATCTTGTCAGCGCCGCTTGCCACCGCGCACCGCTGGCTGCACAGCCTCCCGCCACGTACGCCTGGAAGGGTCCCAGAGCGACACGTTGGTGGATGTGCTGGAGCGCGGGTACAGAGTGGTAGCTTGCCGCGGCAAGCGCCTTGCCGCGGTCGTTGCCTTGTCGCGTCCGGGAGCTTGCCGCTCACCGGGCCTTGCCGGGACGCGTGGCGCGTCGTGGCAAGTTCCTTGAGATGCCTTGGTTGGCCTTCCCGGCAAGCTCCCCTCGCCGGGGTCTTGTGCCTTGAGTGGCCTTCCCGGCAAACTCCTCTTGTCGGGGCCTTGTCTCCTTGGCTTGAATACTTTGTTCTTGAATGGCTCAAAAGGAACCACGGAGGACCTTGGCGGTCACCCGGCAAGCCTTGCCACGGGACGCTGCGACTGCCCGTGCACAAGTTCGGGATACTAGGGTTCCCCTACTCTAGTACATCGACACTATATGGTTGTTAGGACTGGCATGAGATAAAGCAAAGATAACATTAATAAGCATGAACTGTAACACTGACATGAGAAGTCAGAGATAACATTAGATGTGAATATATATGGTTGTTAGGACGTGCTCTATACATAAATGAGTAAATGATAGATCAGTAAGCATGATTAGTAATATTGAGAAAATAAATCAGAGATAACATTAGATTGGGCTATATATGATTGTTAGGAATGGATGTATACATAGATGACTAATCAGAAAAGGTGCTCGCCTCTCCCTCTCAACTTCAGTGGCATACTTAAATCCAGACCTTAGATAAGCATGAGATTTTACAGTGATATTAATATTAATAAACTAGATGGCATTAAACCATTTCGTGCACACTTATCATAACATTATAAAGACAAAAAGTTGTATTATTACGAGCGGATGCATGACATATATTTGTATAACCTGATATAATTTTCTGCTTCTATGAAAATGTAGACTATGTCGCGTGCACACATAACGCAACGCCATCAATGCCGGTGAACTGAATGACGCAGGGCGAGTGCATTGCCTCTCGGTGGCCACCCAATGCCGCGGTGACCATCAGCCTTGCTCCTGCCTCCAGGCTCCCCTGGCAATACAACCGGATCTATTGACACACCAAAAACAATAGAGAGTTCAATCAGTTACATTTGCAGTTTATAGAGGAAAGAAAGGACACGAAGCGGGTATGCATGACGAATTAAGACTACCTAAATTATCCTAAGAGGAGAGAGAACTGAAAAAATGCTCAATGCAAACTTGAACTCACTTAGATTTTGTTGGACTGAAAATGACACAGATTCATATAAGCATCTAACAGTAAAAAATTACATGCAAACTGTGCTTCCTTCATCTAGGGAAAACGGTTTACACAATACATTCAGCTTTCAATGAAGAACTACATAATAGGTAAATGTTTTCTGCCCCATTATTGAAATATTGATAAAGGAACAATAGTAAAAATAGAGTAACACCAAAATTGAATTGAACTTGTGAGAAGTATGGGCTTGCATCAACCATCCTCGTAGGTATACTCACAACACATGGTTGCTTATAAATCTGACAGTACCATATCCGAGCCCAAGTAATTCAAAGACAAAAGTAAAACAAGTACAAGTAACAACAGCCAAACCACCAAACACTTCATTCCGAAGCAAATCAACAGCATCCTCCATCCCTATTCTACTTCCACTTGACATCTCCTCTTCTTCTTGAAGGCGACAAGAGAGACGAAAGAAAATTCAGGCTGATCCATCTCTCCATCGCGAAACCCAGACGGACACAACACCAAAACAGCCGCCCGTTCAGTCAGGCCTGGCCTCCAACCTCCACCAACTTTGCCTTGCAACCCAACACAGTGACGCACCTCAACCCAACCCAACACTACCATCACTGAATCTTCATGAAATTTTTGCATATAGTGGCATCAAGAGAGACCAGAGGGAAACCAATAAGGATTGGTAAAGAGAGAGATGAAAAAATGATCTGGAGAATCTCATGTTGGCATCATCGGCCGCGCTCGACGTTTCTTACGCACATGGCAGTCTCCAGCCCTGCCTCTGCTCACGCCGCTTGTACCGGTCGCGGTGCCATTCTCGTCGTGGACACGCATCGGTCGAGCCGCTGCCAGTCAATGTCCGCTGTCATAGCACAGAATCGCCGGATGCGCGGAAGTAGGGAACGGACTGAGGGGTTGAGGTGGCAGAGGATCTGTATTCACGTCTGCAACAACGGTTAAGATGGAGGAACGGGGCCATGAAGGGGCGGCGACGGTGGCGCGGTTGCCTCCCGAGGGAGGAGACGGGATTCAGAGTGGCGGTTTTCTCTCCCGTGATTATGGAGACCATAGATGGGATAGGGTTTTTTCTTTCTTTCTTGAGAATTTTAGGTGTGGCCCCTCCCATGATTGGAGGAGATGATGAGAGATGGGATATGTGTGATTCGGTGGAGAATAGTCAGCCAACACAAATTCGTGCATGCAATCGTGGCCCCTAGTCAGATGTATTTAGGCCACTAGATCTCATTAGGTGGGACAATCGGGTGTCACAAATTAACCTGCGTACACGTGATGGGGTGGTTTTAGGAAAGACACTGTTTGATTGTTTAATAGCAGTATAGATTAACTGAGTTTTCAATGCATTTATGTGCATAATTCAAATTTGAACTACATGCACATGCTCTAGTGCATATAAATTGGTTGAAAAATCAAAATTGTGTCCTTGGGTGCATGCTTAGGTCCCATGCAAGAAATGGGAATGAATTTCAAACACCAGGGCACCGTTGATTGCCGGCAAAACATTGAGATGCCTCATTTTTAAATTCTAGTAAATCCAAAACTCGTCTGAAATTCATGAAACTTGTCATGCTATCATGGTACGACATCAACATGGCGTGGTAATTTTTTTTGTCCCATTTGGGGCAGGTTTGGGTATATGCTTCTCACAAAGCAGAGCTTCTCACAACATGCATGATGGTTTCGGTAGGGAATGTCCCACCTTTTGGGTGAAACGATATCCATTGCCTCTTACTGCTTTCAAATTTTTTCTCGTGTCAACATAGAACAACAGGAGTGTTGTGTCAATCTTTCAGATTTTCGGGGTTCGTTTGAACATTTTTATGCATTAACTGAGTTTTCAATGCATTTATGTGCGAAATTCAAATTTGAACTACATGCACATGCTCCAGTGCATATAAATTGGTTGAAAATCAAAATTGTGTCCTTGGGTGCATGCTTAGGTCCAATGCAAGAAATGGGAATGAATTTCGAACACCAGGGCACCGTTGATTGCCAGCAAAACATTGAGATGCCTGGCTTTTAAATTCTAGTAAACACAAAACTCGTCTGGAATTCAAAAAACTTGGCAGGCTATCATGGAGCAGCATCAACATGCCGTGGTAAATGTTTTGTCCCATTTGGGGCAGGATTGGGTATATGCATCTCACAAACTAGAGCTTTTCACAACGAGCATGATTGTTTCGGTAGGGAACGTCCCACCTTTCGGGACGAAATGATATCCATTGCCTCTTATTGCATTGAATATTTTTTTCTCGTGTCAACATAGAACAACATGAGTGTTGTGTCAATCTTTGTGATTTTTCAGGGTTCGTTTGGACATTTTTATGCATTAACTGAATTTTCAATGCAATTATGTGCAAAATTCAAATTTGAACCACATGCACATGCTCCAGTGCATATAAATTGGTTGAAAATCAAATCTGTGTCCTTGGGTGCATGCTTAGGTCACATGCAAGAAATGGGAATGAATTTCAAACACCAGGGCACCGTTGATTGCCGGCAAAACGTTGAGTACTTTATTTTTCAATTCTAGTAAATCCAAAAGTCGTCTGAAATTCATGAAACTTGGCATTCTATCATGGAAAGGCACCCGACATGCTGTGGTATTTTTTGTGTCCATTTTGAGAGAAGGCGCACCCGAATAATGACGGCCAACAAAGGCATTTTTAGAAAAACTGCTGCCACTTTTATATCTCAAACGGTTGTATAATTCAAACCGTGTGCGTTCTGTTAACCATTCACGTGATGCCACGTGTCTTGGTTTTAATGGCTGTAGGAGGTGACGTGAGGACAGCTGCTTGACATTGACTGAACGCGAGGTGTGCAAGCACCGTCCGGTGCACAGACTGACCGAGAGGCGTGCAAGCTGTCCTCGAATGCGCAGGCCCAGCGGGAAGCGTGCAAGAAGTATGTTATGCAGGCTCACTGGGAAGCGAGCCCTTTGACTTCCATGGCCGCCAGCCTTGCTGGCATCCTCTCCATTAATGGCACCCAAGCCGTAGTTTAATTCGGTTTTTAAAGATGAAACACTCATCACAAACGTTTTAGTTAGAACACCCATATGCAAACCAACAACTTCCCCAGGAAGCAAAGAGAAAATGTGTCGAGCAGGATTTCTGCAGCTCTTGATCGCAAACGTTTTAGATAAAACACCCGTATGCAAAGCGAGAGCAGCACATGATTTGTGCATCCCTTCAACGCAAACGGTTGTTTGGATGACCCGTGTGCGACCACATACAAACAATTTGGTAAGATTTGTCAATCCTTTTAACACTGCGATTTGTCAAAATATGAAGCTAAAAATCAGTAGCAGTATCTTATTTTTGCAACTAAAATTCAGTAATTAAGCATAGATTTCCATCATAGATTAAGAGGTCATACTTAATTTATACAAATAGTTCAACTGGCCAGCTGAACCGACCAAACTTTTCCCCAATTGTTGCCAACCACGTACTGAAATAGCTAATTCAACTATATATACTAGCTAATTTTAAGTATGTTGTACAGTTCCACCACATCTATAGTCAGATGAACTGAACAAAATTGCCCCTAAATACTACTACTACTACTACTACTACTACTACTACTACTACTACTACTACTACTGCGGAGGGGCTTTGTACTAGTTTCGGCTGCCTCTCCTCTGCCAAGCGCGCTCAGTAAGAGACGGAGGAGGAGGAGCCTACCGATGAGCTGGGCAACCGCAATACGGTGCTTGCCGCTGTTGCAGCTTCAGGGACACTCACCTCGAACGCCCTCTGCTGCTCCAGACGAGCCCTCTCGAAGCGGTGGTTCTCCTTGTAGATCTCCTGATTCCTTGCCTCTGAGGTGGTGTGTGCTGCAGCCACGGCGGCGGTAGAGCTCTTTGTGTGCTCACTGAGGCGCTCCTCCTCCTCCCACAGGAACTCGGTGTAGCACGCAAGGTCGCCGACGCACGTGCGGCCATCCACCTACGCCTCCCACCTTCGGGCGGTGGTGGTGGAGTGGGTGATGACCCCGACGGACGATTGTGGGCTGGCGGCCACGGCGGCCGACGACGGGGTGGCGGCCACGACCACCACCTCCCCCGCCTTCGGGCCGCGGTTGCGGAGCGGGTGATGGCCACAATGGCCGGCATTGGGGTTGCGGCCACGACGGCCACCTCCCGCCTTCGGGCCGCGGCGGCGGAGTAGGCAATGGCCCTGGCTTTCAACGGTGGTGTGGCAGCAACAGCTGCCGACGGGCTGTGGCGGCGGAGCGTGTGGTGGGTGCACCGCACACACCCAACAGGTATGCCACGCGCACTACACTTCGCCGGGGACTGCGCCGCCTCCACGGTGTAGCCTCCTAGCTGGAGTTGTTCTTTGATGATGGCGGAGTGGCTGAGCGATGATGACGGACTGGTGCCATTGGCGATTGTGGGAGAAGCAGACGAGATAAGCTACATGGAGGGAGGGGAAAATGCGACGCAGGACTCGCCGGCCGTGAGGTTTTTTATAGCAGCCGAGAAGCATTGGGATTTTGGGGGATTTCACCGAGTCAGGCAGGAAGCTTGCGCGGGAACTTGCGAGGTTGCGTGGGAACGGGCTCACCGACGATTCATTGGCGCCACCATTTGACCAAAAGAACGCCCCCGCGCGCTGCGCAAGCTTGCGTTGTAAGCCGTCTGCGGCAGCGGGGTGACAAGACGTGCGGGAGGAGGACGAAAGGCCACGTACACATACGGTTAATGAAAAACATTTGCGATTTAATTACCTACTATAGCACCGTCCTGGTTTATAAGTATGATTTAACTAATAAAATACGAATGCATGTTGCCAAAGATTATATAGTTGTATTTGTATTTGAACATAGTTTCCAATTATATAATTTTTAAAACATGCATTAACATTTTGTTAGTTAAATTTGAGGGCAAAGTATGGCACAAAATATAAAGGAGACTATATAGACTAGACGGAGGTGGTAGCACACGGATGCTCTCTACCTAACGACGCAACTGTCGGCCGGCTTGTAGGCGACCATTTCCTGCGTGTTCAATTGCTCTATGCGTGTGGTTGCTTGCAGTTCAGGCGGCCGCGGCACGCTCTGCTCACGTCCCGCCACGCGCGCTCTGCTCTCGCATCCCTCTCGGTGCTCTGCCCTCGACCCTCCATGTGCCCTGCCAGTGTTTGGGGCCGGTGCACGATCACGCACGTTCGTGTGCAAGAGGGCCGGGCGCGGCGCGACGATGCAGTTACCTGCTTAAAAAACTGCCATGCGGACGCGCCGAGAATCCACGCCGCCCGGCCCCCTTTTATTCCCGCGGCCATTTACCTTCATCTCTCGTCACACACGACACAATAAGCACACCCACGAGGACACAAACAGAGAGGACATCCGGTGGTTCCAATGGTGCTCCCAGCGGCCTACGACGACAACAGCGGGCAGTTCACCACGCATCACGTAGTGGACACCCATGTGAGGGGGAAGGCCCTCTCGGTGGTGTACACGAACGATCCGGAGAGCTGCATCCAAAATATGGAGCAGTTCCTTGCCGTGGAAAAGTACCGAGTCGTCGGCTTCGACCTCGAGTACACCATCGGTCATGCCGGCAAGATCAGAAGGTTTTCGTCGCCCAGTTGTGCGTGTGACACAACGTCCTCTTCTACCACTACCACCTTGCCACAAGGCCTTGCGAGCGTTTCTCCAGGTTTATCAACGGCTCCGACTACAGTTTTACTACGGTGGACACCACCAACGATCTTAAAGTGCTCAAGGTTTCGGACTTGAAATGCCCGAATCTTGTCAACATCCAGCACCACTACAAGGTCTGGGGAAGCGACAAAAACAAACTGAACTCACTGGTTGACCTCGCCTCGGACATCATCGACCCCTACTACGCGAAAATGAAGGAAGAGAGCAATAATAACAAGAACGCCTGGCACAGTGTGTGGCATGAGAGACTGGATGAACAACATGGAAAGTACGCGGCCATGGACACGTACACAAGCTACAAAATGTATAGGCAGATCGTTGACTTGAGGAACTGTCTTCTTCCTGACCCAGACGAGAGATCGAGCCACATAGCAGCGGCGGGAGCGTCATAAGAAGTAGATGACTAGACGATCATTTATCCTACTTTAGAATGCATGCAATTGTTTATTGAGGTGTGTGTGCGAATGATCTGTATAGTCACTTATGTAATTGGATGTTTATTTTAGTTATATATATATATACACATGTTATTCTACTGTAGACCGAGCAATTCACACGACTTATTAGCAGCAATCGTCTGTGTTATTATTGGTCTTCGCGCACATTTCTAATTACGGACCTGTTTGCCGTGTATCACACACATCTTGTTTAGTTGAACCGTTTCGATTGTGTTGCCTAATCACACACTGTTCATCCTAGTGAACCGTCTGTTGTATATCACACACACCTTCATCTGGCTGCCCATTTATTTTGTTCCTCCTCATAGCAAATAGTTAATTGCCGTATGCCCTTCATCGCACACGCAACAAAAATCTGAACCGTGTTTGATGCATCCATCATCGCAAACGTTTTACACCTTTTTTACTGTTCTTTTACACCACCGTTTGTGATTATGGCATCGCACACAGTTTCGTTGAAGGGTCTCTGATCGTAGTGTCGCGTTAGCACCATCCTGCAGTAGTGGGGGTTGATGTAATCTGGTGTAATTCTTACAGAGGGCATGTGAAATGATGTTGGATCTTACTCATTGAAATAATTGAATAGAAATTTGATAAATGGGCCAAATTGTGGGCATGTTCAATGGAAATAAATTGTGTTGTGAAATCTCATTTGATTATGTGTAATGGGTTGTTGGATGAATATCATGGGCTGGATTGAAATAAATGGTCTAAACTGCCACACAAAAATGGGCTAATAGGCTTGTCACGTCAGATCCATGCTGACACCATGTAGATGCCACATTAGGTACATATTGGTTCAATCCCATGTCAATCCATGACGGATTTGTCTGTCAGCGAGGACCGGGCCTCGGGCCAAATGGTGACGGCCAGGAACTGTCATGGTAGTACAATTGTAAAATTATGGCGCGATATACATGATAGATTCTTGACCCGTCATAGACCTCTCTCCATGATGGTATTGCAATGTTCCATGAAAGATTGAATCCATCATGGACTAACAGGATTCTTGTAGTGATATTGATTTTTGTAATAGGAACAATAAAAAATAGTAAGGTAGTAAGTAACAAAAGTGAGCACAAAAGGTATTGCAATGCTTGAAAATGAGGCATGTCGTGGAAATAACACGGCAGATGTCCGGTTTAACGGACTTAGTGATGGAACCATCGCACGGGTTAGATTGAAGGGGTTAAAAGCACACAAAGGACACAACGGATTTTATACTAGTTCGGCCCCTTCGATGAAGGTAAAAGCCTACGTCTAGTTTGGTTTAGTATTGCTTGGGCGTCGATGAACACGGAGCGGATCGCTTGCATGTGTCTTGACGGGTTGTTTCTTGTCCTTGAACCGTCGCTGGGTCGTCCCTTTATATAGAGGCGACGCCCGGTCCGGTTTACAGAGTCCCGAGGCCGGCTCATACTTGTGTCTGCCTCGGTCTCTGCTCTTTCTTCCTTGTTTCTCAAGTTACATGATCAGGCGGTTTACGAACCATAACGTTACACATGGGCCCTAGGCCTTCATGGGCCGTAACTCCTACTGGGTATTACAATTATACAACTAATTTATTATAATCCGGTTTATACTAGCCGGTTTATACCTGCTAGTAATATCCCTGACATTAGGCCCCAAAATGATTTGAACTTGTTCACATCAATCTTCTCAGTCTTGCATGATCTTCTCTTCTTGTGTCTTCTCATTTTTGTAAACCGGACCATGACGTCATCCTTGAAAATCACTTAATTTAACCGTGACATCATCTCCGCATTTAACGCGCGCAGCTGTCTATCACCTTTGTTTAAAGGCTATCCCGAGAATTGAGGCGACAGGGAATATTTATCCAATCTTCTGCCTCCTCAAATCTCGCGCCTGCCGTTCCATCTCTGCCCCCTTATAAATACGGTTACCTCTCCTCGTCGTCCCTTCCGTTCATTCTTCTTCCGTCGCCCGAGCTCAAACTTCCGCCGTCGTCCATCAAGCTCTTCTTTGCCGTCATCCGTCAAGCTCTTCTTTGCTGGCCGCTGCATCAACCTGAGTGCGACCAGAGAAACTCCGCCACCGCTTCTTGCTGTTCCAGGTACTTCATCTTCCTCGCTGTAGATCTATAGCTTTAGGGTTCTTCTCGCGCCTCCGCCATTAAATCTCAGCGAAAGCTTCATCTGTTCTTCCTCAACACCAAGTTCGGAGTAGTTTCAGCCTTTAGATCTTGCCTTTAAAACTTGCCTCTGTTCCGCTGCCGTATGCCGAGATTTCGGTGTTTTAGATTCAATCTTTTAAATTTGTCCGCTCGGTATAGGATCCTTGCAGTTCTTCCTGTAATAGTCTTGCATTTGTTTTTCTTTTTCCAGGGCGCTCAGATCTGTTTTACTTTAGCTATCTGTGAAAACTTGTTTCTTCACCTTTGTAGATCTGTAAAATATTCTCCGGTTTAGTCAGTCAAATATCGCTTCTGTAATGCATTGACAACGAACACGACGGTTTAGCTCCTCTCTTTTGTTACTTCTGAACCGGCAGTAATGCGTTCCCTGCTTACTTCCGGGTTAGCTATGCCATTAGTCACTTGTCTAAACCGTCGGCATGACTTTGCATATGCGATCCGGTTTATATATCTGTCTTTGCATAATCTGGTGTTTATATTTTATCCTTTCAGCACTTCCATTATGCTACTATGTCTGCCAAACAATTTGTCGCTTGTGATTGGGTCCGTTCCATCATTACAGAAGAAGATTTAATCAATGCTGCATCAGTCGGCACTTTGGGTCCTCGGTCAGTTTCGAAATGGCGGGCCCCAGGAAACGAATGCCCCCTGCTCCTAAAGAGGGAGAGGTTATTGTCTTCTTTGATCACATGGCCCGAGGTTTTTCTCCTCCTGGTTCAAGGTTCTTCTGGGATGTGCTTGCCACTTTTCAGATTCACCCTCAGGACATAGGTCCAAATTCTATTTCAAACATCTGCGACTTTCAAGTTTTCTCAGAGGTGTATTTGCAAGAGGAACCATCAGTTGACTTGTTCCGGGATTTCTTCCACTTGAACCGGCGAACCGAGTTTACTGGCGGTCCTCATCAAGAATTGGGAGGGGTTAGCATCCAAAAGAGAAGGGATGCAGTCTTTCCTCATGCCACTCTGCACACACACCCTAAAGATTGGAATAAGTCTTGGTTCTATTGCCTTGACACTTCACCTGAAGGGGAAAACCCACTGCCGGGTTACCGTGAGCATCGTCTTCCTGAAGATCACCCTCTGCCGCAGCGTCTCAGCTCCTCTGAACGGCCCCGGTTTGCTTCTCAACTTGCCAGGCTGAAGGCCTTTATGGCCAACGGTTTAACCGGAATTGATTTTATGCGCTGCTGGCTTTCTTGGAGTATCCTTCCTGTGAGTCCACGCCCAAGTCTGATGTGTAAATATTCTGGTAAACCGGATGATCCTCAACGTTTTTCCAAGGATAAACTTTCTGAATCGGAAGTCATTGAATCTGCTAAGAAGATGCTCAATGTCTCCTTAGAAGAATGTAACCAAACCGGATTGGCTCTGTATTATAAGAAGAATAAGCTGCCTGCAGTAAGTCTTACTCTCCTCTGTATGTTTTTAATCCGTTCATATAAACCGTTTTCCAATTAACTATCTTTTTTGAACAGGCTGACGATCCTTTCTGGAAAAGGAAACCTCAGGAGAAAACAGGCAAACAGCCACGCCGAAAAGCTTACGCTATCAAGAAGAAAAAGGCGGCTACTGGCTCCGGTTCACATGCTGAAGATGACGATCCGGACTCTGAGGTATGAGTTAATCCGGCTATAATTTGTTTTACTTTTATCCAGACTTGTGTTTAACGGTGTCTTTTCACAGGATTTGGCTGAAGGAGATAAGCCGGCCGAAATTGAGGTAACTATTCTTTCTTCAGATTCACAACCACCTCCACCAAAAATTCGTCGGACAGTCCGGAAATATCGGTTTTCTCACCCTTATGCTCAACTGGACCCCAATTTTCTTTTGAAGAAACAGCAACACGAAGCCCTTCGCCGGACTACACGCCATAGCGGCCTTGCAGTTGAATCGTCCGGAATATCCCTTACTCCGGCTCGGAGGCGCCGTTCTGAGGTTATACTCTCTCCAACTCTTCTTCATCCCAAGGCCGGGCTTATACGCAAACCGCTTAAACCGTCTGACCCTGATTATCAGGAGACTCCTTTATCTTCCTCTGGCGAATCCACTGCCACACAAGTCCCAATTTTGAAGACTGTCCCTGGGTAAGTCTTTTACCTTATCCGGTTTATGACTGCTTTTGCTTCTGTAGCACTGATTTTTCTTTCTAATTCCTTCAGCAAGCCTAAGCCTAGCAAAAGGGCAAAGGCCAACAAACCAACTGCTGAGACTGCCACTGATGATCCTACGGTTGATCCGGATACAACCGTCCCTCCGGAAGGCGAGCCCACAATTCCGCTTGAAGGTCCTGCTCCTATGTATCATACTACTGCACCTGAGAATCCCAACACTAAGAATGTCCATGAACCGGCAAGTCCTGCCCGGGCCGATCCTCATCGGACTAGTCTGTCTCCTGCTAGCCTGGTTCACACTGCGACCCCACCACCAACAACTGCTTCTCCGGAAGTTCAAGTAACCAGTACAGCTTACACCGCTCCTGCTGAGCCCACTGTCTTAGCCAAACATACGGCTAAAGCGGAGAAGTTTCATCAAGAAAAGGGTAAATGGAGTACAGAGCTGTCTAGCTTCGCCGACATGAGTGCCCAGGAGCTCTATTCCGGGTATTTGAACCGGCTTCATACTAGTCGAGATTACGAAGCAGGCTTGGTTAACATGATGAAGGACAAGTATCAGGTAATCCTTTGCTTTTTGATTTTTTCTTTTGATGTGCTTCTGTCTATATCATAGTAGCCCCCAAGTTCCGGTTTAGCTATGTTTAAAAGGTGAACCGGTACTTCCTGATTAAGCAAATGATCTTACATTAGTCCCCAAGTGCCAGGGGCATAATTCGGTTTATGTGCCTGGGACTTGTCTGAATTTTTCCTTTGATACTTCAACTATCCATTAGCCCCTAAGTTTCAAGTAGACAACTTGTTTGTGTGCTTGAGACTTGTCTTTGAATTGCTACTGTTTGACGCTTCAACTGCCCATTAGCCCCCAAGTGTCAAGTGGATAACTTGGTTATGTGCTTGAGACTTGTCTGACTTTTGCTCTTTATTCCACTTGATTTTCTTTGCAGGCTGATTTGAACCGAAGGGCTGAAGAAATCACTGAACTCCGGAACAGACTTGCTGAAACGGAGTCTGCTGCTTCTAAGGCCAAGAAAGACTTGGTGCTGAGCTTAAAGACTGATGAGCAACTGAAGAAATAATTTGAAGAGGAGCAGACCGCCTTTGAAGTTCAGAAGAAGGATCTGGAAAAAAGGGCAAAGGACGCTGAGGAAGCCCTTAATCCGGTGACTGAAGAGTTAACCGGTTTAAAGCGGCAAATAGAACTGATGACTTCTGCTGTCTTCGGTAAGTACTTAATCCGTATTCCTGCTTTCATCCTTGCAATCTTTAATCCGTTCCGGTTTAACTGTGACAATCATATGCAAGGCGTCGTGTCACCCATCTTGGGGATGATTTACGAAAGAAACTGAAGGCATCTTACACTCTGGTCGAGCAGCTGTATTCCGGCACTCAAAGGATCATAAGCGCAATGTCCTACAATAAACCGGCCCCCACTACCATCCAAGGCACCTTAGAGAAACTTCCTGTTTTGCCTGCACGCTTAGAGGAAACAAAGAAGTCTGACGCTCGAGCCGGTTCTCTCATGGCACTCACCAGAGCCAAAGCGTGGGTTCCAGATTTTGATCCAGAAGAAGCCTTGAATGGGTATCCCAACACTAAAGAAGACGGATCAGCTTTTACGGCCAAAGATCTCCACGCCTTGACGAAGGAGATGCGTCCTCTCGCTAGCAAGCTTGCTGCCGAATCAGACTTGTCCAGGTATCATCCGGGGTATGATTTACAGAACGAGCGGGTGGATCGGCCGGTTTATGATACCGTCAATCTAATCCCACCAGTGCGTCCTCATACTTTTGCCCCAGATATTGATCCATCTGAACTTATCACGGAAGAGATGTACTTTCGTGCTTTAACAAAAATCGACTGGTGCGTCCCTGACTTCCAGCCGCTTCAAGAGGAGGAAGAGACTCCAGAACAAGTTGATCCCTAGCCGTCGCAGCAGGAGGAAGCGTAGGTCATAGTATATCTTTGTAGTTGCAGTCTCATTTTGCTGGACAATCTTTAATCCGTTCAGGCTTGCTATGCCTTGTAATAGGATAGCATAAAACATTATTCGTCTTGATCCGGATGTTCCAACTTTTTGTTTTGACGTTTGCCATTTTAAATCTGGTCTGATATGGTTTATCCTGCATATTATATGTTCCTGCATAGATAGCACTGAAAATATGTCCTAGCGGTTTACCGCTGGACCAATTAAATTGCTCACACAATATATATCAAACAAGTGTTTTGTTTGTACCAGAAATAACTTCATACCTGCCATCAAGTATGCTTGATATTTTTAATCCGGCGAAATTTGCAATTTTTTCTGAGGGAACCTTTGTGATAGACCCAATAATAATTCCGGGTTTAATAGAAGCTACCGGTTTAGATCATGCTGGAGCTCTGTCCAGACTTTTGTAGATACATGGTCAACTCTGAAGTTGACCCACTCCAGATCAAAGAACCATAAAACACAAATACCAAAAATGCAAGTTTGCAAATAAAACCATGTAGCCGAGGCTTTTTATGAGCTGCCAGGCTCAAAGCAAGGTTCAGCCAATCAATGGATGCGGGTACCATCCAGAGGGCCTTATTGTTCGGATACGACCATAGGAACCGGATACACCCAACATGGGTTAAGCTAAGATTCGGGTACAATCCTGCCCCCTATTGGCTATATAAATCTCAGCCAATCAATGGATTCAGATACGATCCACAGGGCTTATGCCATGTCCTCTTTGGTTCGGATACGACCTATGTTTGAACAGAATGGCATTATTAAGTTTGGGTATGTTCTCTTTGGTTCGAATACGACCTATGTTTGAACAGGAATCCCTTCAGTAGGTTTGGCTATGTCCTCTTTGGTTCGAATACGACCTATGTTTGGACAGGAAGCCCTTTAGTGGGTTTGGCTATGTCCTCTTTGGTTCGAATACGACCTATGTTTGGACAGGAAGCCCTTCAGTGGGTTTGGCTATGTCCTTTTTGGTTCGAATACGACCTATGTTTGGACAGGAAGCCCTTCAGTGGGTTTGGCTATGTCCTCTTTGGTTCGAATACGACCTATGTTTGGACAGGAAGCCCTTCAGTGGGTTACTGCTCTAGAGTGCATATGCCCTGCACGACCAGTTAGACCGATCCAAGTATTTGAAATATGACATATGATAAGAAATGTATGGTTATCACCATAAGACACTTGTATTGGAAAAAAGGCTAAGCCCCCGGTTTACCGAGGGTGCCGGTTTATTCATTAATCATAATATATACATAGGATACAGTGGAGCTCATGGCTCAGGTATAGTAGGGCCGCAAGAGGGCAATGTTCCACGGCCTCTTTACCTCTTCTTCCGACATCCGTGAGTACTTGTGTTCTCGAACGTCCACCAGGTAATATGAACCGTTGGGCAGATTCTTGTTGACCACAAAGGGCCCTTCCCAAGGCGGGGATAACTTGTGCATATCTGTTTGATCTTGAATGAGCCGGAGTACCAAATCCCCCTCCTGGAACGTCTTGGTCTTGATACGGAGGCTGTGATATCTGCACAAGTCTTGTTGATAAATTGCAGACCGTGCTGCTGCTATATCACGCTCTTCATCCAGCCGGTCCAAACTGTCTTGTCTCGCCTGCTCATTGGCCGCTTCAACATAGGCCGTCACCCGTGGTGAATTATGACGGATATCACTTGGAAGGACTGCTTCAGCACCATACACCATAAAGAAAGGTGTATACCCTGTGGATTGGTTTGGCGTAGTATTGATGCTCCAGAGAACAGAAGGTAACTCTTCAACCCAGCACCCTGGTGTTCTTTGCAGGGGAGTCATAAGCCGGGGTTTGATACCTCGCAAAATCTCCTGATTTGCTCTTTCAGCTTGGCCATTGGTTTGAGGGTGGGCTACAGAAGACACGTCTAGGCGAATATGCTCCCGTTGACAAAATTCTTCCATCTCTCCCTTAGATAAGTTGGTGCCGTTGTCTGTGATGATGCTGTGTGGAAAGCCAAACCGGAAAATTACCTTTTTGATAAATTTAACCGCTGTTCCCGCATCACACTTGCTCACAGGCTCTGCCACAATCCATTTTGTAAACTTATCCACAACCACCAGTAGATGAGTTTTCTGATCTTGGGATCGTTTGAAGGGCCCAACCATATCAAGCCCCCAAGTCGCAAACGGCCAGGTTATTGGTATCATCCGGAGCTCTTGTGCCGGAACAAGAGCACGTCGCGAAAACTTTTGACAAGCATCACACTTCCGGACTAAATTTGCCGCATCAGCATGGGCTGTCAACCAATAGAACCCATGTTGAAAAGCTTTAGCCACCAAGGATTTTGAACCGGCATGATGGCCACAATCCCCTTCATGGATCTCGCGAAGAATATCACAACCTTCCTCAGCTGAGACACACCGCTGAAATGCTCCAGAAACGCTGCGATGATGAAGTTCTCCGTTTGGAATTGTCATGGACTTAGAGCGCCGGATTATCTGTCTTGCTTCGATCTCGTCGTCCGGCAGCTCTCCTCGGCTGAGATACGCCAAATAGGGCAGCGTCCAATCCGGAATAACATGAAGTGCCGCAACTAACTGTGCCTCCGGATCAGGAACAACCAGGTCTTCCTCCGATGGTACTTGAACCGATGGACTGTGCAACTCATCCAAAAAAGTATTCGGCGGTACCGGTTTACGTTGAGAACCTAGCCGGCTCAGGGCATCGGCCGCTTCGTTCCTTCGCCGGTCTATGTGATCCTCCTGATATCCTTTGAAATATCCTGCAACTGCTTCAACTTCTCATCTGTAAGCTGCCATAAGAGGATCTCTGGAGTCCCACTTACCGGATACTTGTTGCGCCACTAGATCCGAATCGCCAAAGCACTTGACCCGGCTCAAGTTCATCTCCTTGGCCATCCGGAAGCCATGAAGCAACACTTCATAAACTGCTGCATTATTAGTACAAGGAAACAGTAAACGGAGGACATAACAAAACTTGTCTCCTCGCGGGGAAGTTAAAACAACTCCAGCCCCCGAGCCTTCTAACTGCCTTGAACCGTCAAAGTCAATCGTCCAGTATGTAAGATCCGGCTTCTCCTCTGGTGTTTGCAGTTCTGTCCAATCATTGATGAAATCCACCAATGCTTGAGATTTGATAGCTGTGCGTGGCACATATTTCAATTCGTGTGGGCTCAGCTCAATGGCCCACTTTGCTACTCTGCCCGTAGCTTCCTGATACACTCAAAATGTATCTATAATTTCTGCTTGCTCCATGCCTCTTTTGGGTGATATTGCTATGATATTTATACACTTCCATACACTTTTGATCATATTTGGACTAACCTATTAACTCAGTGCACCCCGGTGCCAGTTTCTGTTTTCTGCTGTTTTTGTATTTCAGGTTTTCCCATTACGAAAACTGCCAGAAAAATCCCGGAAAAATTATATAAAAAATCAGCGTTCCAGAAGCTTCCCGGCACCCGAAGTAGAGCCGGAGGGGGGCCACCAGGGCTCGGGGGGCGCCTGGGCCCCCAGGACTCCGCTGATGCCCCCCTTTGGCATATATTTATATCGTGTCCCGAAACTCTCGAGACGGGAACCCTTTTTCGCGATCTCATCTTTGTTCCGCCGCCGCCACGCTTCCAAGATCGGGAGCACCAGGAGAACTCTTCCCGGCACCCTGCCGGAGGGGAGGATCACCACCGGGAGCCTCTCCACCACCATGGACGCCTCCCGGATGAGTTGTGAGTAGTCTCCCTTGGACCATGGGTCCATGACCAGTAGCTATGTGATGTTCTCCTCCCGTTCTTGTGCTTCACTAATTAGTCCTCGTGAGCTGCCCTACATGATCGAGGCACATATGTAATCCTTATGCTGTTGCTATGATGAGTTTGCTGGGATCCGATGGATTGTGAGATTATGTTCATATTGTGTTTGAGTAATATATTTGAGTTACCTCTTTTATATTTATGTTCGTAAGTAATTCTTGCATGTTCTCCGTTGCTATTTATTGCTTTGGCCGAGTAGTAGGTAGTGACTCCAAGAGGGAACGTAATGCTTGATTGTGGGTTCATGCCCCTCGATGACTAGCTTGAGTGACAGAAACATGAGTCTAGGGGATGTGCTGTTGCCACAAGGGGGAAAACAACGGTGCTTGTGCCCGCGGGTGCAAGGATTGTTTACTTTACGCAAAGTTCTTTTAATGCAGTTGTCTGTTGCTTTGAGTTTACACTATGGGTGGGACTCGCAACTTAATACCAGCGAGATGTTCTGGATAGATATCTCAAGGTGGATGATTAGTAGTAGATGAAGATGGATTTCTGTCTACTTGCCTTGGCGTACTGCCCATGCTTTGAACCTCTACCTTTCTTGCAACATAGTTAGCATTGGTTTGCGCACATAATTCTGTCAATTGCCCAGCTGTAATTCGTTTACCTCACATAGCTGTTTTATCGTCTTTTGGGAGAGAGACATCACTAGTGAACATCATGGGACCCCGGTCCATATTACCATCACTGATCACATCCGCTATTTACTTTACGCTTTTACTTACTATTTGCAGCATTACCTATCACTATTATCACTTGCGTTTGATCCTTTGTAAACAACAAGGCCGGTGGGATTGACAACCTCTCTGTACTCGTTGGGAGCAAAGTTATTTGTATCTGTGTGCAGGTCCACGTTGATTGCTAATATTTGGCGCCGTTAGCAGTTGACACCTTCTTGTTGAAACTGGGAGTCTAAGGGGAAATCGATCCTTGGTATCTTTGCCAAGGGAAAACTTCCGCTACACTGCATCTCAAACCTTCCACTTGGGGTAACCAACGAGGGGCGAGAAGCCATCAAGCAAAGTTTTCTGGCGCCGTTGCCGGGGACTCCACTCTTCAAGATAGGGGAGTTGCACGCTATCTTTTACCTTTGCTTTTTAGTCTTGTTAGTTTACCTTTCAGTTTTTGCTTTAGTATCTTTTATCAAAAATCACAAAAATAGTTATCTCATTCTTTAGTTGTCATTATGTCGGGTCCTTTTGTCTTTGGCGAGGCAGAAGTTCTCAGCTTTAAACAAAGAGGTTGGGAAAGTCTAAAAGATGCTTGGTATAGAATTAATGATTCTCAAAAAAGAGCCACCAAGAAGCAATCTACTACTATCCTGCTTAGAAATTTTTATGTTAGAATTACTTCTTGGAATAGGTTTATTCTAGATACTGCTATCAATGGAAATTTCCTAGAGGCCCCAGTTTGGGAGTATCTTAGTATTATTGAAAATCTTGTTGGGAATCCCCCTGTTGTTAGCATTCAAGAGGACATCACCCTAGCTCACATTATGAAAAAACTTGAAAAGATGGAGCTAGAGATGCCAAGCATTAATAAGACGAACGAGTTGGATCGTAAGATCCAAGGGAATTTGAATAGGCTTGATATCTCCATGCATAAAATTTTCAAAACTTTGGAGACCATCAAATCCCATGACTTGGACTCTTCTAGGATAGAGAAGATTGAGGAAATCTTTGATACTCTAGGAACTACTTTCTCCTCAATCAAAACCAAAAAGGTAGAAACTGCGGCAAAGAAGGAGCCTAAGTTCGTTCACGTTCCAAAGGCTCCCCGTTCTAAAAGTAGTCCATCTATTGCCAAAGGGGTTGAAACTGTAAATACTTTGGAAGAAACACCTCTCTTTGATGAATTTATAAATGAATCTTCCCTTGACTTTTATCCTTTTGGTCTTCTCCCTAGAAGTATCTCTATGAGGCCTTTATTTGAAAGTCCTCTTAACATTAGTTGTACTATTGAAGAGCTTTTTGATGATCTTGATGATGGTTCAATTGATACAACTTGATCTTTTTGCATTATGCCTAGCTTAAAGGCATAAAAGAAAGCGCTTTTGGGAGGCAGCCCACATGAATAAAATTTTATTTTGCTTTTGTTGTGTCTTGATGTTGTTACTACAGTAGCATCATCATTGTATCTTTACTTTTCAATTTTGTGCCAAGTGTAGCCTCTGATTGCAAGAAAGTTCAAAAGTTGTGACGTGCTGTCCAGGAAACAGATTCTGTCCTTGGATAGAAAAATTCATATAAAATCACCAGATCATCTTTTTGGTCTGAATTGTTTCGACAGCGTGCTCTATACAATTGTCTTTTGTGCGTCTGTTCTGAGTTTTTTTATTAGAGTTGCAGAAGTGCCCCGAAAAAATCATTTACTACCTGATGTTCTGTTTTTCACAGATTCTGTCCTGTTTTGCCTTTCCTTCATTTTGCAAACCTTGAGCTTGCTTTTTATTTGCAAAAACCTTTTGGCAATCTTGAGAAACAGTAGACCTTCAAGAATATCCTTATTTCCATCAAGGAACAATTATTTTATTAAGGGTACTAACCTCGCTAATCAGATTATGATGAGTTATGTATGATGGGAGTTTTCAAGTGTGCGAGGGAAGATGATAAAAAGATTCAGGAGTGTCAAACGCTCAAGCTTGGGGATGCCCCCATGCACCCCAAGAAATATTCAAGGAGACTCTAGCGTCTAAGCTTGGGGATGCCCCCGTGCATCCCCTTCTCCATGAACATTATCAGTTCGTCTTTCGTTCCACTATATTTTTATCACTTCATGTGTTATGTGCTATGCTTGGAGCGTCTTGCTTTTAGTTTCCTTTTTAGTTTTCTTTAGCTTTTCATAACGAGTCGGAACTCAGCTTTCTTTGTGTGGGAGAGAAACACGCTCCACTTCTACCTAGAACATAACATAGAATTTTCATGTCTATCCGTGCTGTGTGTGTTCTTTGTCTTTCAATAGCTACTATCATGCTTAGCTTTTAGTTTTCATGCTTATCTTTTTAAAGAGCTTTTGTTTAGTTGGTTGCTTGAACTCTGTTTAGTTATCATGCTTATCTTATTAAGAGAGTTTGCTTCTGTTGCATTGGTTGATATATCTATGATAAAAATGCTATGTAAATAATGGTGCTTAGTAGTTCATGTTTTCTTATGGTTAGTCTCAAATAGCTGGGGGGTTTCCAGTGTGTTATTGGAGTACCAACATGATTTGTTTGCCTATGATGTGGTATGGTTTAGTAATATCTCCCTTCAAGAATTTATTTCGATTGACTTGGCGTATGCTCACGCATATTTAAGACTGTAAAGAAAGTCTGTCAAGCCTTGATGATCTTTTGTTTGTGAGTAGCGATATAACTACCATGCCTGATTCAATGTTGCTTTGTCGCTCTGCATGATTATGACCGTCATTGCTCTCTTAGTTGGTCGCTCCCAGTCTTTTGCTAACCTCCACCTGTACTAAGCGGACTGACTGCTTGTGCATCCAAATTCTTTTAAACCAGTTATGCCATATGAGTCCACCATACCTTCCTACATGGTATTTATCTGCCATTCCTAACGGAGACTTGCATGTACCATCTCAAAATTATTCAAAAAAAAGCATTCCTATTTTGTGCCTCTGTTTTTAGTTCATGAGGAAGTAGTAGTTAATTCATGATCTTTTTAAGTTGGACAAGCTTCACCCCGGGATTGCATGTCTAATGTGCAAACCCATAATACGAGAAGGAACTGGCAAAGAGTGCGCCCGGCTCGAAATTAATATAACAAACAAACCCTCCTTCATGCTTTGTTCATGAGAAATCAGAAAACTTTGGCAGTGATAAACAAAGGAGATTAAGAGGATGTGATCGTCCTCATTCGGGAGCCGTTCCTCGAAACTTGTCCATCTCAAGAAGTAATTGAGTTATCTGCTAGCATTCGTTGACGAAACATGCATAATCTAAAAAAATAATTATTACCTCTGCTTTTTTTAAAAACCAAGAGCTCTAGTACATGTTTTGTCTTTGTTTCCGACTACGGGTTTTCAACTTTGCCAACAAAAGCCATGGTTCGAGAGTCTCCACCTTCTTTTAAAGCACCAACTACTGAGAGCATGATTGTCATTCTGAGTGTAATGTGCATTGTCCCAAAGTAGCATTGTCTTTTGCATGATTATGATATCGTTTATTCTGAAATCATTGTATCTAGTCATCACTTAAACCTTGGAGGTGCCCCTGCATTTATGTTTTGCTTCACTAAAGGGGGCAAGCGAGATATCACTTTATCATTTTTGCACACCATGCTCATTACAAATCTATTTGATGTTTCAGTATCATGTTGTAAAACTTTCAGTTCTTTGTGATTTTCTCATGAGGCAACTTAATTACTACAGATTCATTGTCTCAGTAAGCTTTTGTCATATGACTATGAAAAAGTCCTATATGGTTAATAGCATGTCACCACAGAAATTATTCTTGTTATCATTTACCTACTCGAGGACGAGCAGGAATTAAGCTTGGGGATGTTGATACATCCAAAACGTATCTATAATTTCTGCTTGCTCCATGCCTCTTTTGGGTGATATTTCTATGATATTTATACACTTCCATACACTTTTGATCATATTTGGACTAACCTATTAACTCAGTGCACCCCAGTGCCAGTTTCTGTTTTCTGCTGTTTTTGTATTTCAGGTTTTCCCATTACGAAAACTGCCAGAAAAATCCCGGAAAAATTATATAAAAAATCAGCGTTCCAGAAGCTTCCCGGCACCCGAAGTATAGCCGGAGGGGGGCCACCAAGGCTCCAGGCGCCCTGGTGGCGCGGCCCCCCTCCTGGCCGCTCCGGGGGGGCGCCAGGGCCCCCCAGGCCTCCGCTGATGCCCCCCTTTGGCATATATTTATATCGTGTCCCGAAACCCTCGAGACGGGAAACCTTTTTCGCGATCTCATCTCTGTTCCGCCGCCGCCGCGCTTCCAAGATCGGGAGCACCAGTAGAACTCTTCCCGGCACCTTGCCGGAGGGGAGGATCACCACCGGGAGCCTCTCCACCGCCATGGACGCCTCTCGGATGAGTTGTGAGTATTCTCCCTTGGACCATGGGTCCATGACCAGTAGCTATGTGATGTTCTCCTCCCGTTCTTGTGCTTCACTAATTAGTCCTCGTGAGCTGCCCTACATGATCGAGGCACATATGTAATCCTTATGCTGTTGCTATGATGAGTTTGCTGGGATCCGATGGATTGTGAGATTATGTTCAGATTGTGTTTGAGTAATATATTTGATTTACCTCTTTTATATTTATGTTCGTAAGTAATTCTTGCATGTTCTCCGTTGCTATTTATTGCTTTGGCCGAGTAGTAGGTAGTGACTCCAAGAGGGAACGTTATGCTTGATTGTGGGTTCATGCCCCTCGATGACTAGCTTGAGTGACAGAAACATGAGTCTAGGGGATGTGCTGTTGCCACAAGGGGGAAAACAACGGTGCTTGTGCCCGCGGGTGCAAGGATTGTTTACTTTAGGCAAAGTTCTTTTAATGCAGTTGTCTGTTGCTTTGAGTTTACACTATGGGTGGGACTCGCAACTTAATACCAGCGAGATGTTCTGGATAGATATCTCAAGGTGGATGATTAGTAGTAGATGCAGATGGATTTCGTCTACTTTCCTTGGCGTACCGCCCATGCTTTGAACCTCTACCTTTCTTGCAACATAGTTAGCATTGGTTTGCGCACATAATTCTGTCAATTGCCCAGCTGTAATTCGTTTACCTCACATAGCTGTTTTATCGTCTTTTGGGAGAGAGACATCACTAGTGAACATCACGGGACCCCGGTCCATATTACCATCACTGATCACATCCGCTATTTACTTTACGCTTTTACTTACTATTTGCAGCATTACCTATCACTATTATCACTTGCGTTTGATCCTTTGTAAACAACAAGGCCGGTGGGATTGACAACCTCTCTGTACTCGTTGGGAGCAAAGTTATTTGTATCTGTGTGCAGGTCCACGTTGATTGCTAATATCTGGCGCCGTTAGCAGTTGACACCTTCTTGTTGAAACTGGGAGTCTCAGGGGAAATCGATCCTTGGTATCTTTGCCAAGGGAAAACTTCCGCTACACTGCATCTCAAACCTTCCACTTGGGGTAACCAACGAGGGGCGAGAAGCCATCACTTCCCTGTTCTGGATTATATCCCCCAACGGTGCGGAACTAACAACAGTTATTGGGTGGCCTTGGAAATAATGTTTCAACTTCCGGTTTGCCATGAATACACCATATACCAGCTTCTTCCAATGCGGGTACCTTAGCTTGGACTCGATGAGAACTTCACTAACATAATAAACTGGATGCTGGACCGGGTATTCCTTCCCTGCTTCCTTGCGCTCAACCACGATTGCCACGCTGACTGCCCATGCATTGGCAGCGACGTATAACAACAACGGCTCATTATCAACAGGGCGGCCAGGACCGGCGGCTTTGCTAGCTGCCGCTTCAAATCCTCAAACGCAGTGTTTGCCTCATCACTCCATATAAACCGGTCCGTCTTTTTCAGCATCTGATAAAGCGGAATCGCCTTTTCTCCCAAACGGCTGATGAACCGGCTCAATGCTGTGATCCGACCGGCGATACGCTGAACATCGTTGATGCAAGCCGGTTTAGTCAAAGATGTAATTGCCTTGATCTTCTCCGAATTAGCTTCTATTCCTCTGTTTGACACTAAGAATCCAAGGAGCTTGCCCGCCGGAACACCAAAAGCACACTTCTCCGGATTAAGCATCATTTTATAGGCTCGAAGATTGTCAAAAGTCTCTTTGAGGTCCTCTATCAGCGTCTCCTCCTTCCTTGACTTCACCACAATATCATCCACATAGGCATGAACATTCCTCCCTATCTGCCCCTTAAGACAATTCTGCACGCAACGCTGATAAGTTGCTTGGGCACTCTTGAGCCCAAAGGGCATAGAAACATAGCGGAAAGCACCAAAAGGCGTTATGAAGGACATCTTCTCCTGATCTTTAACTGCCATCTTGATTTGGTGATACCCTGAATATGCATCCAAAAAACTTAGCCGCTCACATCCCGCTGTAGCATTGATGATCTGATCAATGCGAGGGAGAGCAAAAGGATCAGTTGGACAAGCCTTGTTTAGGTCCGTGTAATCCACACACATTCTCCACTTTCCATTTTTCTTTAACACCAACACTGGATTAGCCAACCACTCTGGGTGAAAAACTTCAACTATGAACCCTGCAGCCAAAAGCCAGGCCACCTCTTCTCCTATAGCCTTGCGCCTTTCCTCGTTGAAGCGGCGTAGATATTGCTTGACCGGTTTAAACTTCGGATCAATATTAAGACTGTGCTCAGCGAGTTCCCTCGGTATACCTGGTATGTCAGAAGGTTTCCATGCAAAGATATCCCGGTTCTCACGGATGAACTCGATGAGCGCGCTTTCCTATTTGGGATCAAGGTTAGCGCTGATAGTGAACTGTTTGGATGAATCGCCTGGCACAAAATCAACTTGCTTGGTCTCTTCTGCGGATTTAAACTTCAACGCCGGATCATGCTCCGTAGTTGGCTTGTTCAACGGGGACATATCCGCCGGATCAACATTGTCTTTGTAAAACTTCAACTCCTCCGTAGCACACACCGCCTCCGCGTAGGCAGCGTCTCCTTCCTCACACTCCAATGCAATCTTGCGGCTTCCATGAACCGTGATTGTTCCTTTGTGACCCGGCATCTTGAGCTGTAGATAAACATAACGCGGCCTGGCCATAAACTTGGCATAAACCGTCCTCCCAAACAGAGCATGGTAAGGGCTCCGGATCTTGACCACTTCAAAGGTTATCATCTCTGACCTGGAATCCTGTTCATCTCCAAAGGTAACTTCTAGGTCAATTTTTCCAACTGGGTAAGCTGATTTACCTGGCACCACTCCATGAAACACCGTGTTTGATTGCCTTAGCTTTTTATCCGTCAGCCCCATGCGACGGAAAGTCTCATAATACAAGATATTGATGCTACTGCTGCCATCCATGAGGACTTTAGTGAACTTGTAGCCACCCATCTGTGGTGCTACTACCAAGGCCAAGTGGCCTGGATTATCAACTCGCAGCGGGTGATCCTCCCCGCTCCACACAATGGGCTGCTTTGACCAGAGCAGAAACTGCGGCGTTGCCGGTTCAACCGCGTGGACCGCCCGCTTCAAGACTTTTTGATCTCGTTTACATAAACTCGTAGTAAACACATGATACTGCCCACTACTCAACTCCTTCGGATTACTCTGATATCCGGATTCCTGCTGCTGTTGCTGACGCTGCTGATTACCTTGGCTGTTATGATTACCCTGGCCCTGCTGTTGGTTGTTTTGGTTATTGTAACCACCTTGACCATGCTGCTGATTGCCTTGTTTATTGTAACCTCCTGGACCATATTGGTCATTGCCTCGGTTATTACAACCAATGTTGTTACCACGATATCCTGATCCGGAACCGTTCCCCTGGTGACCCGGACCATAAAATCCCGGGCCTGAACCGCCTCCTGGAGGCCCGTTGTTGGAGTTGAACTGTCTCATTACGGCTTCCATCATGTTCTTGCATTCTCCTATAGTGTGTTTTGCCGGACATTCCCTTGAGCCGTGTTTTGGACAAGGCTCATTTAACTCTTGCTTCCAGCTAACGTTCCCTCCGCCGGTTTGTGGAGGCGGCTTACCCCTATTGCGCTGGAAACCCCCTTGAACTTGGGTATTGGCCACGAAATCTGAGCCACCCTCTGCTTTACGGTTGCCTAAGAAGCTTGTACCAACCGGACTAGCCTGCGCCGGTTTACCAGGTTTATTGACTTTTCCAGCCTTGTCTCCCTCCGCTTCTGGATATTTAGTGTTGTCGTAGTCCCCGTACTTTACCAGAGCGCTCATGAGAATTCCCATGTCATTACAATCCCGTTTAAGCCGTCCCAGTTTTAACTTTAGAGACTCAAACCGGCAATTGTTTTCCAGTGTCACTATTGCCGTACTGGGATTGATACCATTCGAAGAGTGCAAGATTTCTGATACTCGCCGCACCCATGCACTTGTAGACTCCTGTTCTCCTTGTACACAGGCTGCTAGATCTACTATTGACATCGGCTGCTTGCATGTATCCTTGAAGTTTTTGATAAACTGGCGACGTAGCTCTCCCCACGATCCGATAGAATTAGGGGGTAAACCCTTTAGCCAAGTCCGGGCTGTACCTTCAAGCATCATGGTGAAATATTTCGCACAAGCCGCTTCATCCACGTCCAACATCTCCATGGCCATCTCGTAACTCTCAACCCAAGCTTCTGGAGCCAAATCTGCTGTGTAATTAGGCACTTTATGTGGACCTTTAAAATCCTTGGGCAGCTTCACGCTCTGTAAAGCAGGGATAAGACATTGCACCCCAAAGGAACTCATTGTGACTCCTGTCTCTGCTGTGGCTGCGTGAACCGGCGTTGTTTGACGGACCTCCTCACGAGCCACAGATCTAACCCGATTTGCATCCTGAGCTTGTGCATCTGCGCCTGCCGGATTATTTTGTCTGTGACGGTGTCGCCTGCGTTCACTACTAGACACTTCTGGTTCCTCCCAATGCCTAGTGTAACTCCGGCTGTGGCGTGGTGTCGAATGAAGCCTCTCTCTGCTATAAGAATATGCTTGCTGTTGTGTTAACGCCGTGTTAAGCAGATCCTTGACCCTGCGTGCCTCCAACGCCACGGGGGATGTCCCCTCAATGGGTAAAGTGGCCAGGCGTGAAGCGGCAGCAACAATGTTGTCCAAAGGGTTTGAGTAATGACCCGAAGGGGTCGGGATATGAGGCGCATGCATGATCCGCCGATCTTGCTCCGCAGTGGGCTGCTGAACCGGCTCATCCCTAGCTGGGGCTGCCCTCCGGTTTGCCGCCGGATCATTGCTGGTTCCCGCTCCTGGTGTCCTGAAGAGATTCGTCGCCTCGTAAACCGGCGGTAGACGAGACTGGTACTTCCGACTCCTTACTCCCTGTACAGAGGCCTGTTCCATCCTTAGCTGAAAAGCCTGATCATCCAGCTCTGCCTGCCTCATTGCTAGCATAGCCTTTTCTGCCTTTAGATTTTCTTTCGCTTGATTGATCCGGCCCTTTAACTGAAGGAGCTCTGCATCGTGTTGCGCCTTGTCTGCTGGAGCTACCTCTGCCATGGCTCGGGCTGTAAACTCCTCAATCAAGGTGGATAGAGCGTCAGAGGGCGAGAGGGTCGGGCCGCTCCCCCCTACACCATCTTCTGCTGTCATCGCCCCGTTCACCGTGGACTGCTGCGTAGGTTGTGAACCGGCCATAAAGACAGCCACTCGGTTTGGCGGATCAAAGGGGTCTGGAATACTGTCTCCATCGGACATACCCTCAGATCGGCCGTCCCACAACTGATACAAAGACTCAGTCTCTCCGGAGGAAGATTCATCGTCGGAGTAGATAACTGTCTCGCCACCGGAATCCAATCCGTCCCCGGCTTGGACCCCATGAATTGCTCCAACGAAAACACGCTTCATGGCAGGCTGAATCCGGGCTGATCTCGCACGCTGAGCCGGCTCGACGATGTTGGGGAAGATGTCCGGCTCAGGCCCCGGTTCACCAATCTTGCCGATGAAGACGTGGATGCCGCCGAAGGGAACCCGGTACCCGTATTCGATTGAATCGGCCTCCGGTCCCCAACCTGCGTCGTCGATGTAGATCCGGCCGCGGTGACTCTTGGTCATCCGGCCGACCGCGGCGACTCTTGGTCATCCGGCCGACCGCGTAACCCCTGAGCCCTTCAAAGCCGCCCTTCAAGAACTCGAAACCATCGTGCGGAGGCCCCACGGTGGGCGCCAACTGTCGTGGAAATAACACGGCAGATGTCCGGTTTAACGGACTTAGTGATGGAACCATCGCACGGGTTAGCTTGAAGGGGTTAAAAGCACACAAATGACACAAGGGATTTTATACTAGTTCGGCCCCTTCGATGAAGGTAAAAGCCTACGTCTAGTTTGGTTTAGTATTGCTTGGGCATCAATGAACACGGAGCGGATCGCTTGCCTGTGTCTCGACGGGTTGTTTCTTGTCCTTGAACCGTCGCCAGGTCGTCCCTTTATATAGAGGCGACGCCCGGTCCGGTTTACAGAGTCCCGAGGCCGGCTCATACTTGTGTCCGCCTCGGTCTCTGCTCTTTCTTCCTTGTTTCTCAAGTTACATGATCAGGCGGTTTACGAACCATAACGTTACACATGGGCCCTAGGCCTTCATGGGCCATAACTCCTACTGGGTATTACAATTATACAACTAATTTATTATAATACGGTTTATACTAGCCGGTTTATACCTGCTAGTAATATCCCTGACAAGGCCCATGGTCCGTACTTTTGCGAGTGCAATCTCTCAACAATGCCAATATAATAGGATCACATAACCATCCCCGAACGTGCGATGAAGAATCACTCCAAAGTTCCTATCTAGGAGAGAACATAAGAAGAAATTGTTCGTAGGGTACGAAACCACCTCAAAGTTATTCTTTCCGATCGATCTATCAAGAGTTCGTACTAAAATAACATCAAGTTATCCTTTTCGATTGATCTATCAAGAGTTTGTACTAAAATAACACCATATGATAGACATCAACCAACTCTAATGTCGCCTAGATACTCCAATGTCACCGTGAATATCCGTGAGTTAATTATACAATATGCATCAAACAATTTCAGATTCATAATACTTAATCCAACATAAAGAACCTAAAAGAGTGCCCCAAGATTTCAACAGGAGAAACAAAGAAGAGAACGTGCATCAACCCCTATGCATAGATTACCCCAATATCACCTCCGGAATCCGCAAGTTGAGTGCCAAAACACATATCAAGTGTCGGTGTACTAAGATAGGGGTACCTTAGTACCCCAACTTGTGCACGGGCAGTAGCAGCTTCCCGCGGCAGGGCTCACCGCGCGCTTGCCGGAAACCCTTTCTGATCCTTATTAAGCCATTCAAAAACAAAGTATACAAGACAGAAGATCAAGGCCCCGGCAAGTGGAGCTTGCCGGGAAGGCCGTCCCAGGCTCAAGACTATGTCATTAACACAAGACCCTGGCGAGAGGAGCTTGCCAGGAAGACCAGAAGACTGTATCTAGAAGACAAGCCTCGGCGCACTCCGCGCCCCGGCAAGACCCGGGGAGCAACAAGCTTCCCGGCCCGACAAGATCAAGACCCCGGCAAGGTGCTTGCCGGGGGAAGTTTGCACTGTGTGCCCGCGCTCCAGCTCATCGGCCCACGCGTCGCCCTGGGGCCCTTCCAGGGACGCGTGGCGGATGGCTGTGCAGCCTGGGGGACACGATGGCACTCCACGATGACGATGCTACCGCCGTGGCGAACGGAGACGCAAGGGCGGGTGCTTTTGGGGTCGACGGCGACGGGCATTAAATGCTCTTGTCCCCCACTGTCAAGTTAGGTGATGACCACTGTTCATCCACTACCCATGTACTGTTCCCGCACTGTTACAACTACCACCAAAGTTACGTTTTTGCCCTTCTTCTACGTTGACACCTGTCGGTGACCCCTTGAGCTATAAAAGGAGGCCCATGCACAACGTAGAAAGGGCTCGGAACCTAGATAGCTCTCTGGCTCGGTGTAGCTAGTTCTTCAAGCTCCCGAGTTCACAAACTCAATACAAACCAAGGCAGGAGTAGGGTTTTACGCGTTCGTGCGGCCCGAACCTGGGTAAACTGCCCACGTGCTCTCCTCGATCTGCCCTTTGTGCTCCCTCCGCTCCCTCACCGCAACGACAAGGGGCTCCGGTCCCATAGGTGTTCGTGGTGGACAGTTTCCCCCGGCATCTTTGGCGCGCCAGGTAGGGGGCGTCGAGGTTGTGCGAACCTGATCCGGTGCTCACGCGGGCGCATTCTTCATCAACCTCTCCAACTTCGTTAGCTTCATCAGCAACAGCAACATGGCCCCGAAGAAGAAGGCTTCGGAGGTCGCATGCCCGTCTGCGTCTGTTCCACCGCCACCAGAACCAACGGTGGGTGGAGGAGACACCGGCGGAAGGGTGGTCGCCGGCGAGGAAACTCGCGGCACCGCCAAGTCCAAGGACAAGACGGACGATCGAGCCTCGGTGTCCGTAGACGCGCCACGTCCATCTCAGCAGACGACCACCCAGCAGCGCCGTGGTACGGGAGGTACCATCCGCTTGCTGGGGCAAGGGCAAACCGGAGGATCGCGGGATGCTCCAGGCCATCGTCCTGGCACAAGCAAGGCGCGGTCGCCAGGGCGAGACCCTGCTCCTTCTAACCCTGTTAGAAGTCCGAGCATATCTCGCTCCTCGCACCGCTCGCCACCGCTCCCCTCCTCTCCAGCGGAAGCACTCGCAAGAGCGCAACTGCTCCTCGACTTCCCTCCAGCGGCAGACAAGGCCGAAGACTGGAGGGCAACCATCCAAAGCCTGATCGCCTTTGCCAATAACGAAACGCCGCAGCAGCCGGCGACCTCGCGGCCACGGCAAGTCGAGAAGACGAAGGCCGACGGCGACAAGACCGCCGGGGGTGCAACTACGGTGCACTCCCCGCCGCGGAAGCAGAAGACGCCTCCCCGCCGGATTAACGTCGACGACGACTCCACGACGTCGTCGGATCCGTGGGCTCGTCGGGACCAGCGCCAAGTCCTTGACGATCGGCGGCAAGAAGATGCTCGAACAACGATCGAGCGCCGGTGAGAAGCCCGGCGACAATCTGATCAGCGTGCTGGGACCGTTGTCGACGCGCACGCGCCCGGTGAACCAGGCGACTTGCCGTACGCGGCAGGTTGCCCTGCGTTCACCCGTGAGCTGCGGCGTGTCCAGTGGCCCAGTATGAAAAACTTCAAGCCCGACGTACCCGAGAAGTACGACGGCAAGACGCACCCCTCGGAGTTCCTTAGTATCTACACCATCGCGGTGCAGGCTGCCGGGGGGCGCGACGAGAAGATACTGGCGAACTACTTCCCGCTGGTGCTTAAGCTGAACGTTCATTCTTGGCTTATGCACTTGCCGGAAGGCTCTATTTCTTCGTGGGCGGACCTGTGCCACCAATTCGTTGGCGCCTTCACGGGCGGCCACAAACCCCACGGCCAGGAGAGTGATCTCCACATTCTGGCCCAGAAGGAAGGAGAACCTATGCGCAAGTACATCCAACGCTTCAGCCGCGTGCAGCACAACATTCCCGACGTCCACCCCGCTGCGGTTATCAGCGCGTTCCACCAGAACGTGCGTAACCGTCGCATGCGGGAGGAGATGGCCATGACGAAGATCCGGGACGTCAGCGAGCTCTACGCTCTGGCTGACAAGTGCGCGCGCGCCGAAGAGGGGAGGAGACTCCCCGGGGAGGATGCTGGCGCAGGGGGATGCGACAGCGAGGATGCCGCCCCGGCAAAGAAGAGCCGGCGGCGGAACAGTAGAAAGAAGAAGAGCAAGGAGGTACTTGTCGTCGAGAAGTCCGGCAAGGAGGCTCCCGCCAAGACAACGCAGGCTGGCGGCTCCGGCAAGGAGCCTGCCCCTGTAGCGGCAGCCGACAAGCCGGACGGCTCCGACAAGCAATATTGCAAGATCCACCGCACCAAGGGCCACGACCTCTCGAACTGCAAGCGCGTCGAGTACCTCGTAGAGCAGCAGAAAGCTGAATACGAGCGGCGCGACAAGGAGAAGGCCCAAGGTGGCAGAGGAGAGCCAAGCAAGAAGCGGCCTTTCAATGGCCGGGGAGGACGCCGCGGCAAGGCCAAGCAGCGGCAAGGTGATCGACCTCCCCGGGGCCGCGACAAGGATGAAGAGGAAGACGACGACGACGACATGGAGGAAGGCGATAACAGCGAGCAGGAGTTCCAGAAGGCCACAGAAGTACTGTGCGTCGACGGGGGCGCCTCTCTGCACACTTCCCACCGCCAACTCAAACAGTGGGTGCGGGAAGTAAACGCAGCAGAGCCGCCCGTTGAGTCGCGCAGGCTGCTGAAGTGGTCCAGCACGCCCATCATTTTTGATCTTGAGGACCACCCTGACCGCACCACTGCGGTCGGGTGTTTGCCGATGTTGGTCTCACCAACCATCCGCAACCTCAAGGTCACTAAAATGTTGGTTGACGGCGGGGCCGGCCTGAACTTAATCTCCTCAACTATGATCAAGAAACTCCAGATCCCAGATGGCGAGCTCGAAGAGACCGGTTCGTTCCAAGGAATAAACCCGGGAAGGAGCAAGCCCAAGGGGAAGATCACTCTGCCAGTGACCTTTGGCGGGGAGCTCAACTTCAGGACGGAGAGGATAACCTTTGATGTTGCCGATATCCCATTACCATATAATGGGATACTTGGACGTCCTGCCCTCGCCAAGTTCATGGCAGCTTCCCACTACGCCTACAATATACTCAAGATGCCGGGGCCGATAAGCGTCATCTCTGTCCATGGCGACAAGAAGGACGCGCTTATCTGCGCCGACAAGATCTACCGGGATGCAGCAGCCGCAGCGGAGAGCAACACACTTGCCACTGAAGCTCCCGGGGGGAAGAAGACCAAGACCAAGTCCGGCAAGTGCTCCGGGGCCCACTCCGGCAAACGCACCTCTTCGGAGTGCTGTGCTGCCGTCGAGGACGTTCCATCGAGCTCCACCGGCAAGTGCAAGAAAGGGATGGCCGCTCCACCGGCAACCAAGAAAGTGTCCGCCAAGGAGGACGGCACTGGTGGTACCTTCACCATCAGTGCTACACTTGATAGCAAATAGGAAAGCGCGCTCGTTGCCTTCCTGCGGGCGAATGTCGATGTGTTTGCATGGCAACCATCTGACATCCCCGGCGTTCCTAGGAAGGTAATTGAGCACAAGCTTGCTGTTTGCCCTCATGCGCGGCCCATCAAGCAGAAGGTCAGGAAGCAAGCCGTGGAGCGCCAAGAATTCATTGCCGAAGAAATCAAGAAGTTAGAAGCAGCAGGCCTGGTTAGAGGCGTGATCCATCCGACGTGGTTAGCAAACCCAGTTGTCGTGCGTAAGGCTAACGGGAAGTGGAGACTGTGTATAGACTTCACCGATGTGAATAAAGCATGTCCCAAGGATCCATTTCCCTTGCCCCGCATTGACCAGATTGTTGACTCCACTGCTGGATGTGAGCTGCTCTCCTTTCTTGATGCATATTCAGGCTACCACCAGATTTTTATGGCCAAGGAAGATGAAGAGAAGACTGCATTCATTACTCCATGTGGCACCTATTGCTTTATTCGCATGCCTTTCGGATTGAAGAATGCAGGCTCAACATTTGCAAGGGTGGTGCACACTGCTTTTGAGCCACAGATCCACAGAAATGTAGAAGCTTACATGGATGACATAGTGGTGAAGAGCAAGAGCAAGGATACCCTGATCCAAGATTTGGAAGAAACTTTTGCAAATCTGCGCAAGATCCAGCTTAAGTTGAACCCCGAGAAGTGCGTTTTTGGAGTCCCCTCCGGCAAGCTTCTCGGGTTCTTTGTGTCTCAGAGGGGGATTGAAGCTAATCCCGACAAGATTAAAGCCATCGAGCAGATCGAAGCCCCGAAGCGGGTCAAGGACGTAAGGAGACTTGCAGGTTGTGTGGCTGCCCTCAGTAGGTTCATTTCAAAGTCTGCAGAACGCGCCCTGCCTTTCTTCAAGATTTTGAAGAAGGCAGGTCCTATGAAATGGACTCCGGAAGCGGAGGCGGCGCTGCACGACTTGAAAGGATACCTAGCCTCCACTCCAATACTTGTCGCACCTAGGCCACAAGAGAAGTTGCTGCTATACCTAGCAGCAACCAATCAAGTGGTTAGTGCTGCGTTAGTAGCGGAGAGGGAGGCCGACGAGGAGTCTACGTCACCGGCAAGCGAATCCAGCGACAAGCAGGGGGCTGCTCCGACAAGCTCTGGCCCCGACAAGGACAACTCTGCGCAGGAGCAAGGAGAAGTGCGGAAGAAGATGGTGCAGCGCCCGGTGTATTTTGTGAGCTCCCTCTTGCAGGGGGCTAGATCAAGATATTCCGGAGTGCAGAAGCTGCTTTTCGGCCTCCTCATGGCCTCGAGAAAGCTGCGCCATTACTTCCAAGCACACGAGATAACAGTGGTCACTCGCTTTCCGTTGAAGAGGATATTACAGAATCCAGAAGCAACAGGCAGGATCGTCGAGTGGGCACTGGAACTGTCGAGCTTTGGTCTCAAGTTCGAAAGTACTTCAACTATACAGAGCAGAGCTTTGGCAGAATTTATAGCTGAATGGACCCCAACGCCAGATGAAGAAGTTCCAGAGACAAGTGTCCCCGTACAAGAAGCGACAAGCGAATGGGTAATGTACTTTGATGGTGCCTTCTCGCTGCAAGGCGCTGGAGCCGGTGCGGTACTCATATCACCCACCGGAGAACACCTCAAGTATTTTATCCAGATGCACTTTCCCAGGGAACAAGCGACAAACAACACTGCAGAGTATGAGGGTCTGCTTGCCGGCCTCAGAATTGCAGCTGAACTTGGGATTAGGAAGCTAATTGTGCGGGGAGATTCTCAATTGGTGGTCCGACAAGTCAACAAGAGTTACCAGAGCCCTTTGATGGAAGCTTATGTAGATGAAGTGAGACAGCTTGAAGAGCACTTTGAAGGTCTGCAAATGGAGCACGTCCCGAGAGCTCTTAACGATATAGCAGATGGCCTTTCAAAGTGTGCTGCAATGAAGTTACCTGTGGAACCAGGGACCTTCCTGCTCAAGCTGACTCAGCCATCCGTTACGCCATCAATTGAGCAGCCCAAGAAGAGAAAGTTGGTCTCCGGCGACTACTTGCCGGCGGATCTTCCTGAAGCCGCCGCCAAGGTCCCCAAGATCAACGACCAGAACGCTGAGGAACAGTTTGCTCCTGCAGACCCAAGGGTCTGTACAGTTGAAGCAAGCGTTCCCGACAAGCCTTGCCCTGGCAGGCTTGCCGGGGGACCATCAGCTCCAGCAGAACCAGAGGTTCTTGCCGTAGAAGCTGAGGTTCCCGCAGCGGCCCTCATGCCTTTAGTCCTTGCCGTTGAGCCACGGGCTCCGGCATGGGCACAACAGATCGTCCGTTTTCTGCAAACTGGAGAACTTCCCGACGACCCAGCAGAGATAGAGAAAATAACCAGGCAGTCAAGTATGTACCAGTTCGTGGACAACGAACTGTACAGAAGAAGGCTCAATGGTGTCAGGTTGAAGTGCATTTCCAGAGAAGATGGACAGAAGCTGTTGGTAGAAATACATGGAGGCATATGTGGCCACCACATTGGCGCAAGGGCACTTGCCGGGAAGGCATTCCGGCAAGGGTTCTTTTGGCAAGAAGCCCTCCAAGATGCAACTGCACAAGTAACCAAGTGTGAAGCGTGCCAGTTCCATGCCAAGCAAATTCATCAGCCAGCTCAAGCTCTCCAGACGATCCCTTTGTCCTGGCCCTTCTCGGTCTGGGGGCTCGATATCCTCGGCCCTTTCCCCCGTGCAGTCGGGGGCTTTGAGTACTTGTACGTAGCAATCGACAAGTTCACAAAGTGGCCAGAAGTGGAACCAGTGAGAAAAGTGACAGCACAGTCAGCGGTCAGGTTCTTTAGAGCAATTGTTTGCCGTTTCGGAATCCCTAACAGAATCATCACCGACAACGGTATGCAGTTCACTAGTCGCACCTTCATGCAGTACGTCCAAGACCTTGGCGCCAAGGTCTGCTTCGCTTCTGTTGCTCACCCGAGGAGCAATGGTCAAGCGGAGAGGGCTAATGCTGAAGTGCTGCGCGGGCTCAAGACGAGGACCTTTGATAGGCTGCGCAAGTGCGGAAGAAACTGGATAGAGGAGTTACCAGCGGCTCTTTGGTCAATCAGAACGACACCAAGTCGAGCCACCGGGCAGACACCCTTTGCCCTTGTATATGGGGCAGAAGCAGTTCTCCCCACGGATCTCCTCGAGTGCTCGCTTATGATGAGCTCGAGCAAGAGCAACTGTGACAAGATGATGCATTGCTCCTCGAGGAGGAACGTCTCCAGGCTGCTGTACGAGCTGCTCGATACCAGCAAGCCTTGCGTCGCTACCATAGCCGCAAGGTCAAGGCCAGGAGTCTCGAGGAAGGCGACCTTGTTCTTCGGCGTGTTCAGTCCGCCAAGAATTCCAACAAGTTGACGCCAAAGTGGGAAGGCCCTTATCGGGTGAGACAAGTCACAAGGCCCGGCGCTGTCCGCCTTGAGACCGAAGAAGGCTTACCGGTGAGCAACTCCTGGAACATAGAGCATCTTCGAAAGTTTCACCCATAAGGCGCGGTTGCCGTGATCCGCTCCGGCAACCACCTTTTGTACGAGTCTTGCCGCTGTTGCATGTAAACCTTTGTACAAAGCCGGGCGCAGATCCCGTGCATCAGTAAAGCTTTGTGTTTTTGCACTATATGCCATTCTCGTGCTTTTCTTTGTTATTTGCATGCATCATTTGGCATTTTGTGCAACACACATATCCGGTAAGCATTACCATGCCGAGAAGCCCTATACTTGTTCCCTCTTCTCCTTTTTCTTTCTCCCTTAAGCAGAAGAAGCATTCCTTGCGCACAAGTTTGCCGGGGGGAAGGAGGTGGAGGACGAACCAAGTGCTGTTCAAGAAAGAAAAGCTTACCGAAGAACGGACAGACTATGAAAGCTAAGTTACCAGAATTCGAGCAGTTCAAATTTTTTTAAATTTTAGTTATCTTCCTTGAACAACCACACTTTGTATGGAAAACCTGTGCGCGGAGGAACCTACCCGTGGCTAGCCGCGCCCTTGTCTTGTTTTCGAGTACGCTCAACGGTTTAAGTGAGCTGCGACAAGTGTCGCGCCCTTATTTCGTTTTCGAGTTCGCTCAGCAAGCTAAGTGCGTCGCGACTAGCTGCGGCAAGGTTGCTTGCCGGTAAGGCCTTTGCCAGCAGGCTGCTCAGAGTCCAGCACTCAGCGCTCGCGGCAAGGGTCCCTTGTCGGCAAGTTCCCTAAAAGCGTAGGGTAAAAAGCATACAAAGTAAAGGACCAAAAACAAGGGAGATAACACTGCGTCAATTGATCAGAAATAAGATAAATATATTACAGAGATAACTTGTCGCAATGACTAATAGGTTCATGTTCATGGCACACTTTGCAGCAACAAAAGAGATAAGAAGAAAGAGGCCTAGTCTACGCGATCGCCTTCACGCCTGGAGATCTTGTTCACCTTGGCGATGATGTGGGCGACCTGCGCCTTCAACGCTTCCATATCTGCGTCGGCCGGCAAGCTACGGAGGACGTTGACGAGATTTATACTGGGATTGCGGTAGACGATCTTCGTCAGGACGCGCTCCAAGGTACCCGCGCAAAGCTGGCGTGACTCCTCGGCCAGCTGCACGGGGAGCTTCTCCTGTAGACTTGCGAGTGCCGGCGCGATCCCTCTGAAGAAGAGACTGAGCTTGGCGCTGTGTGGGAGATTTGGATCCGGAGAATATATGAGGTGTTCCACCCTCAGCGCCATCAGCTCCTTGTCGAGGTTAGCAGCAGAAGCCACCAGATCTTCAGTCCATATTTCGACGGTCCGGCGGAAGTTGTTAGCAGAAGTGGCGGCGCTCTCCACCAGGCCTCGCTCCTTGCGGAGCTCGTCCTTCAGCTTGGTTTCGCGGTCCCGGACGGCGTCGAGTGAGTCTTTCAACGTGGAGACCTTCAGCTCCAGATCAGCAATTGAGTCCTTGGCGGCCTTAAGCTCGTCGCCCTGCTTGGAGAGGCGTACCTGGAGTTCTGAGTTGGTATGGGCGTCCTTCTCGCGCTCTATGTTGAGCGCGGTGACCCTCTCCGTGCTCGCCTTCAGGAACTCCTCCAGCTGCGCCACCTTAGCCTCAAGGTCCTTCTTGGCAGTTTCCGCGGAGGCTGCGGCAGCTTTCGCCTCCTTCAACTCCCCGCCAAGGGCCTGCTCCCGGGCGGTAAGGTCTTCCTCGTGGGCGTCGAGGTCGACCTTCCGCTGGGTGAGCTCTCCTTCTCCCCGGGACAGCTCTTCGCCGACCAGCCGCTGCTGCTCCTCGGCCTCAGCCTTCTCCAAAAGAAACTCCTGCTGCTCTCCGGCAAGCCTCTCGCGCTCCTCCGCCAAGTCGCGGAGGGCCGCTTGGTTGGCGGCGCGGAGTTCAGCAGCACGCTTCTCCAGTTCCGCTCCAGCCTTGGCGGCGAGGGCTTCTCGGGAATCCAGCTTCGCTTGCCTGGCCCGGTAAAGGGCCAGGAGCCGGTGAAGCAGCTTCTCCTCCTCGGGCTCGTCACTCTCGCCGGGCGCTTCAACGATCTTCAACCCCGCGGAGGCGAGGACCTCTCCATCAAAGGTCTCTCCCTCCTCGGGGGCTCGCGATGAAGACCCCCATGGCACTTGTATAAAGACGCCATTGGGGGCCTCAAGGTAGAAGCCCGACTGCTCCTTGCCGGCGGAGGGATCGGCGGCCGGCGCAGCGCTAGACGCTCCTGCCGCCTCCGGGCCGGCAGTGTGGCCGCCGTCCCCCTCCCCGGCCGCTGCGTCCGCAGTCGGGGCAGTCTCCTCAGCCGCAGGCTCGTCGGCTCCTGCCATGTCTTCGACGACAGGGGCGTTGCCGTCGTCGCCCTGCGCGCCTTCCTCACCGACGACCTCGGTCTCCATCCGGTCCGGCGCGGGAGGATCTAGAAGAAGAAGAAAAAGAAAAGAAAAAGTTCAAGCAAATATCCAAAAAACGACAAGTCTAAGAAGACGAGGTTGCAAGACTTACCTTCGCGGATTTCTTCGACAACTGACTCCCTCGCCGGGGAGTTCACCCTTGGCGGGGTGGCCACCCTCGCCGGGCTGCTCGCCCTTGGCGGGGTACTCGCCCTTGGCGGAGTACCCGCCCTTGGCGGAGCGCTCTCTCTCGCCGGAGAGTTCGTCCTTGGCGGGGACGGCGGGACCTGCGGCTCCTCGGGAGTAGTCTCCGGGCGCTCCTGCGGCTGCGGCTCCGTTTCTGCACAAGACAAGCAAGACCACAAAACATCAGTACCAAGCTGGAACCTCAGGCGCGCCCGACAAGTAGGAAGTTCAAAACCAGACTTACGCTGGGGGCTGCGCTGGGGGCTGCTCCTCGGAGCAGCGGTTGGGTCCGGCAAGTCCGTCGCCGGCGTGTCCCCTGTCGCCGCGACGGGCGAGTCGTCCTCGACCACTACCACGGGAACCTTGGCCTTCTTCGCCACTCACTGGGCCAGGGTCCTGAAATCAAAGCAAGAAGCAAAATCAGAATCATCAAAGAAAAAAAAATCAAGACTGGATCAAAGAAGTCACAAATTGCAAACACTTACTCCTCTTCCTCGTCGTCATCGCTGAGGGCGGAGAAGTCGAACTCCACCTGAGGCGCTTCCATGCGAGGAGCAGGGGGAGAAGGCTCCCTCGGGCGCTTGGCGGTCCCCGGGGCTGGGGGCTGCGAAGACCCGGCCTCTGTTGACGCCGAGGCCCGGGGAGCAGGCGGAGCAGCCGCTCCGCTCTGGGAGGATCCTCCTCCGCTTGGCACAGGTGCGCGGGGCGCCTCCATCGCGGTTTGGCTCGCTCTGGTGGCGCGCACCGCCTGGCGAGCGGGCTGCTGTCGAGGCGCCTGCGTCCTCGTCGCCGTAGCCGCCTTGCGGAGGCGCTTCGGCGGTGTACGCTTGGGACTTGCCCGGGGCGGGGAGCTCTCCGAGGACGAGGAGACGTCGTCGTCGAGCCCCAGAGATCTACCAGTATCCTCGCCGGCTCCGGCGTCCTCCTCCTCCTCCTCGGCGGGCTCACTAGGCCCGGCACCTTGCCTTGCGGCCTGGTTCCCTCCGGCGACTCCGCTCCCTCCGGCACCTCTGCTTCCTCCGACAACCTCGCCCCTTGCCGCGGCCTCGCTCACAATCCTGGGGATCCCAGCATGCCTCAGAGAGGGGACCCCGGCGAGCTCGTCGGGCGGGAGCTTGAGCAGTTTGCGAATCTCTGCCTCCGCTGCTTGGCACGATGCGTCCTCCGCCTCTGCCTCCTCAACAGTGAATCCGAAGTCTCCTGCTGCTGCGGCTGCGGCGGCCTCTTCCATCCGGGAAGCAATATAGGCCAAATCCCGCTCCGTGGTGTCCCGAGTGAGACCCTTGATCTCCTCGGAGTTCTTCGGCACCTCCACCAAGTTACCAAAGAGGCTCATGATGGCGTCCGGCGTCGGCACTATCCAGGTGGGGTCGACGCCGTGAGAGTCACACGCAGGCATCATTGCGCGCAATGCGTCCCGGGCGGTGCTGTTGCATAGTGGTACTACTCCCCGGGGAGGTCTAAACCACTCCGGGTGGGCCGGGTCGTGTTTGAAAAGTTCCCTGAGCATCCCCTTCAGCTCCAGCGCCGTGAAGTTGTAGTTCAGCCCCGGGCGCAACCTCATTATGTCTGCCGCATTGCCAAACTCCCATGCTGGCCTTTTCCTCTCTTGTAGAGGAGCAATGCGGCGGCGGAGGAAATCTGCTCCTACCTCTCCGATGGTCAACTTGGCTACCCGGAGACGAAGAATCCTAACGAGGGCAGCGTTGAGCTTGATGTCGTCCGAGGCCAAATCGCTCCAGTCCCTGCCGCGCACTATGGCTGTTGTGCGCGGCGCTGTGAAAGGCTCCGGGTGGTCCTCCACTATCCAGCACCAATCCGCGCGCCACTCCTCCCACTTGCCGCAGATCTCTCCTTGCAGATATGACTCCTTCTTGTCCAAGCGGAAGACCCAAGAGATGCCCCCGGAGAGGGGAGCGCCGGCCTCTGCTCTAGGCATGAAGAAATGCCGAAAGAGCGCTACGTTTGGATAGATCCCTATGTAGTTTTCGCACAGATGTGCGAAAACCGCCATCGTAAGGATGGCGTTGGGGGTGAAGTCTAAGAGATGGAGATTGTAGGTGTTCATGATATCGCAGAAAAACTCAGAAAATGGAGGACACAGGCCGCAGTGGAAGAAGACAGCAAAGAAGAAATACCCGCTGGGGTACAGATCTCGGGCGGCGGCCGGGTAGACTCTGGTGCGGGGATGCGCCTTGGTCTCCTTGGCCCAGAACAGATAGTACTTGTTCCAGAGCTCCCTCGCGCTGAGCCTCGGCGCGAAGACGACGTTCCTCTTCCGCAGGGCGACAAGCTTTGCCGCCTGCTCAGATTTCTCCCTCTTGGTCTTCTCCGTTTTCGCCTTCTCGGCCTTCGGGGCCATGGCGGAGGCGGCGGAGGGAGAGGGGGAGAAGCTCGACGGCGCCGCGGATGCGGAAGAGGGCGGAGGAGGTGAATAGGCGGAGCGCAGAGGGGGATTTCTGGAGGAGGAAGAAGCAATGAAGACAAAGTAAGGTAACGGGCCCTGCTTCCTCTGCTTTTAAGGGGGAAGTGGGGGACGCTCCGCATTTCCCATTAAAGAACGTGGCCACGATCTCTCCCACGACGCCGCAATCAACGCGTGCCGTTAGGGAGGGATGCGGCGGATGCGGAAGGGGAATTACGGCTTGCCGTGGGCCGCGTGTGCCCGTGCACTGTCTTGGGCCTGGCCCAACAGCGCTCGGCACCGTGTGTGGCCCAGGCCCGGGGGCTCCTGTCGGTGTACTAAGATAGGGGTACCTTAGTAACCCAACTTGTGCACGGGCAGTAGCAGCTTCCCGCGGCAGGGCTCACCACGCGCTTGCCGGAAACCCTTTCTGATCCTTATTAAGCCATTCAAAAACAAAGTATACAAGACAGAAGATCAAGGCCCCGGCAAGTGGAGCTTGCCGGGAAGGCCGTCCCAGGCTCAAGACTATGTCATTAACACAAGACCCTGGCGAGAGGAGCTTGCCAGGAAGACCAGAAGACAGTATCTAGAAGACAAGCCTCGGCGCACTCCGCGCCCCGGCAAGACCCGGGGAGCGACAAGCTTCCCGGCCCGACAAGATCAAGACCCCGGCAAGGTGCTTGCCGGGGGAAGTTTGCACTGTGTGCCCGCGCTCCAGCTCATCGGCCCACGCGTCGCCCTGGGGCCCTTCCAGGGACGCGTGGCGGATGGCTGTGCAGCCTGGGGGACACGGTGGCACTCCACGGTGACGAGGCTACCGCCGTGGCGAACGGAGACGGGCATTAAATGCTCTTGTCCCCCACTGTGAAGTTAGGTGATGACCACTGTTCATCCACTACCCATGTACTATTCCCGCACTGTTACAACTACCACCAAAGTTACGTTTTTGCCCTTCTTCTACGTTGACACCTGTCGGTGACCCCTTGAGCTATAAAAGGAGGCCCATGCACAACGTAGAAAGGGTTCGGAACCTAGATAGCTCTCTGGCTTGGTGTAGCTAGTTCTTCAAGCTCCCGAGTTCACAAACTCAATACAAACCAAGGCAGGAGTAGGGTTTTACGCGTCCGCGCGGCCCGAACCTGGGTAAACTGCCCGCGTGCTCTCCTCGATCTGCCCTTTGTGCTCCCTCCGCTCCCTCACCGCAACGACAAGGGGCTCCGGTCCCATAGGTGTTCGTGGTGGACAGTTTCCCCCGACATCAAGTGAATCAATATGATACCCCATTGTCACCACGACTATTCATAGCAAGACATACATCATGTGTTCTCAAATCCATAAATGTATTCGATCTGATAAAATGAAATCTCAAAGGGAAAACTCAATTCACAACAAGATAGAGAGGGGAAAACACCATATGATCCAACTATATTAACAAAGCCCGTGATACATCAAGATCGTGAGATCTCAAGAACACGAGAGAGATTAAACACATAGCTACTGGGACAAACCCTCAGCCTTGAGGGTGGACTACTCCCTCCTCATCATGGTGGCCGTTGGGATGATGTAGATGGCCACCGATGATGATTTTCCCCTCCAACGGATGATACGTCTCCAATGTATCTATAATTTTTGATTGTCACATGCTGTTATATTATCATTCTTGGATGTTTTACAATCATTTTATATCATTTTTTGGGACTAACCTGTTGACATAGTGCCAAGCGCGAGTTGTTGTTTTCTGCTTGTTTTTTACATCGCGGAAAATCAATACCAAACGGAGTCCAAATGCAGTGAAACTTTTTGTGGATTTTTTTGGACCAGAAGACATCCAATGGGCCAGAGAAGCACCTTGGCTGCCTCGAGGGGGGCACAACCCACCAGGACTGGCATGGGCCCACAGGCGCACCTAGGTGGGTTGTGCCCACCTCGGTGGCCCCCCGCGCTGCCTCTTCTCTCTATAAATACTCCAATATTCAAGAAACCCTAGGGGAGTCGATTAAATTTTATTCCAGCCGCCGCAAATTCCAGAACCATGAGATCCAATCTAGAGCCCTTTTTCGGCACTCCGCCAGAGGGGAACACGATCACGGAGGGGTTCATCATCATCATTGGTGCCTCTCCGATGATGCGTGAGTAGTTTACCACCGACCTACGGGTCTGTAGGCACTAGCTAGATGGTGTCTTCTCTCTTTGTATGCCAATACAATGGTCTCTTGGATATCTATTTGATATAATGACTTTTTGTTGTGCGTTTGTTCGGATTCGATGAATTGTGAGTTTGTGATCAGATTTGCCTTCATTTCATATCCATTCTTGATTATTATAGCCCCATATTACTTCTCCGATATTTGGGTTTTGTTTGGCCAACTTGATCTATTTATCTTGCAATGGGAAGAGGTGCTTTGTAATGGGTTCGATCTTGTGGTGTCCTTTCCTAGTGATAGAAGGGGCAGCAAGGCACGCATGTATCGTTGCTATTAAGGATAAAAATATTAGGTTTATTCCTACATGAATAGATCTTGTCTACATCATGTCATTGTTCTTATATCATTACTCCGTTTTTCCATGAACTTAGATGCATGCTAGATAGCAGTCGATGTGTGGAGTAATAGCAGTATATGCAGGCAGGAGTCGGTCTACTAATCTTGGACGTGATGCCTATATACATGATCATTGTCTTTGATATCTTCATAATTATTTGCTTTTCTATCAATTGCCCAACAATAATTTGTCTACCCACTGCATGCTATTTTCTCGAGAGAAGCCACTAGTGAAGTCTACAGCCTCGGGTCTATTTTCCAATCCTATATTTTCAGATCTATATTGCCATTTGTCTTTTCCTTTATTTGTAACTTTTATTTTCAGTTTTATATTATCAAAACCCAAAAATACATTGCCACATTTTACTTGCATCTTTCAATCTACTTACAATTTTATCCTATCCTTATGTCACTTTTTTCATCATTACCCGGAACGGATTGACAACCCCTTTAACGTGTCGGGTTGTATGTATTTGTTCTTTGTGTGCAAGTACCATTTACATAGTGTTGCTTGGTTCTCCTACTTGTTCGATAACCTTGGTCTCATGACTGATGGAAATACCTTACCATTGTTGTGCTGCATCATCCCTTATTCCTTGGGGAAACACTGACGCATCACAAGCGACATCAAAAGAACTTTCTGACGCCGTTGCCGGGGAGACATCATCAACATCTATCAGTTTCCTAATCACAAATCTCATCTCCTTGCAATTTACATTATTTGCCATTTTCCTCTCGTTTTCATTGCCCCCACTTCAAAAAAATTTGTCGTGTTTATTCGCCCTCCTTTTTGTTTTTCCATCAGATCTCTTACCTTGCTTGTCACCATGAGTGATTTTGGTATTGCAAAAATAGATGATGGACTGACTCCTAAAATTGGAAGATCAGGCAATCTGGATGCTAAAACCTTTGTTTTGGGTCAAGGGAATATTATGGGGAAAGAACATATCCAAGAGTTTTTCAATTGGTTTGGAAATTTGACTCTTGATGACACCCTGATACTCAAAAGAACAAAATCTTATGCGGAAACTATTTTAGCGTTTGTAGTGAAACTTGGGTATAGATTTATTTTTACCCATCCTACCTTGCAAAGATTGTTTTTTGAGTTACCCACTTTAAAGGATCATAAAGCTAAAAAGTTGCTACCCGTATCCTTATGAATGAATTTGATTACATATTACGGGAGGCTAGGGAGTTTTTTGATTTTTATGGTATGAACCATGAAAATCCGGTCATAGATGGGATCCTCTACAATAGTGATTATATGTTGAGACACTTGCTTGGTAATAATCAAATTTTTGATGAAAATCTTAAGAAGGCAGTCCCCATTCTAGATATAATCCAACAAGTTTTTAATGATGTCAATCAACAATACTCTTATATCGTTGTCGGTAATCAAAGGGGGTATAAAGTCAGGCAACTTGATAATGCTAAAATTTCTGTGAACAATGTTTTAAAGTTATTTTTGCTAAGACTCATGATGAGAACACATCCATGGAAAATAAGACCAAGGATGACAACACTTGAGATCTTGGTGTTATGCCTAGCTAAGGGCGTAAAACGATAGTGCTCGTTGGGAGGCAACCTAACTTGTATCTTTTTGCTTTTTGGCTTTCTTGCTGTTTTCAATAAAATATCCAATAATACCTCTGGTTAGATGTGTTTTTGTGGTTTAAATAAATGTTTCTGCCAAGCAAAGCCTTTGGGATGATTTGGTTGATAGTTGGTTTGATCGCGTTGGAAATTCAGAAACTTTTGCATCCAGAGTTAGAATTTCTGACGATTACTGGAGCGTGTTAAACTCTTGAATTTTTTCTGTGTTATCAATATAAAAATTTCCATGTTATCCTAATTTTTCAAAAAAATTAGACCTACACAAGTATGGTCAAAATTCGCATCTTTACAAACAGTTCTGTTTTTTGATAGATTCTGTTTTCGTTGTGGTATGTGCTTGTTTTGATGATTCTATGGTTTCTTTTGAAGAGTTCTTGATATAGAAAAGTTAGATTACATTAGATATAACACAATTACAAAATATGAATTGGTTGGCTACAGTACTTAGAGTAAAGATTAGTTTTGTTATACTAATGGATCTCACGAAGTTTTGTTGAGTTTTGTGTGATTGAAGTTTTCAAGTTTTGGGTGAGATTGCGATGGATGAAGGAATAAGGAGAATCAAAAGTCTAAGCTTGGGGATGCCCGAGGCACCCCCCAAGATAATATTAAAGAAGTATCAAGCAACTAAGCTTGGGGATGCCCTCGAGTGGCGTCCCCTCTTTCTTCTAACGACCATTGGTATTTTACTTGAGACTATATTTTTGTTCGTCACATATTATGAGTTTTACTTGGAGCGTCTTCTATGATATGAGTCTTTGCTGGTTTTTATTTTTATTTTTAATAAGTATCCTTCCTGTACACACCTATTTGAGAGAGCCAAATTGTGATATGCTTGCTCCTATGCTTCACTTAAAAAATTTAGAGCCTCGGAATTTCCCTAGTGCTTCGCTTATATCTTTTTGAGCACGGTGTGCTTTTTCTATCTTTGAGGAAGTTTTCTCATGCTTCACTTAGATCAATTTGAGGGAAAGAAATATGATGCTCGTGTTCTTCACTTATACACTACTAGAAAAAAGGCTATAGGTAATATCACTGTTAGTGGCGCACCAGAGATGTGGTGCGCCACTACTATATAGCAGTGGCGCACCACAAACAGGTGCTCCTCTAATAGTGACATTACTAGTGGCGCACCAGGTGTGGGGTGCGCCACTACTATGTTTTTGAACAGTAACCAGCCATGCCCAGGCTTACCAGTGGCGCACCAGGCCAAGGTGCGCCACTACTATTTTTGATAGTAGTGGCGCACCTTGCCCTGGTGCGCCACTGGTAAGGCTGGGCATGGTGGTCCAAAAAAAAAAACCATAGCAGTGGCGCACCCCTTCACTGGTGCGCCACTAGTATTCCTGGCTACTAGTGGCGCACCAGTGAAGGGGTGCGCCACTGGTAACCTGGGAGCAGTAGCTAATTAGGCAGCCACACCTACCACACACACTCACTTTCCCCCCTCCACCAAAACAAATCTGGTCGTCTTGCTCCTCCTCCTCACCTCATTTGCACCATTGATTCACCCAAATTAAGTGGTTAAATTTCCTTTTTTTGATAGGTAAGTAAGGGGAAAGCTTTCTTTATGTTCTAGATCTACTTTTCTCTCCGTCTCCAACAACGTACACACTTTTTATGGCCTAGAGATGTACGTATGTTTGTGGTGTTGCATATGTTTGTGTTTGCAGGTACCGGTATTTGAAATGCGATAGTTGCCAATATTTTGCCGGAATGTTGATTCATTTCCGTTTCGGCGAGAATTTGGCACTATGTGCATTCTTTTTGGTCCTATTTTTAGGCAAAGTCATGCCAAATTTTTTTGTTCTAAAATATCATTTTGCTCTACCCCGCAGGCGACCATGGTCCGCACGATGACCGAAGGCATCGTAAATAGGTTTTTGAGCTCCGCGAAGGCCGAGATGATTCAAAAGAACGAGACGGAGATAAGATGTCCGTGTCGAAGATGCAAGCTGAAGAGCCTTATTGCGGACCCGGATTCCGGGCAGGTGCGGGACCACTTGCTCTTGCGTGGTTTCATGGATGGCTATCGGTGGCAAGGTGATGAAGATGACTATGAAGTCATCCATGGGGGCCGGGCAAGCAGAAAAATGGAAGGGCAGCAAGACAATAGCGGCGAGGGCGGGCGAGAAGACGAAGAATCTCCAGGACATGATCACGAAGTAGATGCAGGACACGGTCATCATGTAGAAGATGCCGGACATGATGATGAGGAAGATCACGACGAAGGGCATGATCATGAAGATGAAGATGCCGGAGCAGAATACGATGGACCATCGATGGGCTGGGTGCATGACCCTCATATTCAAGAGCTGCTTCGCAAGCAGACGGGTAACGCAAGAGCTGCCGCCCGAGAGAAAGCCAAGCTGGATCAACTGGAGACAGACGCGGTTACTCCATTGTATGAAGGATGCAGGCCCGAGGATACCCGCCTGAAAGTAACGCTCATGGCTCTGGAGATGAAGGTAAAACACAAAATGACCGACGCATGCTTCGACGAGAACATGTCATTCTGGCACGAACGTCTTCCGAAGGGGAACAAGTGCCCGACCAGTTTCGAGGAGGCGAAGAAAATCGTGTGTCCTCTGGATTTACCGCATGTGAAATACCATGTGTGCATGAACGATTGCATCATTTATCGAGACGAGCACGCGGAGTCTACCATATGTCCGGTGTGCAGCGTCAGTCGATACAAGAAGAGGAAGAAAGCTCCTCGAAAAGTGGTGTGGTACTTTCCGATCACTCCTCGTCTGCAGCGGTATTTCGCGGACCCTAAGCTAGCAAAGCTCCTGCGTTGGCACGCGGATAGGGAGGAGAAGAAGCGAGAAGATGACGGAAATGATCCGGAGATAAATAAAAAAGACAAGATGCTGAGTCACCCTAAGGACGCGAGCCACTGGCAAGCGTTGAACTTCGAAGACACAGAATTTGGGGACGATCCAAGGAACATCGTGCTGGGCGCGAGCACCGATGGAGTCAATCCGTTTGGCAGCCAGAGAAGCACACATAGCACCTGGCCTGTGTTTGTGTGGATGTACAACCGCCCCCCCTGGATGTGCATGAAGAGGAAGTACATTCACATGAGTATGCTAATTGAAGGGCCGAAACAACCAGGGAACGACATCAATCTGTATCTGGGGCTGCTGAAAGAGGAGCTAGACACGCTGTGGAAAACGCCAGCCAATACGTGGGACGCCGCAGCGAAAGAATATTTTCCTATGAGAGCCGCACTGCTCACGACGGTGCACGACTATCTCGGTTTTGGATATGTCGCGGGGCAGGTGGTCCACGGATTTTGTGCATGCGTCAGGTGCATGGATGACACAACGTATCGCCAGCTAGATAGAGATCCCGGGTCTTCGAAAACCGTGTTCATGGGACATCGAAGGTGGCTTCGCGACGATGACGCATGGAGAAAACGCAAGGATCTATTCGATGGTGAAACCGAACCCCGAAGACCCCCACGTACGAGGAGCGGCGAGGAAATAGACGAGCTGTTGAAAAACTGGAAAGAGTGCCCACCGCCGGGAAAGAAGCGAAAGGCGCCAGAGCCGCTGCTGAAGGTATGAAAAACGAGGTCTGTTTTCTGGGACTTGCCGTACTGGAAGATCCTCCGTGTGCCTCACAGCCTTGATGTCATGCGTATCACGAAGAACGTGTGCGAGAGTCTGCTTGGTACCCTGCTCAACATGCCAGAGAGGACCAAAGATGGGCCGAAAGCAAGGGCAGACTTGCAAAAAATGGGCATCAGGGAGGAGCTCTGGCGCCCTAATGATGATGATGATGATGATGATGATGATGATGAGGCGAAGGACACGGAAAGTCATCGCAAAGGCAAAAAGGCCAAGAAGATCGAATATGACTACCCTCCCGCGTGCTTCACTCTAAGTCAGAAGGAGATCGAGCAGTTTTTCACCTGCCTCGTAGGAGTAAAACTTCCTTACGGTTACGCGGGGAAGATAAGCAGATACCTAGACTCAGCGAAGCAGAAGTTCAGCGGGATGAAGTCTCACGACTGTCACGTGCTGATGACGCAGATACTTCCAGTTGCAATCCGTGGGATCATGGACGCGCACGTCCGTGACACGCTATTTGGCCTATGCAACTTTTTCGACGTCATCTCTCGGAAGTCTGTTGGCGTGAGGAAACTCAGAAGGCTACAGGAAGAGATCGTGGTGATACTATGCGAGCTTGAGATCTACTTCCCGCCCGCATTCTTCGACGTTATGGTGCATCTGCTGGTCCATATCGTGGAGGATATCATCCAACTGGGGCCGACGTTCCTGCACAGCATGATGCCGTTCGAAAGGATGAATGGTGTCATCAAAGGATACGTTCGCAACAGGGCACGTCCAGATGGAAGCATAGCAAAGAGTGCATCTCCTTCTGCACGAATTATCTAGGCATCGAGAACCCCGTTGGTCTGCCCGTCAACAGGCACCTCGGCAGGCTCGCTGGATGGGGTCACCGCGAGGGTCGCCGCGAAATGCATGTCGACTTCATGGGTCGACTCGCCGACTTTGAAAGAGCAAACCTAGTCGCGCTACAACACATAGACGTGGTCGATCCTTGGGTGGTAGAGCACAAAATCTTTATTGAGAAGACGTACAATGACCGAGGCCAACAGAGGACGGAGGGAGCTATAATCAAAGAGCACAACTCATGTTTCACGCGTTGGTTCAAGGAGAAGCTTCTGTCGTACCCTTTACATGAGGATTCTTCCACGGAAGAAAAACTCATATTCGCCTTGTCACAGGGCGCCGAGCACAACCTGATGACCTATGAGGCGTACGATATCAACGGCTACACATTCTACACCGAGGAAAAGGACATGAAGAGCGATTATCAGAACTCCGGGGTAACGATGGAATCCTACACCGGTAACGACAAGGACAGATACTACGGAAGGATCGAGGAGATCTGGGAGCTGAGCTACGCTGGAGAGAAGGTCCCGATGTTCCGTGTCAGATGGGCCAAGAGCGTCCTAAAAGAAGACCGGTATTTCACCACCATGGTTATACCAGAAGCCAAATCCAAGACCGCGGGCGCAAACGTCACCGCGAAAAATGAGCCATGGGTACTGGCTTCCAAAGTGGACCAATGCTTCTTCATTACCGACCCGTCAAAGCCCAGTCGTGTTGTCGTGAGGAGAGGCAGAAGGAACATCATCGGAATGGATGGAGTCGCCAATGAGCAAGACTTTGACAAGTACGGCGACCCGAAGATGGAAGATGATGATGACGATGAAGTACCATACACCACAAGAAGAAGCAGGACCACCCTACCTAAAGGACGTCCGTTCAAGAGAAGATCAATTCAAGGGGTTCCGGGGCTAAATTATTCAACCGCGAGGAAGAAGGGCAAGAAGATTGTGAAAAGATATCTAAGATTGAATCACGACGTGTCGGCCGCGTGTGTGTGTGTGTCAGTGGCAAGCTCAATTATTACATGCAACTAAATTATTACATGTATCACTTGATTTCAACCATTATTAAAGATCTTTTAAACATTATATTACTTTACATGCAAACTCAATCTTAATTTGACGACTGTTATTTCATGTCAATCTTTGATGACTGTTATTTCATCTCACTTGATTTCAACCATGCCATAGCATTGTAAATGATTCTATATTGTGATTGAGTAAAGGAGATATGCATTGTAAAAAAATTATACGCCCTATTTTTAGGAATGGAGGGAGTATTAAAATTGCCATGTGTTTATTTTAAAGTGTTTGGATGTTTATCATAAGGTTAAAATAAAATTTTAAAAAATATGCAAAAAGTTTATTTCATCTCACTTGATTTCAACCATGCCATAGCATTGTAAATGATTCTATATTGTGATTGAGTAAAGGAGATATGCATTGTAAAAAAATTATACGCCCTATTTTTGGGAATGGAGGGAGTATTAAAATTGCCATGTGTTTATTTTAAAGTGTTTGGATGTTTATCATAAGGTTAAAATAAAATTTTAAAAAATATGCAAAAAGTTTATTTCATCTCACTTGATTTCAACCATGCCATAGCATTGTAAATGATTCTATATTGTGATTGAGTAAAGGAGATATGCATTGTAAAAAAATTATACGCCCTATTTTAGGAATGGAGGGAGTATTAAAATTGCCATGTGTTTATTTTAAAGTGTTTGGATGTTTATCATAAGGTTAAAATAAAATTTTAAAAAATATGCAAAAAGTGGGGTTGCCAGGATTCGAACCTGGGTGGTTCTGTCCATAACCAACGCGCCAACCACTAGGCCATGTGTGTGGTTCTGTCCATAACCACACACACATGTGTTATGACTTTGATATTCAGCTGTTTATGGCGCACGGCGTAAAAGTGCGCCATTGATATCGATCCCCTGCTTTCTCTCCTCGATCCCCTGCTTTCTCTCCTCCCCGCGCCTCCCTCTCCTCCCACTCCCGCACTTTAATCCCCCCTCCCCGCCGCCCGCCGCCCCCACCGCCGCTGCACTCCGCCGTCTCCCCCACCGCCGCCGCACTCCGCCCCCGC
>LR738713.1:136245475-136266585 GCA_902687465.1 Secale cereale
GGTGCCCCGACCCTGCGCCCCCTCCCTCCCCTGCTCGGGCCAACGCCGGCCTTCGCCGCGCCGGCCTGGGCTCGGAGACCCCTCCGCCGACGCCCTGTTGCCGCCCCGACCCCGCCCCCTCCCGCAGCCGCCCCGACCCCGCCCCTCCCGTAGCCGCCCCGGCCCCGGTGAGCCTTTTTTGCTGATTTATATAACTTTTTTTCTTGCAGTGTTTTTTCATCAGTTGCATTTTACTGTGCTGCTGGATGTAATTGACCTATACATGCTAAGCGCTAGCTGTTTTGTTGAGGTGTAAATCTTCAGCGATTATTTTAAATGCTCCAACTTGTGTGAAAACAGATGTGCTACTTGATTTTTCTTCTTCTCATGGAGCTGTTCTACTGTGGAGCTGGTTCTCCATCTTGTAAAGTGCCTGAAAACAATAAGCCCTCTTACATGTTATGCTGCTAGAGAACATTGATTCCTTGGAGCAGTTTTTATTAGAAGAAAACAATGTGAAGTAATTCAAAATCTATGCACAGATGCTTAAGTGACACATGAACTGACGATGGAGTGACCAGACTGTTAGTTCTCCTGGAAACTCTCAGGTTAAAGATACTTGAGGAGAACGGAGCAAGCTGAGTGTGTGCTAAGAAATATTATGTACAAGATAATATGATAGTTCAAACGGAAGTATGCTTACCTGACTACCGATAAACTTAGCCCTCCTTAAGCATTCACGGTATAACTACAACATAAGAAAAGAGCTTATAAGTACTGATAACATTTTCTCCTCAAATGCCATCATATATTTATTATTTTGTGTGACCAATTCTAGTGATGATGAAGAGCTAGTTGCACAAGAGTACTAGACATGAATTGCAAAAGCTGAAGCTAAAAGGGTAAACAACTGATAGGGCTACTGTGACTACAGAAATGAAATTTCAGAACTTACTACTGATTACCAATACCATGCACAGGTCATGATGGGGGTAATTTGTCTATTAGAAAGGTGTGATAGGAGCCTTACTCTAAGCGCATTATCAGCAAGTTCTGGAGGTAAAGCTTTCTGAAGTGAAGGCCTTTACTCTGAAATAGTCAATCAACAGGAAAGTCTGTTACACTATAGAGGAAAAGTATTGTGTGTGGTAAAGAAACAGTCAGTTAACAAAAGCGAGGTGAAAGTAAGCTTCAGTTACTGGTTGGTATGGTGCTCACTGAACCCATTCAAGCCATGAAATGTATTAGCAGTACTAGTATGGTTATCAGTACTAATGGCTGAACTCATTATGGTGGTTACTATGCAAGTTGTTAACTGCATCGGTTTTCAACTAAGTACTGTGGTTGTTTTTGTGCCTACGAACACGGTCTGTTTTATATGAGCTAGGTTACTTTGTTAGCTGCAAAGCATCAGTAATCGTCTGAAGTAATTAAGGTTGTTACTGTCTAAGTTGTCATTGCATTGGTTTTCAACTAGTGCCGTCGTTGTTGTTGTGCATATGGAAGATATGCCATTTTTTGGCATGGTGGCCTCTGACTCCCTATAGTGGTAGATTTGCTTTGTGCTGAAGTAGCTATCTTGTGATGAGCCTTGTGCGGCTGTGTGATTTGAACACATATTTCAGGAAAAAAATTCAAGTATGGAACATTTTTTGCTGTCTACACGGCTATGTATTAGACAGTGGAACATGTTTGTAGATAATATTTTGAGAAACAACTAGTTACTAGTGGCAGATTTTACCTAGGACATGTAAAATAACTCAAAAAAGATAACTGAAGAAAACAAGACTGAATGTGATTTTCCTGTTATGTCTAGTTCTACACTTCTACTATATGTAGGCCTTTTTTGTCCATATGAAAGCAGAGGACCATATGGTCTGTGGCCTTTTCATCCATATGAAAGTAGAGGCACATTGTGGTGCTAGTTTGCTGGGTTTTGTCTCCGACCATCGTGTCGTGATGATTTTGCAGGTACCCCGAGAGGCCCTTGAGTTTGCCGGAATGTCGATTAACTTCCGTTCCGGCAAGTTCGGGTACTCCATATGTCCTATTTTCAGCAAAGGTCATGCTGAAATTTTCCGTGAATTTTAGCATGACTTTGCTAAAAATAGGACATATGGGGTACTTGCGACTAATGCATGGGCTGGGGTATCTTAGTACTTAATTAAGTAGGATCAAGAATTAAGTAGGACTAGTTCTGAATAGCTTCTGTCAACGGCACTCTAAATGATAAAACCGTAGCTTTTAGGATGCCTCGGTGTCGACAAACCCTAAGTGATGAGACCATGATAATTCCTCACAAACCCTAAATGATGAGATCTTGTTCCTTGACAATAACCAACTTTTTGACCAAACTTTTTTCCTATTTAGAGCGAACATGGCCGACAACGATGAGGCCGGCGGTTCGGGCGGCAAGCCATTCTGGGAGCTGTCCCAGGAGATGGAGGAATACCCTCACCGCTATGAGGACGCCGCGGAAGACACCGATCCCGACTACACAACCCCTAGTGGCGTCGGGGATGACACCACTGATGGTGCCGCCGGGGATGCCACCACTGATGATGGCAGCGAACGCACAGATGGCAGCCAACCGAAGAGGCAACGGAAGGACCGGCGCCCGAACGTGCTCGGCACCGTCAAGGAGGAATTTACTGAAGTGTCCTCCAGTGGGCATCCAACGGCGCCCAAAGAATTAGTCAGTGGGTACGCGGGACAACTCGGGTGCATTGTTCGGAGCACCGTCACGATCAACACCGAGAACCTAAGGCATCGTGAACGAGGGAATTTGCGGATCCTCCTCTTCACGAAGCTGCACGAACGATACAAGTTCCCCGGTGACTTCGCAAACACACGCCTCTTAGGGAATAAAGTGAACAGTGCCGCCCTCACGAAGATGAGCACGGCCCTGGCTTCTTGGAGAGCCCGGGTGAAGAAAATGATTGAAAGAGGTGATAGTTATGAGAAGATCAAGGAGAAAAATCCTTCGATCAGAAAAGCTGACTACCTGGAGTTCAAGACCAAGTGCGAGAGCAACGCATCCGTGGAATCAAGTCAGTGGGGGAATGAAATGTGGGAATTGAACTTAGGGGTCCACACACTCGGTCCCGGCGGTTACAGAGTGGCGGAACCTAAATGGGACAAGGAGGACGCGGAGCGTGTCGAGCAAGGCCTACCGCCCCTCTTCGATAAATACCGCCATGAAAAGCAGACCAGGAACTATATCAGAGCCCGGTACAAGGAGGACCCGGTAACAAAGGAGCTTACCACGGATCCGAAGGTGAAGGCGCTTGAGCTTGTTCTGGTAAGGAATACACCCCCGCGTAATTAGCTCCATATGGTTGCATTCTAATTAATGAAGCCAAATTTCTAAATGGTTCACGTTCCTTCCGCAGGAAACTGAAAGCAGTAGCACGGGGTCTCAGAGCTCCCCGTCTGCCCCTTGGGACACCACTTTAAATAGGGCGTTGAATGTAATGAAACAGAAGTATAAGTTAACTAAGCCGACGTCAGCTGGTCGTGTGGCCGGCGAAGGCTTGTCCACGAAATGGTCGGAATACTATAAGACTGGGCGAAAGGAGAGAAAGACCAGCTTGGAAAGCCAGGAGGTTAAAGAACTCAAGGCAAAAGTGGCGCAGATTCCTCAGATAGTCGAAGAGCAAGTGCGAGACCAAGTGCGAGACAAACTGGGAGCGACGATCACCGCCATTATGCCTACCTTGGTTGAGGGGCTGCGGGGGTGGTTTGCGGGCGGCCAACAGGGGCCGCCCCCGATTCCCAGCTTGACGGGCAGCAACTCGCACAACGCGCCGACAGTGGTGTCTCCGGCGGAGGCGTCATTGGTGTCTCCGGTGCCGGCGCCGGCATTGGAGCTTGATGCACCCGGGTGTGGGAAGAATACGCCGGCCGGCACCTCGGCAGCAAGCGGCCCCTCCGTCACTTGCACGCCCGCCGTTGGCGGTGCCTCGACATTAGCCGAGCTCGACGCCATCACGGTAACTAAGCCTCGGCCGATGACTTCATCTCCTTGCCTTTGACTGGGCATCCCTGACGCCCTACATGTTTTCGCAGGGCGCCGCCAACGAAGTTCCATGCACTCTCCTGCACTTCGTGGACGGCAAGTTGATCGATGTCGCCAAGGCCAAAATCGTTGAACCGGGCAACCGCGTGTTCCACCATAATCCGATGCCACCCACCGTGTATAGGGTTCAACTGGTTCGGGTGCTGCGGGGCTGCGATGACTTGTTACCTCCGTATCGACCCCATGGGGCCGACGAAGACGATGTGATGACCCTCGGCGCCTGCTTCAACTGGCCATTGCTTTGGCCGAAGAGCCAGATTCGTTTGGGGGCGGGGGTCACCACCCCACAGACAACACCCCCAGTCCTGCCGGCGCCAAGCCATGGCAAGACCGCCGCAACGCTACCGCCGTCAGCTGATCCGGGCATGCATATGGCACAGGATCCGGACGTCGACGACGGTACATTTGTCAACGTCGATGACTACTTCAACGAACATGGTGGGTACGGTGACGAATTCTTGGCGCCTCCTTCTCAAGAACCCAACCCTGCAAAAGTCGATCGCGATCTAGCTGGTACCGCGGAGAAACCCAATTGCAACAGGCGTCGTCTGTTCGGTTCTCAGGAGACGCCTCCAGCTGCCGCCTTCACCGAGACTCAAACAGCCGAGGTGGGAAATATTATCAGCCCCACCACACTCAAGAAGGTGGTCTCTGAGCAGACCTCGATCCCATTACATTAGCAGAAGCCAAAGAAGGGACGGAAAAGAAAAACTAACAAGGGTGCGAGCCAGCCGGCACCGAGTACGATCCGTGCTCAGGACGGGCCACCAATACCTAAGGATATCATGAGGGCGGTGCATGTGGCGGGTAGGCCGATGCTACCGGCTAATCTGTTCAAGGCTGCAACCGGTGCTATGCGAAGTCTGCATGACAGTGTTCTTTCTACGGAGAAGCGGCGTCTCTCCGAGAAAGATGACTCATACCCGGTTTTCGTGGCCAAGGTGCCAGAGGGCAAGGGCTTTGTCGATGGCACCATCGGGAGTATGATCGTCCTGCGGTTTGATGACATCTTCGCTATGTTTAACCTTCATCCGCTGCACTACACCTTCATTCGGCTATTTTCGCTCAATATGGAGATGCAGATCATTAGAGACAAGACCCCGGACATCGTGATAGTCGACCCCTTCTACATGCGTGCCAAGCACTTGGACAGCGCTGGGGACCGGCAAGTCGCGAGTTCATACCTCGAAGGCGTCATTATGGCGAACAAAGATAAGGATACCTTCCTCGTGCCTTACTTTGCCGAGTAAGTCATCCCCTCACCGCCCCGTAACATATGATTTCTTAGATTTCGATCGTTCTTTTTTTTCCTAACATTCCGTGTTTTGTGCAGTGACACACGTTGCACACTCATCCTCTTAAGCCCGAAATATTCCACGGCCACGTATTTCGACTCGGACCGTCAGTCGAAGAAAAACTACACAAATATCAAGAAAGTTCTTGATGATGCTCTCCCCGGCTACGCCAAATCTGGAGGCACCTTCAGGAAGGAAATGTGTAGGTACGGCAAGCACGTGTTCACCCACGTAACGACGTTCCCCTGCGTCAAGCAGCCGCCTAGCAGTCAGAAGGATGCCTACTACGCCCTCCATCACATGCGGGCGATCGTACGGGACCATAATCACCTTATGCTACCAAAGGGTCTCCAAGATTGGGCCGCACGCTTGTCGGCAATCCAGGACATGGAAATCAGACAAGAATTCTTTCGCATCCAGTCGGAGTTTGCGGAAATCATCTGTCAAGATGTCCTTCGTACCTCGGGGCAGTTCCACCTCAAATATCAACCGTCCAACAGTGAAATAGAAACAACGCTACAAATGCAGGCTGACAACGACCGCACATTCATGACGCCGACGGATGACGGCAGCTTCATCCACGCTCCGGTCCCTGAGTCGAGTCGAAGAAAGTATTGATGGTATGTAGTTCTGAAATGTCGATTAGCTCGTGTTGTAATTAAACTTTAATGAACTTGTATGTCTCTTTAGTTTGGACAGTCGTTCAACTTATATGTAATCGATGCTATTTATTAGTAGGACCATGAACCGTGCTATTAATGTGTTGCTTTTCTCTTCCGATCCTTTTGTTGCATACTTATATATTATCTGTGAATTGCTACTAACGTTTTGTTTGTCTAGTCATAGAGATGCCGTCGTACGTCGTGTACAAGGGTAGGGTTCCCGGAGTCTATGACGACTGGGAGGAGTGTCGGAGACAGGTTCACCGTTTCAGCGGTAACAGTTACAAAGGGTACACCACTAGGGCGGAGGCGGAAGCTAGATACGAGCGCTATCTAGAGGGAGAGAGGAGGGAGCGGAGGAGGAACCGGATGAAGACTAGTTTCATCGCGATGATGCTCATCGTGACCGCAGCTCTCTTCTATGTGATGGTAGTTTAGATGATATCAACTTTGTAATGTGACGACAAACTCGCTACTCGGTCTCGAGACCTAAACTTGTCTAATATTTGGACTTTGTTCGCTATTTCGAATTCGGAGACTAATGTGATGAATTGTATTATGTGCTGTTTATATTCTGTGATGTATTGTATTTTGTAACCTGTGCAAATACCAGAAATGCAAAAAGAAATTCCTAGAATTAATAGTAGTGGCGCATCATATTGCACATTAGTGGCGCACCCAGTTAAATAACAGTGGCGCACCCCATAGGGATATCAGTGGCGCATCAGTAGGGACCCCTGCTGCAATACCAGTAGCGCACCATCTTGCACATTAGTGGCGCACCCAGTTAAATAACAGTGGCGCACGAATATGAATACCAGTGGCGCATCCTTAGGTACCCCTGCTGCAATACCAGTGGCGCACTAGGTGGCATACCAATGGCGCACCAGTGGTGCGCCACTGTTATTGGGATTAACAGTGGCGCATCAGAGGTGCGCCATTAGTATTCCTTATTAGTGGCGTGGTATTAGTGGCCCACCCATGGTGCGCCACTAATGGCAATATTGGGTGCGCCACTAATAGCCTTTTTTCTAGTAGTGATATTTGTTTGAGCTTATCAAAAGCAACATATGAAACTAGTCCCAAAGTGATAGATACCCAAGGGGGGTATAATAAAATCTTTCATGAAGATCATTGGACAAAATAAACTTGATTCTTTGTAATAGTTTTGAGATATGTTGATAGTTATATGTGAGTCATCTTAATGAGTAATTATGTTTTAGTAAGAATATTGATGTTAAGGTTTGTGATTCCCTATGCAAGAACGGAAGTTAATAGTCATGCAATGAAATTATATCATATTTGTGTTGCATTATTCGGTGTTAGTTATGTTTAATGTTCTCTTATGATGGCTTTTTTCCTTGGTTGGCCACTTCTCAATCTCTGCTAGCCTCCACCATGTACTAAGTACAAATACTACTTGTGCATCCAAATCTTAAAACCCAAGTGATGCCAAATGAGTCCACCATACCTACCTATATGCGGTATTTCCTTGCCGTTCTGAGCAAATTTGTATGTGTCAACTCTAAATTCAAAATAAATTTCTCTTTTGTGTGCCCGTACCACTAATGAAGCGGCAAGGGTGGCTAATATTTTTCATGCTAGATGTGTTATTATCAAGAGGAATGTTTATTCACTTGTCATTGCACAAGAGTATGGCGGTAATAGGGATTCCCAATCCCGGAATGAAAAGAAAATTTTACTTTATGTTGTCAAATAATAAATTTCTTGGAAAGTGTTGGTATGGAGGGCAACCCGTGGATATGGCTAGCCATGGCTTGTGAAACTTTGGTGAAAAAAGGAATAAACTTTATTTTATGTTTGGGAACCACCTATGGTATATCTAGCATGGAAAGTATTGGGAACTCTAAGTCGTTCTTGTTGACGAGAAAAGCATGCCACCCAAAATAATTTTATCTCTCAATTTAAGCTTTGACCTCTGGCACCTCTAGAAATCCCTACTTCCCTCTGCGAAGGGCATATCGTTTCTTATAAAGCACCAACTATGGAACATTATTATCACACTTGAGCATTGGATGTAACTAATATTTGGATGTGTTGCATTAATGGATCAATGATTGAGCATGGTAGGCCAGGGATAACTTGCTTTAGTATTGATATTTTGAAAGACATGATTGTTTGTTGATATGCTTGAGTATTAAAGTCCTCATATCAAAACTAGACTATGGCTTTGAACCATATAAAAGCCCAAATGACCATGCCGTAAAGAAAAGAATATGTGATGAACATGATAGGCAGCATTCCACATCAAAAATTATGTTTTTATTATTTACGTATGTATAATTTTTTATTGTTCCATGTTGTTATATTATCATTCTTGGATGTTTTACAATCACTTTATATCATTGTTTAGGACTAACCTATTGACATAGTGCCAAGTGTCAACTGCCAGTTGCTATTTTATGCTTATTTTTTAAATCGCAGGAAATCAATACCAAACAAAGTTCAATTGCAACGAAAGTTTTTGTGGATTTTTTGGACGAGAAGACATCCAATGGGTCAGAGAAGCACCTGGGGGTGCCCCGAGGGGGGCACAACCCACTAGGGCGCGCCTGGCCCCCCCAGGCACGCCCAGGTGGGTTGTGCCCACCTTGGTGGCCTCCCTCACCGCCTCTTCTCTCTATAAATACTCCAATATTCTAGAAACCCAAGGGGAGTTGACAAAAATTTAGTCCAGCCGCCGCAAGTTCCAGAACCAGGAGATCCAATCTAGAGCCCTTTTTCGGCACTCCGCCGGAGGGGAACACGATCACGGAGGGGTTCATCATCCTCATTGGTGCATCTCCGATGATGCATGAGTAGTTTACCACTGACTTACGGGTCCGTCGGGAGTAGCTAGAGGCTTATTCTCTCTTTGTATCTCAATACAATGGTCTCTTGGATATCTATTTGATGTAATGACTTTTTGCGGTGCGTTTGTTGGGATCCAAAGAATTGTGAGTTTATGATCAGATTTGCCTTGATTTAAGATCCATTCTTGATTATTATAGCCTCGTATTCTTCTTCAATATTTGGGTTTTGTTTGGCCAACTTGATCTATTTATCTTGCAATGGGAAGAGGTGCTTTGTAATGGGTTCTATCTTGCGGTGTCCTTTCCCAGTGAAAGAAGGGGCTGCAAGGCACGGATGTTGTCGGGGAAACTGATCGCCCACGAACACCTATGGGACCGGAGCCCCTTTTCAGTACGGCAAGGGAGCGGAGGGAGCACAAAGAGCGGATCGAGGCGCGCACGCGAGCAGTTTACCCAGGTTCGGGCCGCACGGATGCGTAAAACCCTACTCCTGCCTTGGTTTTGTTATTGAGTTCTTGGCTCGGGAGCAAGAAGATCTACAGTACCGGCTACATCGAGCGTGGGAGTGATCAAACTTCGGAACCCCCTCTACATTGTGCATGGGCCTCATTTTATAGGTCAAAGGGGTCACCGACAGGTGGCAACGTAGTTGAGGGTAAAAACGTAAAAGTGGTGGTAGTTGTAACAGTGCATGTACAGTGGTCTATACCTAACCCTGATGGTGGGGGACAAGGGCATTGAATGCCCGTCGCCGTCACCCCAAATAGTGTAAAAAGCGTCCGTCCGGGCGTCTCCGTTCGCCACGACGGAGGTCTCGTCATCGTGGCCTGCCACCGTGTCCCCCAGGCTGCACAGCCTTCCGCCACGTGCCCCTAGAAGGGCCCCAGGGCGACGCGTGGCCGGATGAGCTGGAGCACGGGCACACAGTGGGAGCTTGCTGCGGCAAGCGCCTTGCCGCGGTTGCTACCTTGCCGGGCCCGGAAGCTTGTCGCTCCCCGGACCTTGCCGGGGCGCGCGATGCGCCACGACAAGTCTTCTGAAATGCTGTTCTTCGGTCTTCCTGGCAAGCTCCTCTTGCCAGGGTCTTGCGCTAGAGGGGTGGTCTTGAGCCTAGAGCGGCCTTCCCGGCAAGCTCCTCTTGCTGTGGTCTTGTTTCTTAACTTGAATACTTTGTTCTTAAATGGCTCAAAAGGAACTAGGGTGGGCCTTGGCGAGCGCGTGGCAAGCCCTGCCACGGGACGCTGCTACTGCCCGTGCACAAGTCCGGATACTAAGGTACCCCTACTTTAGTACATCGACAGGAGCCCCCGGGCCTGGGCCACACACGATGCCGAGCGCTGTTGGGCCAGGCCCAAAACAGTGCACGGACACACGCGGCCCACGGCGCGCCGTATCCCACTCCGTATCCGCCGCATCCCTCCCTAACGGCACGCGTCGATTGCGGCGTCGTGGGAGAGATCGTGGCCTGTTTCTTTAATGGGAAAATGCGGAACGTCCCCCGCTCCCCCTTAAAAGCAGAGGAAACAGGGGCAGTTTCCCCCATTGCTTCATTGCGTCTTCAACCTCCAGAAACCCCCGCCGCTCCTCTCCTCCTCAAAGGTCGAAAGAGAGCCGAGCTCCACCCCTCTTCCGCCGCCGCCGGCCTCCCCAGCGCCGCCGACCCCACTACTCATCCCCGCCATGGCCCCGAAGAGCGACAAGGCGAAAAGCGCGAAGTCCGAGCGGGCGGCGAAGCTTGCAGCAATGCAGAAGAAGATGATGGTCTTCCTGCCGAGGCTCGGCGCGAGGGAGTTGAAGGACAAGTACTACTTGTTCTGGTCGAGGGAGACGAAGGCTCACCCGCGCACCAGGGTCCTCCCCGCTGAAGCCTGCGACATGTTCCCGGGAGGTTACCCTTATTTTTCTCTGTTCTTCCATTGCAGCCTCTGCCCTCCGTACTCTGAGTTCTTCTGCGACGTTATGAACACGTATGGATTCCATCTTCTAGATTTCACCCCGAACGCAGTCTTAACCTTGGCCGTTTTCGCACATTTGTGTGAAAACTTTGTCGGAGTCACCCCCAACGTAGCTCTCTTCCGCCATTTCTTCACACCTCGAGTAGAGTCTGGATCTCCTCTGTCTGGTGGCATCTCTTGGATCTTTAGGCTCAACAAGAAAGAGGCGTACTTGACTGGAGAGCTCCGCGGCAAGTGGGAGGAGTGGAGGGCCGATTGGTGCTGGGTTATGGAAGATGAACCTCAGCAATTTACCTCCCCGCGCCGAGCTGCAATAGTGCGCGGCAAGGATTGGAGTGACCTGGCCCCGGAGGACGAGAAGCTGAAGGTTGCCCTCACTAGGATCCTCCGCCTCCGACAAGCCAATCTTACTGTAGGTGAGGTCGGGGCAGATTTCCTTCACCGGCGCATCGCTCCCTTGCAGGAGAGGAAGCGGTCTGCTTGGGAGTTCGGCAACGCGGCAGACTGCATGAGGCTACGCCCCGGCCTCAACTACAACTTTACTGTCCTGGAGCTTAAGGGGATGATCCGGGAGCTATTCAAGCATGACCCAAGCACCCGAAGTGGTTTTCCCCGTCGCGGGGAGTAGTTCCACTATGTAACAACTCTTCTCTTAGTGCCATCCGCGCGGCAATGCCGCTGTGCGACTCCCACGGGGTTGATCCCACTTGGCTGGCGCCTTCTGACGAGACTGCACAAACTTTCTTCGACAACTTGGTTGAGCTGCCGATCAATCTTGATGTGAAGAAGGGTCTCACCCGCGACACCACCGACCGGGATTTGGCGTATATCGCCACCAGGATGGAGGAGGCAGCCGCAGCTGAGGCCGCGGGCCAGTTCAGGGACTCCTTGGACGAGGCGGATGCAGCGGACGCGGTGAGCCGGGCCGAGGAGGAAGAGATCCTCAAACTGCTGAGGCCTGCCGGGCAGCCTGCCGGGACGAGCGAGGCTGCCGGGCAGGGCACAGAGTCAAGTGAGCCCGCCGAGGAGGACGCCGAATCGGGCGACGACTCGGGCGACCCTTCAGAAGACTCAGGCGGGTCTTTGGGCCTCGACGACGCCTCCTCATCCTCGGAGAATTCTCCGCCACCGCCAAGTCCTCCGCCTCAGCCAAAGAAACGCCTCCGCAAGGCCACTGACACGGCGAGGCAGCCGGCGCCCCAACAGCAGCCGCAGCGTCGCTCGACGCGTGCCACCACGACGAGCAAGGCCGTCAAGGGGGCGCCCCGCGCCTCAGCGGCAGGCGGAGGGGGATCTTCCCGAACTGGTTCTGGCATTCCTTCCGCCCCTCGGTCTTCGGCGACGATCGGAGCGGGGTCTTCTCAGCCCACGGCTCCGGAGCCCGCCAAGCGCCCGAGGGAGCCTACCCCTCCAGCTCCTCGCGCCGGGACGCGCGAGGCGGACTTCGACTTCTCCGTCCTTAGTTCCGACGAGGAGGAGGAAGAGTAAGCACTTGCAATTCTTATTTCTTTTGATTTTTTTGTTGCTCTTGTGTTGAATTCTCTTTGCCTGACTCTGATCTTGTTTATCTTCCAGGACCCTGGCCCAGAGAGCGGTGAAGAGGGCCAAGATTTCGGTGGTCGATCTTGAGGATGAGCCCGTCGCCGCGGCAGGAGATGCGCCCGCGACAGGCTTGCCGGACCAGCCTGCTGCTCCGCAGAGCAGCCCCCAGCGCAGCCCCCAGCGTAAGTCTTTTTGTTCACTTCTCTGCTTATTGGGCGCGCTTGAGCTTCTTATCCTTGCTAATGTCTTGTTTGCTTGTTGACTTGTGCAGAAGTGGAGCCGCAGCCTCATGAGCGTCAAGAGACTGCTCCCGACGAGCCGCTCGTCCCACCCTCCCCGCCAAGGAGGAGCTCCCCGACGAGGGAGAGCGCTCCACTAAGGGCGGGTACTCCGCCAAGGGCGAGTACCCGGCCAAGGGCGAGCACCCCGCCAAGGGTGGGCACCCCGCCAAGGGAAGGCGCCAGCGGCCCTCCGCCGGCAGGGACTACTACCACGCCGCCAAGGGAGAACTCCCCGGCAAGGAACCCCGTAGAGGAAGAGGCCCGCGCAGGTAACCCTTGTACTTTTCTTCTCTTGAATTCTTCTTTTTGGATATTTGCTTGACGATTCTTCTTTTCTTTTTCTTCTGTCAGATCCGCCCGCCCCGGAACCGATGGTGACACAGGCCATCGCCGAGGAGGACGCGCGCGACAATGCTGGCGACGCCACCACCGCTGCAGGGATGGCCGGCGTCGACGAGCCAGCCGCCGATGAGACCGCCGCGGCCGCTGACGCGACAGCTGGGGAAGGGACCGGCGACCGCACTGACGGCCCTGAGGCCGCAGGAGCGCCGGACGCTGCGCCGGCCGCCAACCCCTCCGCCGCCGCGGCCGGGCCGGGTGTCTATTTGGAGGCCGCCAACGGGGTCTTCATCCAAGTCCCATGGGCATATTCGTCAAGGGCGCCCGTGGAGGGGGAGAGCTTTGATGGAGAAGTCATCGCCTCCGCCGGGCTGAGGCTTGTCGACGCGCCCGGCAGCAGCAACGAGCCCGAGGAGGAGCAGCTTCTGCGCCGGCTCCTGGCTCTGTATCGCGCCAGGCACGCTAAGCTGGAGTCCCGAGAGGCTCTGGCTGCCAAGGCAGGTGTCGATCTGGAGAAACGCGCTGAGGAGCTCCGCGCCGCCAACCAAGCGGCTCTCCGGAACTTGGTGGAGGAGCGGGAGGAGCTCGCCGGGGCGCACCAGGCGTTCATCCTCGAGAAGGCCGAGGTTGAAGAGCAGCAATGACTAGCCGCCGAGGATCTGTCTCGGCGGGAGGGAGAGCTCAGGCAGCGGAAGGTCGACCTCGATAGCCACGAGGACGACCTTACCGCGCGCGAGCAGTCCATTGGCGGGGCTCTGCCGGAGGCGAGGGACGCCACTGCTGCCGCAGAGACCGCCAAGAGGGACTTGGAGGCGAGGGTGGCGCAGTTGGAGATGAGCTTGAAGACGAGCGAGGAGAGGATTGCCGCGCTCACGTTGGCGAGGGAGAAAGACGCCTACACCCACTCGGAGCTGCAAGTCCGTCTCTCCGACAAGGGCCAGGAACTCACCGCTGCCAAGGATTCCATCGCGGACTTGGAGCTGAAACTGTCCACCCTCACTGAGTCACTTGACGGTGCCCGGAACCGCGAGACAAAGCTGAAGGAAGATCTCCGGGCTGAGAGGGCACTATTAGAGAGCGCCGCCCTCACGCAGAACAACTTCAGGCAGACGGTGGAGTAGTGGACCGAGGAGCTCGTCGCCTCCGCCGCCAACATCGACAAGGAGATGGTGGCGCTGGGGACGGAGCACCTCGTGTACTACCCCGACGAGAACCTCCCCCACAGCGCCAAGCTGAGCTTGTTTTTCAGAGAAGTGGCGCCGGCCCTCGCGCAGCTACGGGAAAGGCTCCCCACGCAGCTAGCGAACGACGCGCGCAGGCTTTGCACGGGTACTGTGGAGCGAGTGTTGACGAAGATCGTCTACCGCAACCCCGGGATCAACCTAGAGAACGTCCTCCAGACCTTCCCGCCCGACGCTAACCAGGAGGCATTGAAGGCTCAAGTTGCCCACATCGTGGCCAAGGTGGGGAAGATCAGGAGGGTTGACGGCGACCGTGTAGACTAGGTTGTTTTCTTTGTGCTTCCCTTGTCGCTGCCAATTAAGTCATGGACAGTAGTTTGTTAGAACAGCGACAAGTCATCTTGTAACATAACTTTATTTTGGGTAGTTAATGCAGAGTCATTTCCTTGTTCAACTCCTTTACTTTGTATGCTTTCACCCTTCGCTTTTAGGTAACTTGCCGACAAAGGGACCCTTGCCGCGAGCGCCGAGTGCGGAACTTCAGCATCCTGCTGGCAATGCCCTTGCCGGCAAGAAACCTTACCGCAGCTAGTCGCAGCACACTAAGATTTTTGAGCGAACTCGAAAACGAAGTAAGGGCGCGACACTTGTTGCAGCTCACTTAGGCCGTTGAGCGTGCTCGAAACAAAGTAAAGGCGCGGCTAGCCACGGGTAGGTTCCTCCGCGCACAGGTTTTCCATACAAAGTGTGGTCGTTCAAGGAAGATAACTAAGATTTTTTAAAAATTTGAATGCTCAAACTTTGGCAACTTAGCTTTCGTGGGTTGTTTGCTTCCCGGCAAGGCTTTCCTTTCTTGAACAGCACTCGGTCCATACCACTGTCTCCTTCCCCCCCGGCAAACTTGTGCGCGAGGAACACTTCTTCTGCTTGAGAGAAAAAGGAAAAAGGGAGGAAACACAGATATGGAGCCTTGCGGCTTGTTATTGCTTACCGGGGGTGTGTGCTGCACAAAGTGTAAGATAACACATGCAAGAAAACGAAAAGGCATGAAACGACAAGTCGTGCAAGGCACAAAAGTTTTACTGATGCACGGGATCTGCGCCCGGCTTTGTACAAAGGTTTACATGCAACAGCGGTAAGACTTGTACAAAAGGTGGTTGCCGGAGCGGATCATGGCAACCGCGCCTCATGGGTGAAACTTGCGAAGATGCTCAGTGTTCCAGGAGTTGCTCACCGGTAAGCCTTCTTCGGTCTCAAGGCGGACAGCGCCGGGCCTTGTGACTTGTCTCACCCGATAAGGGCCTTCCCACTTCGGCGTCAACTTGTTAGAATTCTTGGCGGACTGAACGCGCCGAAGAACAAGGTCGCCTTCCTCGAGACTTCTGGCTCTAACTTTGCGGCTATGGTAGCGGCGCAAAGCTTGCTGGTATCGAGCAGCTCGTACAGCAGCCTGAAGACGGTTCTCCTCGAGGAGCAGTGCATCATCTTACCGCAGCTGCTCTTGCTCAAGCTCATCGTAAGCGAGCACTCGAGGAGACCCGTATACGAGTTCCGTGGGGAGAACTGCCTCTGCTCCATAGACAAGAGCAAAGGGTGTTTGCCCGGTGGCTCGATTTGGCGTCGTCCTGATTGACCAAAGAGCCGCCGGCAACTCGTCAATCCAGTTTCTTCCGCACTTGTGCAGCCTGTCGAAAGTTCTTGTCTTGAGCCCGCGCAGCACTTCAGCGTTTGCCCTCTCCGCTTGACCGTTGCTCCTTGGGTGAGCAACAGAAGCGAAGCAGACCTCGGCGCCAAGGTCTTGGACGTATTGCATGAAGGTGCGACTTGTGAACTGTGTGCCGTTGTCGGTGATGATCCTGTTAGGGATTCCGAAACGGCAAACAATTGACCTGAAGAACTTGACTGCTGACTGTGCGGTCACCTTTCTCACTGGTTCCACTTCCGGCCACTTTGTGAACTTGTCGATGGCGACGTACAAGTAATCAAAGCCCCCAACTGCGCGGGGGAAGGGGTCGAGGATATCGAGCCCCCAGACCGAAAATGGCCAGGAAAAAGGGATCGTCTGGAGAGCTTGGGTTGGCTGATGTATTTGCTTGGCATGGAACTGGCACGCTTCACACTTGGTTACTTGTGCAGTTGCATCTTGGAGGGCTTCTGGGCAAAAGAAACCTTGCCGGAACGCCTTCCTGGCAAGTGCTCTTGCGCCAATGTGGTGGCCACATATGCCTCCATGTATCTCTCCCAACAGCTTCTGTCCATCTTCCCGGGAAATGCACTTCAATCTGACACCATTGAGTCTTCTTCTGTACAGTTCATTGCCGACGAATTGGTACATACTTGACTGCCTGGTTATTCTCTCTATCTCTTCTGGCTCTTCGGGAAGTTCTCCAGTTTGAAGAAAACGGACAATTTGATGTGCCCAGGTTGGAGCTTGAGGCTCAACAACAAGGACTAAAGGCATCAGCGCTGCTGCAGGAACGTCAGCTTCTACGGCAAGAACCTGCGGCTCTGCCGGAGCTGAACGTTCCCTGGCAAGCTCGCCGGGGCAAGACTTGCCGGGAACACCTGCTTCAACTGTACGAACCCTAGGGTCTGCAGGAGCAGACTGTTCCTCAGCAACTTGGTCGTTGATTTTGGGGGCCTTGGCGACGGCTTCAGGAAGATCCGCTGGCAAGTAGTCGCCGGAGACCAACTTTCTCTTCTTGCTTTGCCCAATTGATGGTGTAACGGATGGCTGAGTTAGCTTGAGCATGAAGGTTCCTGGTTCCACAGGTAGCTTCAATGCAGCACACTTTGACAGGCCGTCTGCGATGTCATTTTGAGTCCTCGGAACGTGCTCCATCTGTAGGCCTTCAAAGTGTTCTTCAAGCTTTCTCACTTCATCGACGTAAGCTTCCATCAATGGGCTCTGGTAGCTCTTGTTCACTTGTCAGACAACCAACTACGAATCTCCCCGCACAATCAGCTTCTTGATCCCAAGTTCTGCTGCAATTCTGAGGCCGGCAAGCAAACCTTCATACTCTGCAGTATTGTTTGTTGCTTGCTCCTTGGGAAAGTGCATTTGGACAACGTACTTGAGGTGCTCTCCGGTGGGTGCGACAAGTAGCACACCAGCACCGGCGCCTTGCAGCGAGAAGGCACCATCGAAGTACATTATCCATTCTTTGCTTGTTTCTTTGCCGGGGATGTTTGTCTCTGGAATCTCTTCGTCTGGCGTTGGTGTCCATTCTGCTATGAACTCTGCCAATGCTCTGCTCTGGATAGTTGAAGTACTTTCAAACTTGAGACCAAAGCTCGACAACTCCAGTGCCCACTCGACAATCCTCCCTGTTGCCTCTGGGTTTTGTAGTATCCTTTTGAGCGGAAAGCGAGTGACCACTGTTATCTCATGTGCTTGGAAGTAATGGCGTAGCTTTCTCGAGGCCATGAGGAGACCGAAAAGCAGCTTCTGCACTCCAGAGTATCTTGACCTAGCCCCCTGCAAGAGGGAACTGACAAAATAAACTGGGCGCTGCACCATCTTCTTTCGCACTTCTCCTTGTATCTGCGCAGACTCGTCCTTGTCGGGGCCAGAGCTTGTCGGGGAAGCCCCCTGCTTGTCGCTGGATGTGCTTTCCGGGGCTGTGGGCTCCTCATCTGCCTCCCTTTCCGCTACCAACGTAGCACTAACCACTTGATTGGTTGCTGCTAAGTACAGCAGCAACTTCTCTTGTGGCCTAGGTGCGACAAGTATTCAAGTGGAGGACAGGTACCCTTTCAAGTCTTGCAGCGCTGCCTCCGCTTCCGGAGTCCGTTTTATTGGACCTGCCTTCTTCAAGATTTTGAAAAACGGTAGGGCGCGTTCTGCAGACTTAGAAATGAACCTGCTGAGGGCATCCACACAACCAGCAAGTCTCCGTACATCCTTGACGCGCTTCGGGGCTTGGATCTGCTCGATGGCTTTGATCTTGTCGGGATTAGCTTCAATCCCCCTCTGGGACACAAAGAACCCGAGAAGCTTGCCGGAGGAGACTCCGAAGATGCACTTCTCGGGGTTGAGCTTGAGTTGTACCTTGCGCAGGTTTTTAAAGGTTTCTTCTAGGTCTTGAATCAGGGTATCTTTGTCCTTGCTCTTGACCACTATATCATCCATGTAAGCTTCTACATTCCTGTGTATCTGTGGCTCAAAAGCAGTGTGGACCACCCTTGCAAACGTTGAACCCGCATTCTTCAATCCAAAGGGCATGTCTATGAAGCAATAAGTGCCACATGGAGTAATGAACGCGGTCTTCTCTTCATCTTCCTCAACCATGAATATCTGGTGGTACCCGGAGTATGCATCAAGAAATGAAAGCAACTCACATCCAGCCGTGGAGTCAACGATCTGGTCAATGCGCGGCAAGGGAAATGGATCCTTGGGACAAGCTTTATTCACATCAGTGAAGTCTATACAAAGTCTCCACTTCCCATTAGCCTTGCGCACGACAACTGGATTGGCCAGCCACGTGGGATGAAGTACACCTCTAACAAGGCCTGCTGCTTCCAACTTCTTGATCTCTTCAGCTATAAACTCTTGACGCTCCACCGCTTGCTTCCTGACCTTCTCCTTGACGGGCCGCGCATGAGGACAAACGGCAAGCTTGTGCTCAATTACTTTCCTGGGAACACCGGGGATGTTAGACGGTTGCCATGCAAACACGTCCACATTCGCCCGCAGGAAAGCAACGAGCGCGCTTTCCTATTTAGGATCAAGCGCAGCACTGATGGTGAAGGTACCACCAGTGCCGTCCTCCTTGGCGGACACCTTTTTGGTTGCAGGTGGAGCAGCCATTCCCTGCTTGCACTTGCCGGTGGAGCTCGATGGTGCGTCCTCGACGGCAGCGCAGCACTCTGAAGAGGTGCGTTTGCCGGAGTGGGCCTCAGAGCTCCTGTCGGACTTGGTCTTGTTCTCCCCCCCCCCGGGAGCTTCAGCGGCAAGTGTCTTGCTGTCTGCCACGGCTGCTGCATCCTGGTAAATCTTGTCGGCGCAAATAAGCGCGTCCTTCTTGTCGCCGGGGACAGAGATGACGCTTATCGGCCCCGGCATCTTGAGCATGTTGTAGGCGTAGTGAGAGGCTGCCATGAACTTGGCGAGCGCTGGACGACCAAGTATCCCATTGTATGGCAATGGGATATCGGCAACGTCGAATGTGATCCTCTCAGTCCTGAAGTTTAGCTCTCCGCCAAAGGTTACTGGCAATGTGATCTTCCCCTTCGGCTTGCTCCTTCCCGGGTTGATCCCTTGGAACGTGCCGGTTTCTTCAAGCTCGCTGTCGGGGATCTGTAGCTTGCGGATCACAGCAGAGGAGATCAAGTTCAGGCCGGCCCCGCCGTCAACCAGCATCTTGGTGACCTTGAGGTTGCGGATGGTTGGTGAAACCAACATCGGCAAGCACCCGACCGCAGTTGTGCGATCAGGGTGATCCTCAATGTCGAAGATGATGGGCGTGCTGGACCACTTCAGCAGCTTGCGCGACTCGACGGGTGGCTCTGCTGCATTTACTTCCCACACCCATTGTTTGAGTTGGCGGTGGGAAGCATGCAGAGAGGCACCTCCATCGACGCACAGAACTTCTGTGGCCTTCTGGAACTCCTGCTCACTGTTGTCTCCGTCATCCATGTCCTCGTCGTCGTCTTCGTCTTCGTCCTTGTCGCGGCCGCGGGGAGGTCTATCTCCTTGCCGCTGCTTGGCCTTACCGCGGCGTCCTCCCCGGCCATTGACTGGCCGCTTCTTGCTGGACTCTCCTCCACCTCCTTGGGCCTTCTCCTTGTCGCGTCGCTCGTACTCAGCCTTCTGCTGCTCGACGAGGTATTCGACCCTTTTGCAGTTCTGGAGATCGTGGCCCTTGGTACGGTGGATCTTGCAGTACTGCTTATCGGAGCCGTCCTTCTTGTCGGCGGCTGCTATAGGGGCAGCTTCCTTGCCGGAGCTACCAGCCTGAGCTTTCTTGGCGCCAGCCTCCTTGCCGGACTGCTCGACAGCTAGTACTTCCTTGTTCTTCTTCTTCTTATTGTTCCGCCGCCGGTTTTTCCTTGCCGGGGCGGCATCCTCACTGCCCGTTCCCCCTGCTCCAACATCCTCTCCGAGGAGTCTCCTCCCCTCTTCAGCGCGTGCGCACTTGTCAGCCAGAGCGTAAAGCTCACTGACGTCTCGTATCTTGCACATCGCCATCTCCTCCCTCATCCGACGGTTACGCACGTTTTGATGGAACGCGCTAATAACCGCGGCAGGGTGGACGTCCGGGATGTTGTGCTGGACGCGGCTGAATCTCTTGATGTATTTCCGCAGGGGCTCTCCTTCCTTTTGGGCTAGAATGTGAAGGTCGCTCTCCTGGCCGTGGGGCTTGTGGCCGCCCGGGAAGGCGCCGACAAACTGGTGGCACATGTCCGCCCACGAAGAGATGGAGTTCTCCGGCAAGTGCATGAGCCAAGATCTGACATTGGGCTTGAGCACAAGCGGGAAGTAGTTTGCTAATATCTTCTCATCCCGTCCCCCGGCAGCCTGCACCGCAATGGTGTAGATGCTAAGGAACTCTGAGGGATGGGTCTGGCCATCGTACTTCTCGGGTACGTTGGGCTTGAAGTTCTTCATGCTGGGCCATTGGACTTGCCGCAGCTCTCGGGTGAACGCAGGGCAACCTGCCGCGTACGGCAAGTCACCTGGTTCACCGGGCGCGTGCATGTCGACAGCGGTCCCAGCGCGCTGGTCGGACTGTCGTCGCGCTTCTCTTCGACGCTCGATGCGAGTCCGAGCGTCTTCTTGTCGCCTGTCGTCAAGGACTTGGCGTTGGTCGCGGCCAGCTCGCGGATCCGACGACGCCGTGGAGTCGTCGTCGACATTGATTCGGCGAGTCGGCGATTTCTGCTTCCGCGGCGGGGAGTGCACGGTAGTTGCACCCCCGGCGGTCTTGTCTCCATCAGCCTTCGCTTGGCTGACTTGCCGCAGCTGTGACGTCGCCGGCTGCTG
>LR738713.1:136266595-136286440 GCA_902687465.1 Secale cereale
TTCTTCATGCTGGGCCATTGGACTTGCCGCAGCTCTCGGGTGAACGCAGGGCAACCTGCCGCGTACGGCAAGTCACCTGGTTCACCGGGCGCGTGCATGTCGACAGCGGTCCCAGCGCGCTGGTCGGACTGTCGTCGCGCTTCTCTTCGACGCTCGATGCGAGTCCGAGCGTCTTCTTGTCGCCTGTCGTCGAGGACTTGGCGTTGGTCGCGGCCAGCTCGCGGATCCGACGACGCCGTGGAGTCGTCGTCGACATTGATTCGGCGAGTCGGCGATTTCTGCTTCCGCGGCGGGGAGTGCACGGTAGTTGCACCCCCGGCGGTCTTGTCTCCATCAGCCTTCGCTTGGCTGACTTGCCGCAGCTGTGACGTCGCCGGCTGCTGCGGCGTGTCGTTGTTGGCGAAGGCGATGAGGCTTTGGATGGTGGCCCTCCAGTCTTCGGCCTTCTCTGCCGCTGGAGGGAAGTCGAGGAGCAGCTGAGCTCTAGCTAGAGCCTCTGCTGGAGTGGAGGGGAGCGGTGGCGAGCGGTGTGAGGAGCGGGATATGCTCGGACTTCTAACAGCGTTAGAAGGAGCAGGGTCTCGCCCCGGCGACCGCGCCTTGCTCGTGCCAGCATGTTGGCCTTGAGCGTCCCGCGACCCGCCAACTTGTCCTTGGCCCAGCAAGCGGATGGTACCCTGCGTACCACGCCGTCGCTGGTCCGACACCTCTTGAGAGGGGCGTGGCGCGTGCACGGACGCCGAGGTCTTGGAGTGAGCTCGGTCGTCCGTTTTGTCCTTGGACTTGGTGGCGCCGTGAGTTTCCTCGCCGGCGTCCGTCCTTCTGCCAGCGTGTACCCCACCAACCGTTGGTTCTGGTGGTGGTGGGATCGACGCGGACGGGTCTCCGACCTCCGAAGCCTTCTTCTTCGGCGGCATGCTGATGTAGTCGATGAGGTTGATGAAGATGACGAAGCTGCTGAAGATTACGCCCGCGTGAACGCCGGATCAGGTTCGCACAACCTCGACGCCCCCTACCTGGCGCGCCAAAGATGTCGGGGAAACTGATCGCCCACGAACACCTATGGGACCGGAGCCCCTTTTCGGTACGGCAAGGGAGCGGAGGGAGCACAAAGAGCGGATCGAGGCACGCACGCGAGCAGTTTACCCAGGTTCGGGCCGCACGGATGCGTAAAACCCTACTCCTGCCTTGGTTTTTCTATTGAGTTCTTGGCTCGGGAGCAAGAAGATCTACAGTACCGGCTACACCGAGCGTGGGAGTGATCAAACTTCGGAACCCCCTCTACGTTGTGCATGGGCCTTCTTTTATAGGTCAAAGGGGTCACCGACAGGTGGCAACGTAGTTGAGGGTAAAAATGTAAAAGTGGTGGTAGTTGTAACAGTGCATGTACAGTGGTCTATACCTAACCCTGACGATGGGGGACAAGGGCATTGAATGCCCGTCGCCGTCGCCCCAAATAGTGTAAAAAGCGTCCGTCCGGGCGTCTCCGTTCGCCACGACGGAGGTCTCGTCATCGTGGTCTGCCACCGTGTCCCCCAGGCTGCACAGCCTTCCGCCACGTGCCCCTGGAAGGGCCCCAGGGCGACGCATGGCCGGATGAGCTGGAGCGCGGGCACAGAGTGGGAGCTTGCCGCGGCAAGCGCCTTGCCGCGGTTGCTACCTTGCCGGGCCCGAAAGCTTGTCGCTCCCCGGACCTTGCCGGGGCGCGCGATGCGCCACGGCAAGTCTTCTGAAATGCTGTTCTTCGGTCTTCCTGGCAAGCTCCTATTGCCAGGGTCTTGCGCTAGAGGGGTGGTCTTGAGCCTGGAGCGGCCTTCCCGGCAAGCTCCTCTTGTCGGGGTCTTGTTTCTTAACTTGAATACTTTGTTCTTGAATGGCTCAAAAGAAACTAGGGTGGGCCTTGGCGAGCGTGTGGCAAGCCCTGCCACGGGACGCTGCTACTGCCCGTGCACAAGTCGGGATACTAAGGTACCCCTACTTTAGTACACCGACAGATGTATCGTTGCTATTAAGGATAAAAATATTGGGTCTATTCCTACATGAATAGATCTTGTCTACATCATGTCATCATTCTTATTGTATTACTCCATTTTTCCATGAACTTAATACACTAGATGCATGTTGGATAACGGTCGATGTGTGGAGTAATAGTACTAGATGCATGCAGGAGTCAGTCTACTAATCTTGGACGTGATGCCTATATACACGATCATTCTCTTGGATATCGTCATAATTATTTGCTTTTCTATCAATTGCCCAATAGTAATCTGTCTACCCACCGCATGCTATTTTCTCGAGAGAAGCCACTAGCGAAATCTATGGCCCCAGGTCTATTTTCCAATCATATACTTTTGGATCTATATTGTCATTTGCCTTTTCCTTTATTTGGAACTTTTATTTTCAGATCTATATTATCAAAAACCTAGAAATACCTTGTTGTGTTTTTTTTGCTTTTTTTTGCATCTTTTAGTATACTACAATTTTATCATATCCTTACGTCACTTTTTGGCATCGTTACCCGGAAGAGATTGCCGACCCCTTTAACGCGTCGGGTTGCAAGTATTTGTTCTTTGTGTGCAGGTACCGTTTACATAGTTTTGCTTGGTTCTCCTACTAATTGGATAACCTTGGTCTTATCACTGAGGGAAATACCTTACCTTTGTTTTTTTGACTATGTACTGCAAAGCAACAGCCTCACAGTGTTTTATTAATAAAATAACCCAACCAGGGTGAAGTTACAAAGAAAAAAATAAATACAAGGAAGAAGGAGAGAGTTAACTTACAACAAAGCTACTGGAGGGAGGCTATCCAAGAGATAAACTTATCTCTATATTTACATTTGATTCTATGAGCAATTAAAGAAATATCATATACAAAATTTCGTTTCCAGGATCTGAAGCTGGGCTGAATACCTTAACTTTGTTGTGCTGCATCATCCCTTATTCCAAGGGGAAACACCGACGCATATCAAGCAACATCAGCGGAGTGCCGGAAAAGGGCTCTAGATTGGATCTCGTGGTTATGGAACTGGCAGCGGCTGGAACAAAATTTTGTCGACTCCCCTAGGGTTTTTTGGAATATTTGGGCATTTATAGAGAGAAGAGGCGGCGCGGGAGGCCATCGAGGTGGGCACAACCCGCATGGGCGCGCCTAGGCCTCTAGGCACGCCCTGGTGGGTTGTGCCCCCCTCGGGGTACCCCCGAGGGGCTTCTCTATCCCACTGGATGTCTTCTGGTCCAAACAATTCTCCAAAAAGTTTTGCTGCATTTGGACTCCGTTTGATATTGATTTTTTGCGATGTAAAAAACAAGCAAAAAACAACAACTGGCACTGGGCACTATGTCAATAGGTTAATCCCGAAAAATGATATAAAGTTGCTACAAATTTTTTGTAAAACATCCAAGAATGATAATATAACAACATGGAACAATAAAAAATTATAGATATGTTGGAGACGTATCAGCATACCCAAGCTTAATTCATGCTCGTCCTCGAGTAGGTAATGATAAAAACAGATTTTTTTTGATGTGGAATGCTTCCTATCATGTTCATCACATATTCTTTTCTTTATAGCATGGACATTTGCACTTTTATATGGTTCAAATCAGTAGTCTAGTTTTGACATGAAGACTTTAATACTCAAGCATACCAACAAACAATTATGTCTTTCAAAATATCAATACTAAAGCAAGTTATCCCTAGACTATCATGCTCAGTCATTGATCAATTCATGAAACACACTCGCATATTAGCTACAATCATTGCTCAAGTACAACCATTGTGCCCCTTAGTTGGTGCTTTACAAGAGAAGATGGAGACTCAAAATAAATAAAATTGCATAAAGTAAATAGAAAGGCCCTTCGTGGAGGGAAGTAGGGATTTGTAGAGGTGCCAGAGCTCAAAGCTTAAATTGAGAGATATTTTGTTTGAGAAGCATACTTTTCCCGTCAATGAAAATGACTAAAAGTTTCCAATACTTTCCATGCTAGATACATCATAGTCGGTTCCCAAATAGAAAATAAATTGTATTCCTTTTTCCACCATTCTTTCACAATCCATGGCCAACCGTATCCATGGGTGCCCTCCATATCAACACTTTCCAAGGTATTTATTATTTGACAACATAAAGTAAATTAATTTTTCATTTCGGACTGGGCATCCCTAATACCTTTGTCGTACTCTCGTGCAATGACAAGTGAATAAACACTCATCTTGAGAATAACACATCTAGCATGGAAAAATATCGGCCACCCCTCACCACCTCATGAGCGGTATGGGCACACAAAATAGAAGTTTATTTTGAAATTTAGAGATGGGACATACAAATTTGCTTAGAACGGCAAGGGAATACCGCATATAAGTAGGTATGGTGGACTCATATGGCAAAACTAGGTTTAAGGATTTTGGATGCACAAGTAGTATTTCTACTTAGTACAAGTGGAGGCTAGAAAATAGATTGAGAAGTGACCAACTAAGAAATGATATAAATGAAGAACATGAGCATATAATTTTATTTCTCTCAAAATAATCTAAATGAAGCCCAAGAGTAAATGTCGAACTACTCCAAAAAGATATAAGTGAAGTTCACATGAGTAGTTAAGTAAAAAGGTAGCTATTTGAAGACTCTCTCTCATTTAAAAGAACTTTCAGATCAATGTATTTTATTCAAACATCAATCAAAATAAAATAAAATTACATTTCAAGAATAGCACAAATCATGTGAAGAAGCAAAAACTTAGGCTCAACCGATACTAACCGATCATTATGGATGAAGAAAGGTGGGATGCCAACCGGGGCATCCCCAAGCTTAGGTGCTTGAGACTTCTTGAAATATTATCTTGATATGCCTTGGGCATCCCCAAGCTTGAGATTTTGTGTCTCCTTAATTCCTCTCATATCATGGTTTCCTAAATCTCAAAAACTTCATCCACACAAAACTCAACAAGAACTCGTGAGATAAGTTAGTATAAATCAATGCAAAACCTTATCATTCTCTACTGTAGCAAATCACTAAAATTATAATTTAACATTGCATACTAAATGCCTCTGCATATTTAATACTCCTATCCTCAAATAGAATCATTAAACACGCAAACGTATGTGAACAATGCAAACAAAACAGTAATCTGTCTAAATAGGACATTATGTAAAGAGTGCAATCTTCCTCATACTTCCCCAGGTCTAACAATTCTGAAAAATTACCACGTTACATAGAAATTATTAGTTCTCACTATGTAAAAATTTCAAGATTTTATCACATTCTGACTATCCAGAAGAATTCAGACAATGATAGAAAACTTTCTGTTTTCAAACAACAACATGTAGACTTGCAAAATAAGCATGGTTAAGGCTATCCTTAACACTTTTGTTGAAATAAAAGATACAAAACATTATTATAAATAATATCAAACAAATTAACACAGAATAAAATGACACTCCAAGCAAAACACATATCATGTGATGAATAAAAGTAAAGCTTCAAGTGAGGTTACCGATAATGTTAGAGACGAAAGAGGGGATGCCTTCCGGGGCATCCCGAAGCTTAGTTTCTTGGGTATTCCTTGAATATTTCCTTGGGGTGCCTTGGGCATCCCCAAGCTTAGGGTCTTGCCACTCCTTATTCTCCTCACATCGGTTTCTCACCCGAAACTAGAAAACTTCAATCACACAAAACTTAACAAAATCTTTATGAGATCCGTTAGTATGATAAAGCAAATCATTCACTTTGGATACTTTCAAAGACAAGATAAATAATTGTTTACACACAATACCTACTATAGCATATCGTTTCTACAATTTATATTGACCAATATAAGCCATAGAAACTAGAAAACAAGCAAACTATGCATTGAAAATAGAATCTGTCAAAAACAGAACTGTCTGTAAAGATCTGAATTGATGTCATACTTATGCAACTGACAAAATTTTGAAAAATTATGAAAGCATATAAAATTTGTATGTCAATCATCTGTTAAAAAATCAGAATTCTATCATGTTCCAGTGAAGCACAGAAATTCCAACACTAGATGCAAAAGTTTCTGTTTTTGCACAGAATCAAGTCAACTATCATTCACACAATCCCAAAGGCTTTACTTGGCACTTTATTGAAACAAAACATGTAAAACATGATTACTACAGTAGCTTAACCATGTGAACACACAAAAAACAGTAGGGGTAAATGTTGGGTTGTCTCCCAACAAGCGCTTTTCTTTAATGCCTTTTTAGCTAGGCATGATGATTCCAATGATGCTCATATAAAGAGTTATGAATTGAAACACAAAGATAGCATCATGAAGCATATGACTAGCACATTTAAGCCTAACACACTTCCTATGCATAGGGATTTTGTGAGCAAACAATTAATGGGAATAAGAATCAACTAGCATGGGAAGGCAAAACAAGCATGACTTCAAAAGTTTCAACATAAAGAGAGGAAACTTGATATTATTGAAATACCTACAAGCATATGTCCCTCTCTCATAATAATTTTCAGTAGCATCATGAATGAATTCAACAATATAGCTATCACATAAAGCATTCTTTTCATGACCCACGGGTATAGAAATTTTATTACCACATAAGCAAATTTATTCTCATGAATAGTAGTGGGAGCAAACTCAACAAAATAACTATCATGGGATTGAAAAGTAAAATCATGATGACAAATTTGATGCTTATAATTATTCTCTATAACATATACCTTGTGGGGACCCCGACTTTAGAGCCGAGATCACCGAATGCACGTGTACAGTGATCCCAGAGATCAATGCTCACTGAACACACAGAAGCTGAATAACAAGAGTCTTACATCCATACATACCGTCTTACACAAATTATGACCATTATGGCCAAGTCTTACATAGATAAAGCCTCAAAGGCTGAATAGCAAATGAATTCGAATAGAGGAAGTCTTCACAGATAAGTAGAACCCATGCCATCTGCCTTAACCCTAAAGGCATTCTGACTGGGAAAGCGTCCTAGTTCACATGTTCGTCTCCATAGAATTCTTCTTCAAATTCCTGCTCCTCCATGCCTGGCGAATTAAATAACCAGTGGCAAGCCAATGAGTACTTTGAATGTACTCGCAAGCACCCATGATTTGGTTCAAGGTAGCAATGCAAAAAAATAACATTAAGCAACCTAGCTGCAAGCTAGATAAGTTATTCTACCATCATGTAACATGCATCAATGAATTTGGGTAACCTCAAAGACAGGTTACAGATATCAACATGAATAGAGTTCAGTTCTTTATCAACGAGTCAAGTCACCACCTTGACTCAACACACACACACACACACACACATTCTTTCACCGAGATTGTAAAATTCTGGACATAGTTTAAGTAGCACCTCCCAACTGTCCATGACCGTGGACACGGCTATTCGAATAGTTTTACACTCTGCAGAGGTTGCGCACTTTACCCACAAGATCCGGGAAACTTTCGTGTCACCCACGATCCCGCAGTACCTCAAGTACTCGGTGGAAGCACCCGATCATTATCTTTCCCTAGACGACACTAACATAGGGTCCACTCGTTGGTGCACAGCCCTCATGGAAGAACGGTAAATCATGGGACTTGCCCTTTTTACAATGTCACGCATACACGAGGGGACCAACGGTGTGTCCGGTGCCCTGTGAAAACAGTCATGGTCACCTATCCAAGCACGACCCCGTCCCGGGAGAGACCTCAAGTCTTCCCCGTCACTAGTAATGTGGGCACCATGCTAGTATCGGCCTAAGTAATCAATAATGCCCCGTCCCATAAGGGGTAGAGTGGTTGCACATGTTTGGTTGGGACGGTAGTCACACATAAATCTAATCCATCATTTCACCCACACACGAGATCTTTCTTGGCTCACCACTTCTTCCTCAAGTGATGACCTAACTCAACATCACCCTCGGGCATTAGGGGCATCCGATGGGGTTTTTCGAGAAGAATGCAACCATGAAGGATTCATGGCACATATGCATCACTAAGCATCACTACTAATCATTTGTCATTGCATCTAAGCACATGGTAAGGATCATGAGTAGGGTATGCATCATGTGTTGGCTTTCAACTATTTCACTACCATCACTCTTATCAACATGCATTTGGAAATAAAAGGGTTCCGAGGAACACAAGGGTATCATGGTCAAAGGGCTGCTTGCCTGGATTGGCTTGGTCTTCAAGGTCTTCAAATCCTTCCCCTCCTTCTTCTACAGCAACCTCGTCAAATACGGTATCTAATCGTCGCAACAAACAACGGGAAAATAAGACCACAATAAAAACAGAAAAACCAAAGTGCTCAGAAAAATGTCAACTTATTTTTATCAAATACTAGAGGGAAAACTAAGATGGCAAAAATTCTTAGTTTGAGATTTGGAGTGACAGAATGGGGTACATGAATTTTTGAACAGAGGTTTTTGTGTTCAAATATAGATTTATATTTGAACAGAACAGAAAAGGTTCATGGATATGGGTGAAAGTGACATCATTAAATAGGTTGGATTATTACAAGTTTTTAGGAACTGGAATTAATTTATTTGGATAAATATTTAATCCTGTGGAATTATTTGAAAATCCCACAAAAAAGAAAAAGGAAAAGGTCCCTGTGCAACTGGGCCAGAACGGCCACAGTGTAGCAGGCCCAGTGGGGAATCAGCCCACCGCACGGGCGCCTGCGCGCGCCCCAGGTTTCAAACCTGACGGCGGGGCCCGGTGTCAGTGAGAGGGGAGAGAGGCGAGGGCAAGGGGAGGCTGACAGGCGGGGCCCGCCTGTCATCCCTAACCCTTCGGCAAAGGGCCGGCGAGCTCACCGGCGACGATTCGGGACACGGCAGGGCGAGCTAAGGGCAGGGACGGAGTCAGCGTGGTGTCGCTGATTTGGGGGAGGTGGAGTTGGTCGCCGGAGTGGCCTGGTTCGCCGGCGGCGAGGTCACGCGGCGGAGGGGCGTCGGGTGGAGGTTGCTCTGGTCGTTTCCGGCAGCTGGAGATAGGGAAAAGAGGGGGAAAAGGATCAGTTGGGCTTCGCGGTGCTAGATCGAGCGAGAGGAGCAGCGGGGAGGGCCTGTACCGAGCGGACGACGGTGAGCCACCGCGGCGGAGCTCGAGCTCGATCTCAAGCTCGGGCCTGTCTGGAGTGGAGTGAGTGGCGTAGGGGGAAGATTAGGGGGGTGAGAGAGCGGTTGGTGAGGAGAGGAGGAGCGCGGGGGGTCCTTTTATAGGCGAACGGCGAAGTGCCGTGGACCTGTGCGCCGGCGAGCTTCTGCCCGTTGCCACAGGGCTCGGGAGAAGCTGGGGTGGTGTCTATGGTGTTGCTGTATGCGGTCCAGGGCCGGGGAGAGGAAGAGAGAGAGCGGGGGAAGCATCCAGAGCAACGCGCGTGCGAGGCCGAAGATTGGAGCTTGCGAGCGGCCGGCGCGCGTGCGAGGGCAGCCACGGGAGGGAGAAGGAGGAGGGGGACAACGCCGGAGCGCATTGCGGACGTCGAGGCGCATCGAGTGGCACGAGGGGGAGGCTCGAGGTGGTCGGGGGCGGCTGATTGGAGGAGGCTACAGTGCGGGTGTGCACTGTAGCGCGCTCTGGAGCATGCTTATTGCATGCCAGGGCATGCCTTTGGCTTGCTGGACGCGGCCACCTTGTCTGGCGGGTCAGGTTAGGAGTAAACAAGTGTGCTGTGGCCTTGGATGCCCTGGTTACCCAATGGAAGAGGAGGGAGGTTGAGGGAGAGTGAAAACTGGGCTGTCCAGCAGAGTAAAATGGGGTTTTCACCCCTCAATTATTGAGCTCTGGCCATGGGGAAGTTACTGGAGGTGCAAGGGAACCTGGGGAAGCTGTGGTAAAAAGTTGGGCTCAAGGAGAACAAGGGAAGAGGTGAAAATGGTAACTTTGGAAAATCACCAGAAGGTGTTTGATGTGGTTTTGAGCAATCAAATGATCTCCACTAGCCATGATACTTAACAGGATTAAATGGCATATGGAAATAGGGTGTTTCACCAAGTTTGGGCTTAGTTGAAGAAACTTGCCAATGTAACTCTGGTGAACCCTAGAAATCAACAGAAATGGTTTCACCATGTTTGAGTCAAGCTAATTATCCCTCCTTGATGCACCACTTGGTGTAGTGTCATCATTTGGGGTTGTGATCATGCCCACAAAGTTTGAAGCCCCAAGTAAAAAGTTGGTAATGTAAAGTTGCTCAAATTTGAATTTGAACAAAAATGGTTTTGGGGTACTCTGATCAAGTTACCCTTCTCCAAAGCTTGTGCCATTTGGTCTAGGTGCAATATTAGACCATTCTAGCATGTGTACCAAGTTTGAGAGCATTTGGACAAGTTTGGCAATGTAAAGTTGCTCAAACTTCAAATATGGACAGAATGGTTTTGAGGGGTTTTGATGATGTTTTCTTGCTTCCCAATGCATGGGGCTTAGCAAGATCATCAAATATGTCACATATGACATGATAGAATTTCCCTGGAATTTTTAGAGAGTATTTCCTTTGTAAATATTTCAAAAGCTTGAAATATCTAGAAAGGGTTTCTAAGGGATTTTCCAATATTTTGAACATGACGAAGTGTTGAAACTCTTATATATGGACAATATATGTCCTATGAGTCTCCCTGAATTTTGGCAAATATTTTTGAAATAGTTAAATAATTTTTCCCTATTAAAGACCATTTCCGGCCTTAAGAAAAAACCTTTAAATAAAATAGGAAAATAACTCTTAAAGTTATATTTTTGTGGTTTATGGGAGTCCTATATCTACTAGGTTTCAAATACTCTCTTTGAAATATTTTTCTCACCCTAAATCAAGCACTTGCAGTGCAAACCTCAAATCAGGGGGTTTTGGAAAACTAATTTTCGAAAATACTTTTTGGCAAAATTAATTTTATAAGAAAATACTATACTGCTATAAACACTTGGTATGATCATTGGGCAGAAGTTTTGGGGTCAGGAGATGAAATCTACAAGATAGAGTAGTTGACTTTAAAGAGCACTTGAAAAACACAGAGAGAAATACTTAATTCGAAATAAAAGCCAAATGATGCCAAAAAAAATTGCTGGTCCAAAATTTCATTCTTTATTGATGCAAATGACATGTTACAAAATGCAGGGTGTGACAGACCTACCCCCTTACAAGAATCTCGTCCTCGAGATTCCTAAACTAGGTCTTAAAAGAGATAGGGATACTCGGATCTAAGATAGTCTTCACGTTCTGATGCGAAGCATCCCACGATCATCCCCATGTTCACTTCGACGAAACCTCAACTACACACAATTGGACACAAGGTTAACTCGCTCCTCTTCGAACCTCCACTTTCTACATGTGAGACATGGCAACTACCTCAAATATATGTGCTATGCATGACCAGGAACCAAGAGGGAGGCCTTGGAACAGCTAGGAGCATTGGACAAGACGGCGAGGACACCAAGTACAAGGATCAAGAGAAGCTGCTGGAAAAGCTACAGGCTCCGGACGTCCGGCCTTCACCGGAGGACCGGCGCGTCCCAGGCGACCGGACGGCCGGCAACCACCGGACGTCCGTAACAGCGATCACAGAAGGAAAATAGCGGAAGTCTGAAGACATCCGGACGTCCGGACCCTCGCGAGCCACCGGACGTCCGGTAGCCGTCGGATGTCCTCTACATGCTGTCTGCGCACAGTTATCGGGCCAGAGGCCCATGTATCCCTCTCCCACTTACCCCTTCATGGACCTAGACTATATATACTCCTCCACCTCCTCCTATTGAGGGTTAGCTTAGTGATAGCTCATTTGATACCTAGATCTTTTCTCATCTAGTGGTTCATCTCCTCGAGAGTGACTGTGGCACCTCTTCGGAGAAGATCCACACGGATTCAAGACCTCCTTCACGGAGAAGATCCCGCGGGATACCGCAGGACCTCCTCACGGAGAAGAACAGGTTACCCTCTGTATCGTCCCTTGTTGATCATGGTCTTGTATCTCTTTGTGTTTCGAGGATCTAGCATATGTGTGACTTGTTCTTGTTGGTTTGAGTGTTTCTCTCGTGTTCCCTCTCGTTTTCTTCGTGGGATCCCCTCCATTTCGTGAAAGATCGGCCATCTAGGGTTCCACCCTACATCATTATGGTATCAAGAGCCACGGTTTCTCACGAATTTGGAGCCCCCTCCACCGTTTTCTACCCTTCTTTTGTGTGATTTCGTCCTAAATTTCGAAAATCCCCACCAAAAATAGCCCCAATTTTTTTTGTGATCTGTTGGTTTGATGATGTTTTGTTGATTTTGATCCATGGATTTGCTTGGTTTCAAGTGGATCTAGCATTTCCCCAAGTTTCCCTATCTTTCATCCACGAAATCTCATCAATTTTGACCCCAAAATCTCCATTTTCCGCCCAAAATCGCGTCCCGGAACTCAAATCTCGCGTTGACCTCGACCCACCGGACGACCGGCGTTTTACCGGACGTCCGGACCCTCACGAAGCACCGGACGTCCGGAACTCACCGGACGACCGGAACCACATATACAGAAGAAAATACCGGATTTCCGGCCTTTACCGGACGTCCGGTACCTCCAGATTTTGAATTTGGCTGATTTTTATTTTGTCAATAACTAATTCATCCGAACTCCGATTTGGACGTTCTTTAGCTCGTTTTGAAGCTCTTGAAATTCCCCATACCAGAAAAATACTACCATCATCATTTTACTCCATCAAATTTTGTCAAATTTGGCATGTTTGCCTAGGCCTTTCACTATATCACCCGCATAGCCACCATAGCTTTCCGCAACCTAACCCATTTTGTCCACCATAGTATTTGTGGTTGCTTGAGTAGTGATTTGAGTGTCCTAAGGTGTTTAGGCTACTTAGGGACCGTTGCTTCTTCATCAACCACCACCACCACTTCCGCATACCCATTGCCCACTATACATTTCCGACAACCCAACTTAACCCAATTTTGTGTGAGCTTGTTTGAGTTGTGGCTTGTGTCTCCTAAGGTGTTTCGGCTACTTAGGGACCGTGACTTCAACTCCGACATCGTGTATAGCTCCACCAACCTCTTCCGCAACCACCACGGCATTCCTGCTACCACCATTTGACATTTGTCCTTGAGATTTTGAGTTGTGGTTTTTCCATTTCCTAAGGAGTTTCGGCTAATTAGGAACGGGTCTACATCAAGAGCACCACCTCTCATCATCGACACAGACGGTAACTTCGACAACATCATTGTATATTTCCTTGCAATTGCATTGTTAACCCCTAGCCCATTATTGCGTCACTTACCCATCGAGACTAGCCATTCGAGTATTGCCGGCAACGTGACTTGTGCACATTAGTGATCATACTTCCCATAGCATACATACCATATCACCGTGGTGCATATCTTGGTATCATCTCTTGTGACACAAGGTTGTCATCGCATATACTCAATTGCTATCTTGGTTTGTGAAGTTTAGTATGAGAAAAGAGCTCAAAAGAGAAAGAGCCAAACAAGCTTTTAAGCACAAAGAAAAAGATAAGCAAAGAGCTTTTAAGCAAGAACCATAGCATTATACTACATTAAGATTGTCATACTCGATCATTTTGGATCATACCACTGGAATACCATACATATAGCATACTTGGGATAGAAGTCGTTGCATTTTGCTTAGTAGGTTGTGCACAAGTTCGTATCCACCTATTGTGCAATCGCGCTAGCGTCTCTCTAGTGTTGTGCAACAAGAGCATTTTCGTGGATTCCACATTTTGGCTCACCCCTTGGTTGCACGACCCCACTTATCTATCTGTGTGTGTGTTTCCGTGTGCCACCCATATTGCTATTGGTCTACTTGTTTCACTTGCGAATTTGTGAATCTTTTTCAACTTTATTGACTCTTGCTAACATTTTGCATCAAATTTTTGTGCCACTATGCTCACCGAGCTCCACCATAAGATTTACTTGTGTAGGTGTGAGAAACCGACAAGAATTGGTACCAATTGTGCTATTTCCTTGTGCTATTTCCTTGTTCCACATTTGAGTGATCATTGATCCATCTTCAACATCGGTCAAGGTACATTTGGTATAGTTCTTCTCTTTCTCCCACTCATACTTGCTAGCATCTTGTGATGGATAGGCATGGCATTTCATCTCCGGTCTTTGACATCGACGGCGCGAACAATGACATCCACGCGAAAACCATCGGACTGCAACGAGCAATGTAAGAGCGCTTGGGCAACATCGCCATCGAACTACGACACTCCGAGATAAGGACAATGGCTTCCTTCGACGACATGTGCGACTCCTTCAACAAACAAATGGCGGAGCTCCGACACTTGGTGGTCGATTACAAGTCTTCTTCCCCGTCGTCATCCTCTCGGCGGCGACGTTCAAGTCGCAAGTCTTCGGAGCGCAAATATGATGCAAGTGCAAGTCTTCCACGTCCACACCGCCATCGCGACCATCAACATCGTCATGAAGGGCAAGTTACCTCCAAGCATCATGTGCACGACGACGACGAACGACATCTACCAAAAGCTCAAGCACTACAACGACACCATCAAGATGAAGATGCTCGACACGCGCAAACATACAAGTCCGAAGACGCTCTACTTCACACCAAGCCCAAGTTTCAAGAGAACATAAGAAGACCGAGAGACAACCACCACCATGAAGGAGCTACGACTACAACCACCACTTCGGCATCTTCGCCAAGTGCTATCAAGGCATCTTCGCCTTGGGACGTACGGCATTTTTGCCTACTTCCCATGAGTTCGCCTACATCGACGTCTTCATCATCAAGGCGATCATCTACGAGCGACGGCGACAAGACGGGCGAGCATGGGCCATCCCCTTCGACCAAGGCGACGAGCATGAACCACTTCGACACCATGAAGACGACGCCCATATTGGACTCCTACTCCGGGTCAAGCTATGCAAGCAAGCATGAGACCTTCTCTTTGACCTAGGAGGAGTGTGATGGTTTGCCACACCCTACGGCATTCATCTTTGGAGGCATTACGGATGAGGAAGTTGAGCATGGACACTAGTGCACCTACACCTCTTCAACATCCACTTATGACGAGATGCCCCAATTTCCATTTGAGGAGCGCCACCACCACATGAGTGACATGAGTGACTCCACCATATGTGACATTGAGTGCATTTCCTATGAGAGGATGAGTGTGAACACCACTAGCCCCACACATGAGAGCATGCCACACATCCTATGTGAGGTTGAGAGCCATTTGAGTGACTCCACCAGCCATACGAGTGAGAGCATCCACCAGGGAGTGAGTGAGCCACAACACTTAGTGTGTAAGGTAGTTGATAGGGCATGTGAGGCCACTATGATTTCTAACTATTTAACCTCTACTCCGAGTGTGTTTTCTTTGGTGCTAGGTCTCCTACAAGAGGACATGCCTACCCTTGACGAGTCCGTCCCTCCAATGGACAAACCAATGGCCATGGTGGAAGACGATGCACCATCCACATGGTTCCATCAAGATGAAGATGAGAACGATTGGATCTTGAACCCCTCACCTACAACTCATGAGCGACGCTCCAAAGGTAAAATAGGTGATGGTGCTTCTCTCGTCCCACTAGTGGACTATCTTGACAATGATTACTTGCATGATGTTGACACACCTATTGCCGTGCTTCATACTAGTGCGACTTCATCATGTCTTGACTTACCTATTTATGATGAATATGATGATGAGCATGTTGAGTTGCCTAGTTGTGATGCTATGCTCCATAGGATATCATGTGAAAAATTCTTTTGGTCACATCATGTTTGATAATTCTTTGAGCTTGTCATATGCTATGAGTGAGATCACACATATTGTATCATTTCAATCTCAACATTGTAACTATGCATGCCCCATTAAAATAAATCCCATTTGCACTTGTGGCATAGATGACAAGATGATGGTCATTGACTTTTGTTTTTCATGCGATGATATTGCCATGCTCCCTTTACATGATTTGCGCAATTCATCTAATATACCATGCCATGAACACATTGTTCCAAATATGCATTGTTTTGGACGTTGTCAATATTCTCCATGTGATGTTTCCATTAATGCTCATGAGTAGACCCCCATAGTTTCCTCATACATACTAGGAGATCTTGATGCATTCCATACTTTGCATAGTTCCCATAATTGTGTGCACCATACGCATTCCATGAATAAAAATGCTCTACTTATTTCTTGTGATCCATTACACATTTTGAGTCTCCATTATGCCATACATAACAACAAACCTCTCGTGATGGATGACATGTTTCTATATCATGCATCTCATTTATTTGAGCATTGGCTATTTTGTGCTAACCAACACATGCACGTGCGCATCATGATGGATGATGTGTACATATACCACGCACACAAAATTTTTCCTTTGTCTTTGTTTTGTGTAGGTACTCATGAACATTTGTCAACCTCACAATCCCATGAGTTGACAAAACGAGCTCTCGAGAGCAATGACGATTTGGGATCCCGTGGATTGTCCTTACCACCATTCTCTTCGCGCAACCACTACGCGCATCTCTTTTACTTGGCTCTCACACGGCTATGGGCTATTTGCCACTTATCACATTATGCCCATACTATCGTGTTCACTTTGCATGTTATGCATCTTGCTATGACTTTGCCATTCAATTGTGACCCTTGCTTTCCTTTACACATGATTCACCATTATGCTACTTATATGTGTATTTGCATGCTTGGTGGAGATACTTGTAGATACTACCATGATTTCTTTGTGCCCCACGCTATTGTTGATTCTTATGTTGGGAGAGTCTTGATATCCCATTGCTATTTCCATATGGCCTCTCATCAACACATTGATGCTATTTTGCTCATATCTTGCTTTCATGTTTGTGCTATGCCATGTGCATCACGTATGCTCACTATTTGCACCACTGTTCAAGAAATCTTACGATTCAGCGATTTATCGTCCGATTTATCGCTACTCTTGGGGCAACCGATAAGATTATGCCTTATTTTCATCATTTATCGTTTCACCAATTTATCGCTGTGACAAGCGATTTATCGGGAATCTGTCGATAAATCGGGCCTATTCGTCACACTTGGTTTTCAAGAACTATGTTTATTTGTGTTTTGTGGACCTTGTTACACAATATGTAATATTTTTCTATTTTGTTTGTCATTATATCAGGATTCAAAGGCTAGGATTCAAGGTAACACTTCTGTCCAATATTGTTTTGGTGTTGAATATAGCATATTTTAGTGTTGGGAACTTGGGATCTGAAAAAAATGGTTAATTAATAGTCGACCGATAAAATCGATTAATCGGCCGACTTCCGATTAATCTCTAATCCCCAGCTGACCGAGACGATAACGATAAGCAATATCCTCAACATTGATTTGCACACATGACATGCTTGCCATGATTACCTCTAGTATGTTGCATCTTCGCACTACTAGCTTGTTTGACTTGATCACTATGATTGCTTGCTATGTTGCATCACCCATGTTCCACTATTACTTGCTTTCTTGGGTTGATGACATATATATTCGTGCCACTCACTTGATTTACATTGATCATTGTCACTTGTCTCCACTAGTTGCATCTCTCATATTCACTTATAGTGAGTGAACCATGCTATGGTTGTTGATCTCGAAGACTTGGACACCCTTCTTGTGATGCATTCTTACTTGTTTGAGCATATTGCACTTGGTTGTTCTCACATCTTATGCCTACATACCATGCACCACACCCTTGTACTTTCTTGTGATAAGCATGTTGAATACACTTGTTGGGTATCTTACCACTCGAATGCTAGGTTTTGCATTTCCGCTAACCTCATTTGTTTTTCTGAGTGTTTGTCATGTTCTTTCATTTTGAAGGATTCACAAGGCGGTGTCGTCATGCGACAACTTGGTCATGCGAAGGCATACATGATGTGCAACACCAACATTCGCGAGAATCTCCTAAAGGTGAACTCCTTCACTTTGAGCCATCCTCACATACGCATATTGGATGGGTCATTCTTTCATTGTTGTCTTCTTCTTATTGTCTACATGATACATCTTTTGGCGAGAGGACGTACATTGCAGATGGACCTTCCAGATGAGGAGCGCTCGGACTTATTGGATGCACCTTCGGACCTTCACTCATGCCACGACATCGAGCATTGGTATATCAAAACTCCTTTGGCACATTGAAGCAAAACCTTCATATTTGTTGATTGTGTGCTCACATGCCATGCTCCTTGGACTTACCTTACCCATGACAAATTTGCATATTATGCATGGATTGACTCACATTATGATTGCCTTGTTGCATCTTGTATTCCCATGTCATCCATGATATATGAGCTTGTGCATTTCCTTAGCAAATTTGTTGTGATCTTTCTTGATGGCATATTCATACATCATGATCATATTGTCCTCCATCAATTGCATGATAGCATACACATATTGAGCATCCATTGCCATGTTCGTGCTCTTGATAAACCATCACACTATGACATCATTTTGCACAATGGTTGCATTGATCACATTCACAACACCTTTGTGTGCACCACAAATGCATTTGATCACATGAATGCTTTACATCTCATACTATATGATCTTGCTAAGCTTCATGTACCTTGTCACACGGACTCATTCTTACATGATGGACACTTTGTGTGCGCTAACCATTGTATTTCCAAGTGTACTTTGTGTTTGCTCATTTTGCATGTACCACATACCGGAGACACCTTGGAGTACTTCGATTGCGACATGACCTCAACTTCATCCAACTACAAGTCCTTTCACGACTACCATTTACATGGCGATGAGGTTTTTGATCCGAGGTCGGATCTTTCCCAAGGGAGGGGAGAAGATGCGGAGCATCCCACGATCATCCTCATGTTCACTTCGACGAGACCTCAACCACACACAATTGGACACAAGGTTAACTCGCTCCTCTCCGAACCTCCACTTTCTACATGTGAGACATGGCTACTACCTCAAATATATGTGCTATGCATGACCAGGAACCAAGAGGGAGGCCATGGAACAGCTAGGAGCATTGGACAAGACGGCGAGGATACCAAGTACAAGGATCAAGAGAAGCTGCTGGAAAAGCTACAGGCTCCGGACGTCCGGCCTTCACCAGACGACTGGCGCGTCCCAGGCGACCGGACGACCGGCAACCACCGAACATCCGTAACAGCGATCACAGAAGGAAAATAGCGGAAGTCCGAAGACTTACAGACGTCCGGACCCTCGCGAGCCACCGGATGTCCAGTAGCCGTCGGACGTCCGCTACGTGCTGTCTGCGCACAGTTATCGGGCCAAAGGCCCATGTATCCCTCTCCCACTTACCCCTTCGTGGCCCTAGACTATATATACTCCTCCAGCTCCTCCTATTGAGGGTTAGCTTAGTGATAGCTCATTTGATACCTAGAGCTTTGCTCATCTAGTGGTTCATCTCCTCGAGAGTGACTGCGGCACCTCTTCGGAGAAGATCCACACGGATTCAAGACATCCTTCACGAAGAAGATGCCGCGGGATACCCCAAGACCTCCTCACAGAGAAGAACAGGTTACCCTCTGTATCGTCCCTTGTTGATCATGGATCTTGTATCTCTTTGTGTTTCGATGATCTAGCATATGTGTGACTTGTTCTTGTTAGTTTGAGTGTTTCTCTCGTGTTTCCCCTCGTGTTCCCTCTCGTGTTCTTTGTGGGATCCCCTCCATTTCGTGAAAGATCGGCCATCTAGGGTTCCACCCTACATCACTTTCCCAGGTTGCTTCTGCTTCCGTGTGATTGCTCCACTGGACCTTGAAGTACTTGATGGTGCGGCTTCACGTCCGTCGCTCTGCTTCATCAAGAATGTGAATGGGCTTCTCGCGGTAGGTCAAATCAGGCTGAAGATCAATAGCTTGGTGATC